>CM054807.1:4833148-4960974 GCA_028984105.1 Lavandula angustifolia | reverse complement strand
TACAATAGGTCATTCATGTTAAAAATATAGAATTTTTAGGATACGTGTACTATATATTTGTTAATTTGTTTCTTGATGTGTTCTATTCTATTATGTCAATCATTTGGTTGTTAAAATGTTTAATTTTCATGAGAACATAAATTTGTCTTGCAATTTTTACCTTTTCTGCCGAGAGTTCCAAGGCCAAATACATGATCTTAAGCTACTTGAAAAATTCCAGAAAAATTATAGAGATACAATGTAGGATGTCTTTAAGATTTCTGTAAATTTTGGGAATGAGCCCTAACAAGTCTTTATATTTTTAATGAATTTTTACTTTTACACTACCGAGAAACCATGCTCTCTGGATAGGGCTTAGTAAAATGTTTATATCTTACTCCAAAAAAATGGTTTTCACTTGATTCTTTTTCCTAAATACTCTAAACACGTAGGGATTTGTAAAAATATTTATTTAGTATTTTTAACATATGTGTATGAAAGCAGTTTAATATAAATGTTCGGGTAGTCAGTCGAAGCATGCATTTTCGTATTCAGTTTTTGGTGGAAACTATTCTGTATTTTATGAAGTCGTTACTTATTTATAGAGATTGAAATTTTGACATGATATTTCTACGTATGTCCCCTAGATGTTTTTTAAATCTTAGAATTTTTAAGATATGTTTAGTTCCCGAAGCTTATAGTTAAAGGTCAGTAGGTCAGAAACCGCCTCTGTCGATGCAGTAGGTACTGTTTTGGTTATACCTCTTAGAGGACTTATTATTTTTATACGAAACAAAATCTGGAATGATTTAGACTCATTAAAGAATATATATATATAGAAAATTAGAATTTATGCAATGAATTCATGTTCTATGGAACTCTTTTAAAATAGGTATTCTACACGAGTTAAAATAGAACATATAAACTTAGTATATAGATATGATATTGTTTCATGCATATCACGACATTAAGATTTGAATTATTTCATGTTAGGATTGGCGCGCAGGACTTAATCCATTGATATACATCTTTTCATTCACTCAAAAAGGTTAAGGTGGGCTTTTACTTTTATCCTTATTATATACTATATTATTTTTATCATGCGTTATTCAGTACAGGCAGAGCCTTCGGGCTATTCACGCAGTAAAACCTTCGGGCAATTCATGCAGTAAAACCTTCGGGTTAGCCTTCGGGTAATTCACACAGTAAAACCTTCGGGTTAGCCCTCGGGCAATTCACTGCAGTAAAACCTTCGGGTTAAGCCTCCGGGCTCTAATTTCTCATGTTAAATCCTTTATAGTTTATAGTTTGGATAATATTGACCCCACTGAGTAGTCGTACTCACCCCTCTATATTTTCACTTTTTCAGATCATGGTCCGACAGATGCTTAAGTGGCGGATGATGATGGTCACACGGAAAAAGGAACTATGAAACTTTTTACATTATTAATTTAGTTTTATCATGAACTAAGCATTTTCGTTTCACTGCATATTTTTGAAAACTAGTAGTCGCATGCGCTTTTATTTTTTTAAGACTTTCGCTGTGTATGAAATTTTGCACTAAACTTTCCTTTTTATGAAAAAATTTATTAAAGTTATTTTAAAAATTAATTCTAATGCATGTGGTGACGTCCCTTAAAAGGTTATGAAAATTGGGGCGTTACAGATTGGTATCAGAGCAGGTCTACTTTCCTGTAGATTTGTTTCATGTTATGTAGGAAATTGACCATCATCACTGCCACAACATCGTGCCGACGAGGTAAGAAATATTTTCTAAGTTAATTTTGAAGCATGATATTGAAAGCATATTTTTCTAGCATGACATTAGCATAATTTTTATGTAATTAAATTATGTAAAACATTTAAAGTCCTCGAAGATGTTGCCTTAAGATAAGAACCTTGAGGCCTTACATAGTTGAACTTGAAATGAACAATAGGAAGATGCCTCCGATAAGACAATCCAATAACAATGGTAGTGGAGGGACATATAATAACCCTCCAGAGAACCTTAGCAATGCACAGCTACTGGAGGCTATGAGGGGAATGTTTCCGCAACGTCAAGGAGGAGATCCAATTGTGAATGATTTTAGGACGATGTCACTCAGTCTTCAACTACGTTTTAGTTCTATTATATGAATCAACTGCATCCAACTATAGTTAGTAAACTTAATTACCTCAGGAAACATTTTAGTACTCAATCAATTAGCCGTAGTTCTTTTTGATTCTGGAGCGTCGAACTCTTTCATATCGAAAAGGTTTTACGACAAAGTAGCCGAAAAATGCGAAGAGGAGAGTGCAACATGCAAGGTCGGGTTTCCTGTAGGCAAGGCAAAGGAAACAAATCGTCGAGTAAAAGGAGCAACGTTGAAGATCGATGGCGTGACCTTGAAAGTAGATTTGTATATCCTGGAGATGAAGGGATTCAATGGCATATTGGGATTGGATTGGCTCAACAAGCATGATGCGGCTATCAGATACAAGGACCGTGAAGTCGTTTACTCAACACCAGACGGAAACCAATTCTCCTTTTACGGAAGTAAGAGAAAGAGAGGACCACATATCATAACTGCAATGAAGGCCACCAAGATGATGAGGAAGAAGGATTGTCAAGCCTATTTGGTGAATATTACAAGCACAAAGACGGAGGAACTAACCATAAATGATATTCCGGTGGTAAGGGAATTTCCTGATGTGCTCCCTGAGGAACTAAGTGGACTTTCCCCAGACAGGCAAGTAGAATTCAACATTGATATAATTCCTGGAGCAGCTCCTGTCTCAAGAGCACCATACAGAATGGCACCAATGGAGTTACATGAACTTAAGATATAACTACAAGAGTTGTTAGACAAGGGACATATTCGTCCAAGTGTATCACCGTGGGGAGCGCCTGTGCTTTTCGTCAAGAAGAAAGATGGGACTATGCGTATGTGCATAGATTACCGGGAGCTCAACAAATTGACGATCAAGAACAAGTATCCATTGCCAAGAATTGAAGACCTCTTTGATCAAGTTCTGGAAGGGCAGAATAAGGGGTTTGAGATTGCAGTAGACGGGACGCTGATGTTCGAGAGAAGGATCTGTGTACCAAAAGGAAGTGAAATGATGAGGGAGATTTTAGAGGAGGCACACAACATGCCATACACTGTCCATCCTGGAGGGACAAAGATGTATCATGATTTGAAGAGACACTTTTGGTGGAGGAATATGAAGAGGACTATTGCAGAATTCATACAAAGTTGTATGACTTGCCAACAAGTGAAGGCTAAACACCAACGGCCATCCGACTTATTAAAGCCACTTGGTATACCTCAATGGAAGTGGGAGGAGATATAATGGACTTCGTGGTAGCATTACCTAAAACTCGAAAAGGAAATCATTCAATTTGGGTAATCATGGATAGACTCACGAAATCGGCTCATTTTCTGCCGATGAAGATGACTGACAACATGGATCGTTTGGCACAAATCTATATAGACGAGATAGTAAGATTACATGGAGTGCCTACCGGTATTGTATGTGATCGCGATCCGAGGTTCACGTTAAAATTTTGGAATAGTTTGCATGCTGCTATGGGTACTAAGTTGAAGTTTAGTACCGCCTACCATCCACAAACTGATGGAAAGTCTGAAAGAACTATTCAGACTTTGGAAGATATGTTGCGAGCATGTGTTATGGATTTTGGAACCAATTGGGAGAAACATTTGCCCTTAGTGCAATTTACATATAACAATAGCTATCAAACAAGCATAGGGATGGCACCCTTTGAAGCATTGTATGGAAGGAAGTGTAGATCACCACTGCATTGGGATGAGGTTGGCGAGAAAAGAATATTGGGACCCGAGATTGTGGAAAGAACTACAGGAGTTGTTGGGTGATGATTCAGTCCTCAACAATTGGTGGAAAATATTGGGAAATGATTCAGTCTTCTCAGCTGATAAGTTAACTCAGTAGCCTTGTGCTCTGAATGTTTTACTGAAGATTTGAAGATCCGAAAACCCTATATTGATTGGTGAACCTTTCTGTTGTAATCTGTTTTTGTCTCTGAGGTTTCAGACTCAGCAGACACTCTGCTCTGGTTCAGGCACTCAGCAGATTATCTGCCTCAGCACCAGAAGTAGAAGACTCAGTTATACTGGACTCAACAGGAGTAGTATACTGAAAGGAGTCAGTGGAACTGAACTCAGCAAGAGTAGTTCACTGAACACAGAGCTGATCTTCAGTAGAGCCGACTCAGCAGGAGTATGCTACTGAATCAGAGATCAGACTCAGCAACGGCCAGACGGTCTTCTGACTGTCAGAATCTTTAAAAGTCAAATCAGCAGAGTCAATACGAGGAAGAGAGAAGTCAGCTTCAGATCTCCTTGAAGTCTGTTCTGTCTCAACCACTTTCTGAACCTCGACCAATGACAAGGAGCCACGTATCCTATACCTATTAAAGCTGCAAGTCAACAACTTTCCAGAAACGGAGGGAAAGGACACTACTACCATACTTCAAAAGAGCCGTTAGCTACCCAAAAGAGAGAGACAAAGGATTGTCGTCTCCAACGGATCTATCCTAATCTCTGCTCTATAAATAGAGGGATAAATCAAATTTGAAGCTCACGACCGAAAACGAGAAACCCAGAACACACGAGAGAACTCACAGAGCATTCAACGAGCAAATCATAATCGCTTAAGTCTTCCGCAAGAAGTTCGAAGAAATAATCTCCGGTGAAAGACTACACTTCTGCTCTTAGGGAACCAAGCTGAATTGAATTATACAGCCTCTAGTATCCAAACGACGTTACACGAACCCAAAGCTTACACTCAGCCGTTCGTTGTTCTACAAGCCACATCCCTGTTCCCTATCCCTCTAACCTAAGCTCAACCGTATAAATCCATAGCTTAGACGAAGGAGTTCACTTCTAAACTGATCCATATTGTAAAGGACCCCTTCACTGTTGGAGAGTTTTTCAAACACTTAGTTTGATAACCTTGTAAACTGAGACTTGCTTAGTATAAATCTCAAGACCAGTGTTTGTCCACCGTAGAAACCAACTGAGACTACCTTAGTATAATACATAGCTTCCTGACCTTTCGGGACAGTGGACGTAGGATTGTTGGATCCGAACCACTTTAAAAATCTCTGTGTTCTGTGTTCTGCATTTTACTGTTGCATTGATTTACTGTTCATACTGAAAATATCTTTCAAAATCATTCAACTAAGTTTCAGCAAACTTAACAGGCTGCACTAATCTACTGAAACTGTTTTGATAAAAACGTTTTCCTAACTCAACTGAATTTGGGCCTACACTATTTCGCACTACTGAACTCTATCTGAAAGATACCGACTCGACTCTAAGTCGCCTAGCGGGTCTCGAGAGAGTCAGTCACTCTGCCACACGATTCAGAACAACTTATCTGGTCTGCTGAATTTGTTCAGTACGACACTTTCTTGTAAAAGGACTGTTCGTGTTTAAGTTGAGAAATCGATTTTCAGGTGTATTCACCCCCCCTCTACACCTGAACGTACTCTCGGGACCAACAATTGGTATCAGAGCGGGAGTTCTAAAAGACTCTTGTTATTATGAAACTGGTCTACTTGAACGGATCCGAAAAATGTTTTTCACTGCATATCATTCTTCACTCATATCACTATCTATCATGTCTGATACGTTAGGGATCAAGATGGTACCCATGTTCTCAGTAGAGAACTATGGCGTATGACAGGTCAGAATGGAGGCACATCCTCTCTCCACGATAGCATGACAGAGGTTCTGGAGGACGGACCTATCGTTCCTATGATCGATAGCGTCGTAACTCAGGATCAAGTAGACGGAGGAGGGATGGTGACCGGGAAGAAGATCCCCTAGGATAGAAGTCTCTTCACCCCTGAGGAGAAGAAATTTCAGAACTTAGACCACGTCGCCAGAAACGCCATACTGACAACCCTGAGTGATTCCTATCTCGGAAGAGTTCAGGATTGCAAGTCCGCAAAAGAACTCTGGGATGCTCTAGCGCTACTAAGTCGGGGGACTCAGAAGATTAAAGCGAACAAACTTGCGCAGGAACTTCAGAAGCTGGAGAGATTGTCTCTCATGCCTGGTGACACCATTGAAGATCTCAATGTCAGATTTACGAATCTGATGAATTCTATTAACGGGCTGGGAAAGACATTCTCCAACCGAGAGATGAATCTCAAGATTTTAAGGGCACTGCCAGATGGAAACTGGACCCCCTCAGAAGATCCGGACTGCTGAACCTGAAAAGCCTCAGAAGTCAGCACCGACCAGTCCAGTGGTCAAATATGTTGACAAAAGTGGAATGAAATTGTCTGAGACCACCAGGGTCGTAAGACAGATATGGGTTACCAAAACTAACATCTACGGGCCAAAAATCAAAAATAAAGGGTACCTGCATATAATTCTGTTTTGCAGGTGCACAAGGACCCTTGGTATGTGGACAGCGGATGCTCAAGACACATGACGTACCAAAAGGACTTGCTGAAGAATTATACTACTGAAGAAGGACCCCGAATCGAGTTTGGAGACAATGCAAAAGGCTATACCAGAGGCTATGGAACACTCAGCATTGGAACAACAACAGTTCCAAGAGTATCATATGTTGAAGGACTTCATCATAATCTTCTCTCTGTTAGTCAATTTTGTGATAACTCGAATAGAGTGATTTTTGACGCTGGTTTCTGTGATGTTATTGATAAATCTACAGGGAAAACAGTGTTATCAGGTTGACACAAAAAGAACATCTACGTAGCTGACTGGAACTCAGCTGAACCTGAAGCTTGTTTGTTGGCGAAGAATGACAACAGAACGGGGTGGCTCTGGCACAGAAGACTCAGTCATCTAAACTTCAAGACGTTCAACAAATTGGCTAGAAACACTCTAGCAAGAAGACTGCCGAATGAAGTATTCTGCAAAGACACTCAGTGTGAAGCATATCTGAAGGGAAAGCAAGCAAGGACTCAAAATCCGCCGGTTCCATCTCCTTCCACTGATGGAATCCTTCAGCTGCTACATATGGATTTGTTCGGTCCAGTCTCTCCAGTGACGATCAGAGGCAAGAAGTATGCATTAGTGGTCATTGATGAGTACTCGCGCTACACATGAGTCATATTTATTGCCAACAAGTCTGACGTCAAAACAGAGTTACCAAGGCTTCTGAAAAGGCTCAGTGTCGAGAAGAACACCAAGATCGTCAAGATACATTCAGACAGAGGAACTGAGTTCCTGAATTTCATGGTGGAGGAGTTCTGCAAGGTAGAAGGCATAGAGCAAGAGACGTCTGTCGCGCGCATGCTTCAACAAAATGGGGTTGCGGAGAGGAGGAATTGAACACTCAAAGAAGCAGCAAGAACCCTGCTCGCAGACTCAGGACTCCCAACCAAATTCTGGGCAGAAGCAACTAACACTGCATGTTATACTCAGAACCGATCTCTACTGACAAAGCAGCATAAGAAGACACCATATGAATTATGGAACGGTAGGAAGCCTTCTTTATCTTATTTCCATATTTTTGGGTGTTCGTGCTTTATTCACAATAATGGGAAAGATTAGCTGAAGACTTTTGATAGCAAGTCAGATCAGGGAGTGTTCTTAGGATACTCCCGGGTCAGCAAAGCCTTCAGAGTCTTAAACTATCGGACCCTTTGCGTGGAGGAAAGCCCTCATGTTGTTTTTAATGAGTTTGCTACTGAAGACAGGAGCAGAAACCCTAAACCTGAATCTGAGGACATCAGTAAGCAGCTACAGGATCTGAGCTTAAAAGATAAAGTTGAAAAGATCCAGCTATGTTGGGATGATGATTCAGATGAAGAAACTGAAGACAAGTCTATTGAATCTCAACCAGCGACAGTAGGCGAGCAGTTGACTCTCCTGAACAGAGTCAATCCCAGGTAACTCAGGTCGATGAAGAAACCCCGTGGTAACTGAGACCTCTACTGAGAATAATAATTCAGGGGGAACTAATGATATTCCTGAGCTAAATGCCCCTGAACCTGGTGACTCAGTAGATCACACTCTTGTAACTGAATTGCTTCAATCTCAGAATAGTACAACTGAAATGCCTAAATCACCTACTATCTGTGTTGAATAAATTTTAGATGAAGAGTTGAAACATCGTAGATCGTGGCTGGATGCTCATACTTCTGATTTAATTATTGGAGATCCTTCAGCAAGCGTAAAGACAAGATCCAGATTCTGTCAGGGAGAAAGCGCCTTATATTCCTTCTTCTTGTCTACTGAAGAACCTCAGTCAGTTGAGGACGCACTGAAAGACGCTGATTGGATCATAGCCATGCAGGAGGAGCTGAATCAATTCACGAGGAACGAAGTTTGGGTGCTTGTAGACAGACCCCGACATCAACATGTGATCATAACAAAATGGGTCTTCAAGAACAAGCGAGATGAAAACAACGTCATAGTAAGGAATAAAGTAAGACTCGTGCCAAAAGGCTACTGTCAAGCTGAAGGGATAGATTTCGATGAAACATTCGCTCCAGTTGCAAGATTGGAGGCAATCAGACTATTCCTAGCCTACGCAACACATCAAAGATTCAGAGTATATCAAATGGATGTGAAGTCTGCTTTCCTGAATGGCGTACTGAAAGAAGAAGTCTATGTGGAACAGCCTCCCGGCTTTCAGCAGGGACATCAAGTTTATAGACTCAGAAATGCTTTGTATTGGTTAAAACAAGCACCCAGGGCTTGGTACGATACCCTGTCTGAGTTTCTTCTTCAGAAAGGTTTTCAGAAGAGCACAACAGACCGCACATTATTCAACATTCGACTGGAAGACGACTTACTACTTGTGCAGATCTATGTAGATGACATCATCTTCGGTTCGAAGAACGTCATCATGTGTCAGCAGTTTGAGAAAATGATGACGGACAAATTCGAGATGTCAATGATGGGAGAGATGAACTATTTCCTCGGCTTTCAAGTCAAACAATCTGAGAAGGGAACGTTCATCAATCAAGGCAAATATACTCGAGACCTCATCAAGAGATTCGGTTGCACATCCGGTAAACCAATCAAGATCCCGGTGAACACGAATATGAAAATTGATCTTGATAAAGAGGGAGTATCAGTAGACCAAACTGAATTTCGTGCTATAATTGGTTCTTTATTATACTTAACAGCTACTCGTCCTGACATAACTTATGCTGTAGGTGTCTGCGCTCAATTTCAGGCGAATCCGAAGCAAAGTCACATGGACTCAGCAAAGAAGATTCTCCGCTATTTCAGAGGAACACCTGACATGGGCTTATGGTATCCAGCTGATGATAATATTGAACTAACTAGTTATTCTGATTCTGACTATGCAGGATGTAGAATTAACCGAAAGTCAACTTCTGGAACGTGTCAGTTCCTTCGCAGTAAGCTGATCTCATGGTTTTCAAAGAAACATCATTCAGTAGCAACGTCAACTACTGAAGCTGAATACATGGCTGCCGGAAGTTGTTGTGCCCAAATCCTTTGGCTAAGACAGCAGCTACGCGACTATGACGTCATTCAGAATGAAGTGCTGATCTTCTGCGACAGTACCAGTGCTATTGCAATCACTCAGAATCTTGTACTTCATACGAGATGCAAGCACGTGGACATCAGACACCACTTCATTTGTGACCATGTCGAAAAGAAGGATATCAGGATGGAAAAGATCCATACTGACCATCAAAGGGCCGATATACTGACCAAGCCTCTAGCTGAAGCCAGATTTAGAGAACTTTCAGTAGAGCTAGGTCTGCTGGACCCTACTGACTCCAGTCAGTAAGAGGATTTAGGAGAGGAGCATTTAGTAAGGGGGAATGTTCACTCTGAGTACTGAGTAAAATCAGTACGTAGAGACTCAGTAACCATCTACACGAGGTATCAGCTGACTACGATGTTCAGCTGACAGGTTTGCGTATCTCTACTCAGTAGCCGATAGAACAGTTCTGTGTATTTATGAATCAGATTCAGCATCATATTCAATGCCTTAGAAAATGTCATTTAAGATTAACGGTTTACATTTAATACACGATATTCTATGTAAAAGCATGCTGAACTCTGCAACGCATTAAATGCATGTCGTATCAAGTTACTACTTAGGCTATATACAACTGGCTTTTGACTTAGGCGGCTAATATGATCATTGCTTATTTTATAAAACTCAATCCTAGCCGTCCATCTCAAAAACGCGCTCGAACTGAACCCTTGATATGTAACTCTTTATCTTCTCTAAGATATATATATATATATATGCGATCAAATGTTTGAAACCGCCATTTCCTTTCTGCAAATATCTTAAGTGCCCTAGATTTTCTGCGACTATCTCTTGCTTCGTTACCAAAAATTATATCCCTTAAAAACCTCTCAGAAAATCTTTTGGTAATTTTTCAATGATCTTTCAGTATCGTAAGATCTTTCAATGATTTTTTTTCTTATCGAATACTGACTAGCTCTGTGTTTGCGGATCATTAAAATGACAGGAACACATGTAGTTGCTCCTGCCGATATGCAAGAAATCCTAGAAAAGGATCGTGTCTGGTGCGAGCCAGTCATGGAGTTCGACGCGTGTGATCTCGACTATATGGAGGAGATCTTCTACGCCCTCCGCGAGACCGGACTGGAAGGATTCCTGACGAGGAAGCCAACCTTCTTCCTCCCTCGTTAAGTTGCAGAGATTTATCTGAACTCCGATTCAGTAGACGGAGACAACAGAGGCCGATTCGTTGTTCACTCAGTAGGTGACCCCTCACGCACATCTATCGAAGTGAAGCAGATGTCAATCCGTGAAGCTCTTCAGAAAAGCTTCAACTTGCCGAATGAAGGACATACCACCGTCGCTTACAAGGACGGTTTGATGGACGAGTACCTCACTGAATTCTGCGGGAAGCTAACGACCTTCAGAGCCGCTTTTCCAAAGAAAGCAATGCTCCCTTAATACAGAGCATTAGCGTATAAGTGACTCAGCTTCTGACGAGTCAAGCAGGCTCATTCGACCAAGTGTCCAGGTCTAAACTACAGCTGATGATGGTTATTTATGACAGAGCCGAGATAAACTGGACTGAGTTCTTCCTCAGAGAATTTATGATGCAGTCAGCTAAATTCGACAAAACCTCCAAAAGGCTGAGCGTCAAAGGGAAGCTCCTCTATGGCCTAAAGCTCTCCGTTATGATCGAAGACTTCTACGAGTCTGACAGCATCACCTTCGCCGACAAGCAGTACTTCAATGTGAAGAAAGTCAGATTCCAGAACAGGGCAGCGGCCCTTCAGCAGATTGGCTCAGGGCCCGCTGACTCAAGGACCGGGACTCAGAAGACCTCCACACCGACAAAGAAGAGGTCCCCTCCTAAATCAACGCCTAAGGCACCAACCAAGAAGCTAAAGAAAGTTAGCACGGTTGTGTCTGAGACTGAGCCTGAGGCAGAACCAGAGACCGTGATTGCTGAGCCGCCTCTGCAATTGAGGGATGAGCCCGAGTCCTCAGAAAAGATACAGTCAGTGGAGAAGACCATCTCCACTGAGCGTGGTGAAACTGTGGACCAAGGGGTCCAAGCAGAAGATGTCCAGGCTGAAGAAATTCAGACCTTAGAAAGCCCCTTGGACGTCCCACCACTTAGCAGCATCCCGTCTGCTGAGAAACAGGCGTCTCCCATTGAAGTTGAGGATTTGGAGACCGCCTTAGAGTCAGAGTCTATCGGGATGGAGGCCACAACTCTTAAATCCAGAGCCTCCCGAGAGATTTCTGAAGTCATCCCGGAGATCGCCAGCCACAGCGACCTTGTCTTACTTACAAGGCAGGCGAGGCTCCACATGTTAATAAGGTTCCAGGAGTGGCACAACCTGAAGAGACTCATTATCCACCACTCCTGCGAGCAGCTTCATGAAGAAGAGCTGCTGATCAGGGGGAAGATCGGCTATTCCGAGCCATCTGACCTCGGGACGCTCAAAGACCTGAGGGCAGCAATGCTCGCAATGCTGAACGACAGACAACCGATCTCAGCATCTGCACCCTCAGATGGGTCTGACCCTGATGGTCAGGACCCACCCCGTGACTCAGGCCCTGAGAAGCCTGATGAGGGAACTCAATCGGCCAAGGATGTTCCTACATCAACTGCTGAACCTCCACTCAGCATCCTTGGACCCGGGCAGTCGGCGGCTCGTACTTCGAAGGTAGCTGATCCTTCTCAGCTCCTTCTCGAATCTGCTTTCGAAGTAGCGCCCAGCCCGAAAAGCCGACGTTCGAAATCAGTGGCCAGGGCGCTGAGGAACCAAGGCACTCAGAATCATCCACTCGCCCGAACCTTCCACAAAATATGGCGGCAAACCACTGAGGCTCAGAGTGCAGAGTTGCAGTGGCTCAGAACAGCAATCTCAACATCTCCAGTCCCTGACTTCTCCAGCATTCTAATGAATGCCCTAGCTGTACAGAGAGCTGAATTTGAAGAACAACTCAAGACGATTCAGGAAGGCCAAGTCAAATTGTTAAATGAATACAAGGACGCCCAAACCGCTCATACTGAATCCGTCACTGCCATCTCTCAAGCCGCTGATCTTAGATTGGAAACCATTCAGAAGGCTATTGAAGAGAAGGTGGAGAAGCAGCAGAAAGAATTTCATACAGCAGCTGATCTCTCGCACAAAAAGTACAGCACTCAGCTCACAAAAGAGAGAAAAGAGCTGCATGAGAAGCTGACCAAGCTTCACAACACGTTGGATGATCTATCCGACGCATACCCGATTTGTTGATTCCAAAAAGGGGGAGGGATTTATAGAGAAAGGAACTAAGGAGCTGATACTGAAAGCTCCAAAGAGGGCAAGGACAGTGGCAGGGGCATCACATACTCAGTCATTTGCCCCCACTGGACCTTCACAAACTGGCGAGGCCCAGGGTGTCTCTGCAGCAGGAGCTGTAGTATCTGCTGAGACTGGCCCAATTGGATTAGGAGCCAAAGAAGTCACAACTCAGGCAACTCAAACTCCTTCAAATATTATCAAAGAAGTTGCTGAGTATGCTGACGAGGAGTCAGAAGAGGAAGAAGCTCCTCTTCCTCCTCCAGTTGCCGGCAAAGGCAAGAAAGTACTGATGCTTCAAACCCCTCCCTCCAAGAAGAAAGGACCCAGGAGGTTCATAACTCCGTAGGAGGAGGCTCAGATAGCAGCCGATGAGAAATTGGCTAGGGAAATAGCCGAGGCTAAAGCCGTGAATAAACCCAAGAAAAAGCCTGCTAAAGGCAAAACTAAGGCTCCAGCTGCAGGCAAGAAGACTGGAGCTAGGCTGCCTCCTAGAACACTCAAGCTCAGCGACGAAGCTGACAAGGAAAAAGAAAAGGAGCAACAGCAGCAGCAGTCAACTGGGCAGCAGGGAGCATCCAAAGAAAAATCATCCACGCCTGCTGACTCAGAAGAAGAGCCGCCTCAAAAGCCCTCCTATGTTGCCTCGAAGGCACAAGATCAAGAAATTGAAGAGATCTTGGCTCAGATGGAGAGATACTTATACAGAGGTGAAGAGGCCAGGCAGATAGAATCAGCCAGAGAGAGGATATGGCTTGCTGACCTCGAAGCTCTAAGGATAAGGACTGAAAAAGAAGCGAGTCAAAGGATCCCTGAAAAGGCTGGCATTCCCTACAAATACAGGAAATTCATGAAGCCTACTGATCTGAAGACTCACAGATGGTCGAGAGTGGATGAATGGATTCCGTGGAAAGTTACTCAGAGGTGGGAGACGCTGAAAGTTGAATTAATAAAGATAAACTACTTCTGGAGATTCTGGTCTGAGAAGCACAAGACAGTGGCATATACTTAATGGATAATGAGAGCTGACTTGGAAATGTATGCCAGACTTCAGAAAGCTGTCAAGGAGAATGTTGAGGTCAGAGTTCCTGCTCCTAGAATCCTGCCACCCCCATAGAGACTTGACGGATCTATCCACACTATGGAGTAATAGAGAAAGAAGTGAAGGACGCTGCTGAAGCCAAATTCCTAGATGAAGAAGACCCAGCGGACTTTGCTGAGATACTAAAGCTGAGAAAGATCACTTACCGCATGTATGGACTGCCGCTTCCTGAGACTCAATCAAAGGATTTCAAAGACTGGATCAAGCAGTTAAAATGATTCTTTCTTCTGTATTCTCCTTGTATCTTTCTTTTACTCTTTTTAGTCTAGCAGAGATGTACTTGTACTGAATTGCATATTTATATAACATATTTGTTTGGCTTTGACAATTCCTTATTGTCTGTATAGCCGTGTTTATTTATGCTTAACACTCAGAATCACTGAAGGATTACTGACTCACACACTCACTGTTGTTATTCTTGGTCAGTTGTTGCTTAGCTAGATTCTGATAGACTTGTTAGTGTTCAGGGGAATATGTTGTTAAGACAGGGGGAAAATGTTGATTAGACTCTGTATAGGTTCTGACTTTCTGCCCTGATCCCCTCAGTAGTCTAGGACTTGAAGAACAACTCCACTGATCCTACTTGTAATATTTTGTAAGGAGCTCTGTTTCTGATAAGTCATTGTGTTAGGTTGTTTATCTACTAGGTTATTAGGTTTTGGCATCATCAAATAGGGGGAAAATGTTGGGTGATGATTCAGTCCTAAGCAATTGTTGGAAAATATTGGGAAATGATTCAGTCATCTCAGCTGATAAGTTAACTCAGTAGCCTTGTGCTCTGAATGTTTTACTGAAGATTTGAAGATCCCAAAACCCTATATTGATTGGTGAACCTTTCTGTTGTAATCTGTTTTTGTCTCTGAGGTTTCAGACTCAGCAGACACTCTGCTCTGGTTCAGGCACTCAGTAGATTATCTGCCTCAGCACCAAAAGTAGAAGACTCAGTTATATTGGACTCAACAGAAGCAGTATACTGAAAGGAGTCAGTGGAACTGAACTCAGCAAGAGTAGTTCACTGAACTCAGAGCTGATCTTCAGTAGAGCCGACTCAGCAGGAGCATGCTATTGAATCAGAGATCAGACTCAGCAACGGCCAGACGGTCTTCTGACTGTCAGAATCTTTAAAAGTCAAATCAGCAGAGTCAATACAAGGAAGAGAGAAGTCAGCTTCAGATCTCCTTGAAGTCTGTTCTGTCTCAACCACTTTCTGAACCTCGACCAATGACAAGCAGCCACGTATCCTATACCTATTAAAGCTGCAAGTCAACAACTTTCCAGAAACGGAGGGAAAGGACACTACTACCATACTTCAAAAGAGCCGTTAGTTACCCAAAAGAGAGAGACAAAGGATCGTCGTCTCCAATGGATCTATCCTAATCTCTGCTCCATAAATGGAGGGATAAGTCAAATTTGAAGCTCACGACCGAAAATGAGAAACCCAGAACACACGAGAGAACTCACAGAGCATTCAACGAGCAAATCATAATCGCTTAAGTCTTCCGCAAGAAGTTCGAAGAAACAATCTCCGGCGAAAGACTACACTTCTGCTCTTAGGGAACCAATCTGAATTGAATTATACAGCCTCTAGTATCCAAACGACGTTACACGAACCCAAAGCTTACACTCAGCTGTTCGTCGTTCTAGAAGCCACATCCCTGTTCCCTATCCCTCTAACCTAAGCTCAACCGTATAAATCCATAGCTTAGACGAAGGAGTTCACTTCTGAACTGATCCATATTGTAAAGGACTCCTTCACTGTTGGAGAGTTTTTCAAACACTTAGTTTGATAACCTTGTAAACTGAGACTTGCTTAGTATAAATCTCAAGACCAGTGTTTGTCCAGCGTACAAACCAACTGAGACTATCTCAGTATAATACATAGCTTCCTGACCTTTCGGGACAGTGGACGTAGGATTGTTGGATCCGAACCACTTTAAAAATCTCTGTGTTCTGTGTTCTGCATTTTACTGTTGCATTGATTTACTGTTCATACTGAAAATATCGTTCAAAATCATTCAACTAAGTTTCAGCAAACTTAACAGACTGCACTAATCTACTGAAACTGTTTTGATAAAAACGTTTTCCTAACTCAACTGAATTTGGGCCTACGCTATTCCGCAATACCGAACTCTATCTGAAAGATACTGCATGATCCTCACTCCCTCTTACTTAGTCGGTAACCGCCATGTTGGGCATCGAAATGGCTACTTCCCTAACCTAGCTACAACCTACGTTGTTGGGCAATCAATAGATTTAATAGCTAGACAACTTTATCGAACTAAGGGAGCCTAGTATAGGAACCTACTCGTATGTTAAGCATCTAATAGTCTCCTATCGGTTTAATCCAATTATTCTAATGAATAACTTTGCTACTTACCTAGCCTTGTTCCATGAGAAACGATGGAAGTACTAAGTTAGCTACAGACTACGTAACCTAGGGTGATCAAGCCTAAATTACAAGCCAGATTAATTAATTCAGAATTAACCCAAAACCCTTTCAATTAATTATGAGCACATAAGCATCATGTACTGTTCACATGTATGTTTTACATTCTGTCGGACCACTAAAAGTTTTAGCTACTCATGAAAACGTCCTGACTGAACAGGTGAGACACTTTGCAGAACATAATTATAATCATTCGTAACCCTAATTCTAGCATGCACGGATATTAAAAATAGAACAGTAGACACGAACGAAACCTTAAAATGAAAACACGAACTGCAATTAAAAATAAGAACGAAAGCAAGAACGAGAGTACCGAATGTGTTGTTGATCTCTCTAAACAAACGAACTGAAATTTAAAAGCTACGAACTACGAAACTGGAAATTAAACCTAATTGATTGTTTCTTCTTCTCTACTTCTTAAATTGCAATAAACGGAATGGAAATGGAATTGATTTCTTCTCCTCGACGGCGGTGGAATCGGCGGCGGCGGCGGTGATGAATCGGGGTTGAGATCGGACGAAAATGAGACGGTTTCGTGTATGAGGAGGTGTTAAATTTTATGCTATATGGTTGCTCCTTGATCTAGATGAACTAGGGTTCCTTTTCGGATAATGAAAGGATTCTTTGAGATAAGGAAAATATCTTATCATTCCTTATTTATCCTCTTTCCTTCCCTTTCTCTAATTCCGGCCAAAACTGTTCATAATCACGCCATTCCAGCTGGAAAACGCGTTGCCACATCATTTTCACTTCACCTGCCAAATCAGCCTAAATTCCTGCACAACTGCCAACAAAAGCGTCTCGCTTGCACAGTCAAGAGACTTTTCAGACAAAAATAATTAGGTACGAAAACGACTCATCAATTAGTGATCCCGAATCGAGAGAAAGGAACCAGAATAGAGTTTGGTGATAATGTCAAAGGCTACACAAGAGGACATGGAACACATAATATTGGAACCACTATAGTTCCAAAAGTATCTTATGTTGAAGGGCTCCAACATAACCTCCTCTCTGTTAGTCAATTTTGTGATAATAATAAAAGAGTGATATTTGACACTGGTTTTTGTGATATAGTTGACAAATCCACGGGTAAAACAGTGTTATCAGGAACACGAAAGAAGAACATAGATGTTGCAAACTGGAAATCCGTGGAGTCTGAAGCTTGTTTGATAGCACGGAACGAAGACAACACTAAGTGGCTATTGCACAGAAGACTCAGTCATCTCAACTTTAAGGTGCTGAACAAACTAGCTAATGGATCTCTTGTAAGGGGACTGCCCAAGCGAGCTTTCAAAAAGGAAGAAGAGTGTGAAGCCTGTCTGAAGGGAAAGCAAACAAAGAAAAGTTATCCTTCAATTCTGTCACCATCTACTGACGGAATCTTTCAACTACTTCACATGGACCTTTTTGAGCCAGTTTCCCATGTGACGATCAGAGGCAAGAAGTACACACTGGTGGTTATTGATGATTATTCCAGATACATGTGGATACTTTTTATTGCCAACAAGTCTGACGTCAAGACAACATTGTCGAAGCTACTGAAGAGACTCAATGTCGAGAAGGACACCAAGATTAAGAAGATCCGTCTGACAGAGGTATTGAGTTTCTGAACTCAATGGTCAAGGAGTTCTGTGATACTGAAGGTTTAGAACATGAGACGTCAGCAGCACGAACGCCTCAACAGAATGGTCTTGCTAAGCGGAAAAACAGAACACTAAAAGAAGCAGCAAGGACCTTAATCGCAGATTCCAGACTACCACTGAAGTTCTGGGCAGAAGCCACAAGCACGACATGCTACACTCAGAATCGATCCTTACTGACAAAGAAGCACATGAAGACACCTTATGAATTATGGGATGGGAGAATACCTTCTATATCTTATTTCCATATTTTCGGTTGTTCTTGTTTCATTCACAATAATGGGATGGATCAGTTGAGAACTTTTGATAGCAAATCTGACCAAGGAGTATTTTTAGGATACTCCATGGTCAGTAAGGCTTTTAGGGTTTTCAACCTCCGGGCCCTTTGCGTGGAGGAAAGTCCTCATGTAGTTTTTAACGAGTTTGCTACTAAGAACAGGAACAGAAGCAACTCAGATTATGAAGATGTAAGCCAGAAGCTACAGAATCTGAACCTAAACGAAGATTCAAAAATGATTCACCAGTGTTGAGATGATGATTTAGCAGAAGATATCTAGAATCAACCCACACTGAATGTAGCTGAGAAGATTGATTCTATTTAACAGAATCAATCCCAGGTATTGGTCGATAAAGATACTAAAGTAGGTACTGAGACCACCACTGAATGCACCAACTCAGGGGGAACAAATAATGTTCTTGAATCTAACACCCCTACAGTGGACGATTCAGTAGAACCTCAAGTTGTTATTGAACTTCTTCAGTTTCAAAATAGTACTACTGAAATGTCTAATACTCTTACTATTTGTACAGAATCTGTTTCAGAAGAAGAGACAAGGAAACGACGTTCATGGTTAGATATTCACTTTGATGAGCTTATTAATGGTGACCCTTCAACAGGTGTTCAGACCAGAGCTAATCTCAGACAAGGCGAGAGTGCATTGTACTCAGATGTATTGTTATTTCGTTATTTGTCTACTGAAGAACCTCAGAATAGAACTGGAGGTTTGGGAGCTTGTCGACCCATTAGAAAATGCATTTTATGTAGATTTATATTGGGTGATAGATCTATCAACAATCATTATAAGAAATGCAAATATAATACTACTACCACAAAAATCTAATAGTTTTGTCTGTATATTATAATAATGGAAGACAAAGTTCTTTCTCAAAATAGATACTGCAAACTAGAAAAGAAGAATCTCTCATAAGGTAGCTAAGCAACAACTTACTAGCTATTTGGAAAAGAGTGGTTTCGTTTGTCCCCTTTAGATTATAAGAACTTAGTAAGTAAATAATGTCAAGATTTAACGCTGACAATCTTATGTAAAATGGACAAACCCTACAAGAAACTAAAGAAAGCTAAACTGCAAGGACCACGTGCATCTATAATCTATCTATTATGATCTATTATATCTATAATCTATTATATATTCTATATCTATTAAACTACTTCCAACTACTTCCAATTGTTCATCTCCATCCAATCGTATTCATACCACACCCATACCCCTTGTTCATAGTCATCTAATCGTATCTCTACTTCTGCCCATTACCAGCCCCCAACCAATACCCTGCTGCCTCACACTCGCGGAATCCACGCGCCCCAACGCTGCTACAGACACATAATCCACGTGCTTCTATTGATATTTACCAGGAAAGAGCCGGTTACATATTGTCTATTTCTCCCGCAAATTGCTTTGCTTTGGTTTGGAACTGATATGATGGAGCCTCATTTGGGTTTACTTCCTTTGTTTTGCTGGCGGATCTAGGTTTTCTTCCTTGGTCGTAATGGTGGTCGACATATTGCCTACTTCTCCCGTAAATTTCTTAGCTTTAGTTTGGCACTCATACGCTGGCTTTTCATTTGGGTTGTTGGGTTATGAGTCAGTAGGAGATACTCAGCAGTTAATGGGTTAAAATAATATTGGGGGAAATCGTAGTAGTACTATAGAATTGAAGATCCCAAAACCCAGCTGATATCAGTAGTGTAGTGTCGATAGGACTAGATGATGTATAGGCTAGACTGTTTTCATTTTGTTTATCCTTCTGTCTATGTCTTGTACGGGGTAAAATGTTGGATTGATCTTCTGTCGAAGTTACTTTCCAGAACCCCAAGTCATCAGTGTAATTCCTTGCGTTCTTAAGTCATCAGCTGATCTTTGCCTCAGCAGAAGACATCTCATCAGCTGACAGACATCAGCAGAAGAACTCTATGTAAGCTCAGTACCTTCGCAGTCATCAGCTGACCATACTCAAGAGAATATCTCTTGTCAGTCGACTCAGACGAAGAAGACAGAGACTGCTTAAAGTCTACTGTATTATACAGGAAATGACCCGGTTGTTCAAGTCTTTTCGAAAGTCAGCAGAAGACTATACGAGGATTAGGGAGAGTCAACTCTGATGTCTGACACATCTCACCTACCACAGACCTCGACCAATGAGAAGCCGCCAAGCATATCTGCTCTGACCAACTGAAGCTGCTCTCATGTACAGTGTCCAACAACTCTGCTGCAACAATTCGAATTTATGGCCGTTTTCTTTGGAAGCTTGTGACACGTGGCATCGTCGTCTCCAATGGACATATGCCTAAGTCACAACTATAAATAGAGAAGAAATCCGAGCTTCACGTATGGGATATCAAGGGAAAAACGCTCAAGCTTTCAAACGACTCTAGCGCATTCAAGATCAATCCAGCGAAGAACTTGCCCAATAGAAAATCATTAGTTCTTCTCTCTAGAGTTCTTTAGATCCCTCTTCTCTAGCTAAGCTCATTGCCAAATCTATAGCTTAGAAATTCGAAGGAGTTCGCTTTTAGTGATTGTTCTTACTGTAAGAACTCCTTCCTAGTTGGAGATTATCCCCTCCTCTTCAAACTTAGGTTTGAATTGTAAAGTCGCTAAGGACTATAACTTAGAAGGGTTTGTCCAGCGCACAGATTCCTTGCTGAGGCTTGCTCAGATAAATCAACAAGACCTCCTGTTCAGCAGGACCATGGACGTAGGATCTTGCGTATCCGAACCACGTTAAAAATTGCTTGTGTTATTTACTGCTTTATTGCATTGCATAAAAACTGATTACAAAATCACAACTTTGCATAAAACGTATTTTCAAAGCGCACTAGCCAAAATACTTTATCTTGCGAAAACATGTTTTCAAACTGAGACGAATCTCCGGGCCCCACACTCTTATCCGCACAACGTATGTGACTGAGTTTCAAAGTACTAACAAAAGTCAGTAGGAGAGCTCAGTAGTTGGCACACTTCTGACCTGCGATCGAAGGTTACTATTTGGCACTGTTCATCAGTTACAACCTACAGCTCAGATGTCCTTCGCGTTTGAGATAAGAAACTGTGATCAGGTGGATTCACCCCCCCCCCTCTACACCTGACTATCGTCTCCGGACCAACAATTGGTAACAGAGCCTCGGTGTTCTTCTGATCATCGGTTCTGTAACTACTGGTCTACTCGAACAGATCCTGAAAACGTTCTTTCACTGCACAAGCATCTCTTCATACATCCTTATACTCTTACCCATAATGTCTGATATGTCAGGTATTCGGATGGTACCGATGTTCTCAGTAGAGAACTATACGGTTTGGCGTGTGAGAATGGAGGCGCACCTCACATCGCTGCATGACGGACGTCCTTGAGACAGGACCCATCATTCCCATGATTGACAGTATACAATTTGCTGTTGCGGGAGGTGTAGGGGCACAGACTGGTGCCAAGGTCACAAAAGACAAATCTGCCATCACACCGGAGGAGAAAAAGTTGCACAACCTCGACCGAGTTGCACGTAATGCTATCCTGACAACGCTCAGCGATTCACACCTCGGAAGGGTGCAAGACTGCAAAACGGCAAAAGAACTTTGGGATGCACTGGCTGTACTGAGCCAAGGAACCCCGCAGATTAAGGAAAACAAGCTCGAATTAGAGCTTCAGAAGTTCGACACCCTTGCCATGGAGCCCAACGAGACCATTGACGAGCTAAGCATCAGATTCACAAATCAAATCAATGTGATCAACGGGCTGGGGAGGACGTTCACCAAAAAAGAGATGAACACAAAGATCCTAAGAGCGCTACCTCGACAGAAGTGGCTTCCTTTTGCTACTTATTTACGTCGCTCAGATCTTAATGCTCTAACTCCTGATGTTATCTTTTCAGAACTAAAGACGGAGGAATTTGAGCATAGCCTACCCCAACGATGTTCAAGCGCTCCAGCTGACACTCAGATAGATCATGCTTTTAAAGCAACAGTCAGCAAAACTGGAGTTAAACCAATTTCTTCAAGCAAGACAGTAGCCACAAAAGAAGCAAAGTCCTCTGAGACCTCTGCTACTGACCAACTTGCTCTTATGGTTCTCAAATATCAAAGAGAAAAGAGGAGAGTCAGAAAGCTGAAGAAATATCACAGAGATTCTTCCTCAGGTAAGAAAGATTATCAAAGAGGGGAAGAGTCTAAACTTTCTACTGACTGCAGGAACACAGAACCTGCTGCTGGTCCATCCAAAGACTCAGCTGGAAAAGGCGAGCGGATCATCATGCTCATAACCGCAAGAAGGAGGGACATTATCGGATGGCTCGTCCCCGAACTCTCAGCTGCTCAAAGAGCAGAACGGCAGGCCAGACGTGAAAAATTTGCCCGAAGGAGGCAGGCCTACATAGCCGGAGAGATATCCGATGACTCAATCGAGGAAAATACATTCATATATTCTTCTGAAGACGAAGCTGCATTTGTTGCCTTTGAGATCGGAGAAATAGATCCTGAAGAAAATGCAGAATATTGTCTGATGGCCGGAGAAGAGGCTGAGGTAAATTCTAAACTTAATATAACCTCTTCTTCTCACAGCACACATGACACGTGCTTGGTCACAGATGAGCCTCTAGACGTGGTACAAGCCTATGATGATCTACTAGAGGAGCAGATTCAGTTGAGCAGAGAGTTCAGCAGAACCATTCAGGAACTGGAACAGGTAAAGGCTGAGAATCAGAGACTTTCTTCTGATTGTCAGGTCTCTACTGAGTCTGAGAATCTTGTTGTGAGACTCAAGGAAGAGATTAAATCTCTTATGACTAAGTCTCAGCTTCAAGAAACTCATATATCAGTTCTGACCAAGGACAATTCTGAGAAAGATACTGAGATAGCCCGACTCAATCAGAAGCTCGCAGAAGTTGAAAAGGATTATGAGTCACTTCGAAGAAGTGATGAAATTTGGCGAGGACTGATGACTGAACAGTACCTATGAGCTAAGGAGAAGTTGGAAAGCATGCTTAGAGCTCAAAGGCCAATAGCCATGAAAGAAGGACTTGGCTATACTCACGAAGCTTCCACTTCAACGTCAAAAAGCTCAAAAATGTTGGCTGATAGGTTCGTCAGAGGAAAGGTTCAGGCTACTAACTCAACACCTCAGGTGAAGCACAAACAGAAGATAATAGCACCTTAGCCGAGCAACAAGAAACTACTGTCCAGAGGTTCCAGCCCCAGGACACCACGATCAAACTCAGGGGGAACCAAGAAGGTCAGGTGGGCAGAGCAGTACAGTGAACCACTATATGAACATCCAGCTCAATATGGTTCGTACTACTATGAGCCTAGAGTCAGGAGAAACACAAAGCATTAGAAGAAGAAAGCTCCTGAACCCAAAACCGCCAGAAAATCAGTATCTCCAAGTCCTGTGGAGAAGAAAGCTGACAAGGTTCAGAAGAAGAAGTCTCAGACTTCTAAGGTCCCTAGACAGATCTGGGTTCCGAAATCACCCACTAACATGTAAGGACCCAACTGAACCAAAGGGTACCTAAAAATGTTTCTGTTTTGCAGGTGCATAAGGACCCTTGGATTATGGATAGGGGGTGCTCAAGACACATGACATATCAAAAGAGCCTGCTGACCAACTACGTACAAGAAGATGGTCCCAGAATTGAGTTTGGTGACAACTCAAGAGGCTATACAAGGGGATACGGAACACTGAATATTGGGACTGCCTCAGTTCCAAGAGTAACATATGTTGAAGGACTTCAACATAATCTCCTTTATGTCAGTCAATTCTGTGACAATCTGAATAGAGTTATCCTTGACGCTGGTTTCTGTGATGTTGTTGATAAATCTACAGGGAAAACAATGTTATCAGGTTCGCGGAGAAAGAATATTTATGTTGCAAACTGGAAAACCGTAGAACCTGAGGCTTGCTTACTCGCACAGATGAAATCCAGTGACAAGACAGGATGGCTGTGGCACAAGAGACTCAGTCACCTGAACTTCAAGACTATGAACAAGCTAGCCAAGAACTCTAAAGTCAGAGGACTGCCCAACGAATCATTTATCAAAGATAGAAATTGTGAAGCATGTTTGAAGGGAAAGCAGACAAAGAAAAACAATCCACCAATTCCGTCACCTTCCACTGATGGAATCCTTCAACTGCTGCACATGGACCTATTCGGGCCAGTCTCTCCAGTGACTATAAGAGGCAAGAAGTATGCCCTAGTCGTTATTGACGACTACTCGAGATATACTTGGGTTATCTTCTTAGCCAACAAATCTGATGTCCAGACTGAGCTGCCCAATCTGCTGAAGAAACTCAGTGTGGAAAAGGACATCAAGATACAGAGAATTCACTCAGACAGAGGAACAGAATTTCTCAACTCAGTAGTTAAAGAGTACTGCGATAAAGAGGGAATTCAGCACGAGATATCAGCAGCTCGCACCCCTCAGCAGAACGGACTTGCTGAACGTAAAAACAGAACACTCAAAGAAGCAGCAAGAACGCTCCTAGCAGACTCTGGACTACCCTCAAAGTTCTGGGCTGATGCTACTGACACCGCCTGCTATACTCAGAATCGCTCACTGCTTACACAGCAACACATGAAGATACCTTACGAACTATGGAAAGGGAGAATTCCTTCTATTTCTCATTTTCATATTTTTGGTTGTCCGTACTTTATCGACAATAATGAGAAAGATCAGTTGAAGGTCTTTGATAGCAAATCTGATCAAGGAGTATTCTTAGGATACTCTCGAGTCAGTAAAGCCTTCAGAGTCTTTAACTATCAGACTCTTTGCGTGGAGGAAAGCCCTCATGTTGTATTTGACGAGTTTGTTACTGAGAACAGGAAATCTTCAAAGACAAATACTGAGGATGTCAGCAACCAGCTACAGGATCTCGCACTAAACGACAAAGCTAAAAAGATCCAGCATTGTTGGGATGATGAGTCAGACGATGAAGAAATATAGACTCAACCAACAGGCGATGTAGCTGACCTGGTTGATTCTAATGAACAGAATCAACAGCAAGTAACAACGGTCGATGAGGAAGCCCTAGTGGTAACTGAGACCTCTACTGAGAATATAAACTCAGGGGGAACGACTGATGTTCCTGAGCGAAATGCCCCTGAACCTGGAAACTCAGTAGATCCTAACCTTCTTACTGAACTAATGCAATCACAGAAAAGTACAACTGAAATGCCTAACACACCTACTGACTGTGCAGAAGTAGTATCAAAAGAAGAAGCCAGACTCAGACGTTCATGGCTCGACGCTCATTCTTCAGATCTTATTATTGGAGATCCATCAGCAACTATCAGGACAAGATCTAGACTAAGTCAAGGAGAAAGCTCACTTTATTCTTGTTTCTTGTCTACAGAAGAACCTCAGTCAATAGAGGATGCACTCAACGATGCTGACTGGATCATTGCCATGCAAGAAGAGCTGAACCAGTTCGTTAGAAACGAAGTTTGGGAGCTTGTTGACAGACCTAGACATCAGCACGTGATTGGTACTAAGTGGGTCTTCAAGAACAAGCGTGATGAAAACAACGTCATTGTTAGAAATAAAGCTCGACTAGTTGCCAAGGGATACTGTCAAGCAGAAGGAATCGACTTTGATGAAACGTTCGCTCCAGTCGCCAGATTGGAAGCCATTCGTCTGTTCCTAGCTTATGCAACGCAACAAAGATTCAAAGTATATCAGATGGATGTAAAGTCAGCTTTTCTGAATGGCGTACTGAAGGAAGAAGTCTACGTGGAACAACCGCCCGGTTTTCAGCAGGGACATCAGGTGTATAGACTTAGGAAAGCTCTGTACGGGTTAAAACAAGCACCCAGGGCTTGGTACGATACCCTATCAGACTTTCTACTTCAGAAAGGTTTTCAAAAGGGGACAGTAGATCGCACCCTATTCAGCATAAAGTCAGGAGATGACATTTTACTGGTGCAAATCTACGTGGACGACATCATTTTCGGATGCAGAAACGTGACGATATGTCAGCAGTTCGAGAAAATGATGAAGGAGAAGTTCGAGATGTCCATGATGGGCGAAATGAATTATTTCCTTGGATTCCAAGTCAAACAATCACCTGAAGGAATATTCATCAATCAAGCCAAGTACACTCGAGATCTCCTGAAAAGATTTGGCTGCGACTCGAGCAAGCCAGTCAAGATCCCCATGAATACTAATTTCAAAATCGATCTAGAGAAAGAGGGAGCTTCTGCTAACTCAACTGATTATAGAGCTATTATTGGCTCCTTATTATATTTAACAGCAAGCAGACCTGACATAACTTATGTTGTAGGTGTATGGGCAAGATTTCAGGCGAATCCCAAGCGAAGTCATCGAGACTCAGTAAAGAAGATTCTGCGATATCTGAAAGGAACACCTGACGCAGGGTTATGGTATCCTGCTGATGATAATCTTATACTAATAGGTTATTCTGATGCTGATTATGCAGGATGCAGGACAGATCGAAAGTCAACTTCTAGAACATGTCAGTTCCTAGGCAGCAAGCTGATATCTTGGTTTTCAAAGAAACAGCATTCAGTGGCAACGTCCACTCACCGAGGCCGAGTACATGGCTGCCTGGAAGTTCTTTGTCCCCGAATCCTTTGGCTTCGACAACAACTGCGAGACTATGGTATATCTCAGGATGAAGTGCCCATCTACTGTGACTCCACCAGTGCTATTGCTATAACTCAAAATCCAGTTATCCATACGAGATGCAAGCACGTGGATATTCGACACCACTTCATCAGAGACCATGTCGAGAAGAAGGACATCAGAATGGAGAAAATCCATACTGACAAACAAAGGGCAGACATACTGACCAAACCACTAGCTGAGAAAAGATTCAGAGAATTATCAGTTGAGCTAGGTCTACTGGATCCTACTGAATCTTATCAGTAGAAGCACAACAATTGATATCAGTAGAAGCCAACTACTGATGATAACAATTGGTGTCAAGTGCGTAAATCGCACGACAGTCGAAGACTCGGTACTTGATTCGGTCGGGTGAATCGAGACGATGCATACGCAAGGGGGAACGTGTCTATCAGCACATCCTTTGTCCTCCTGAGTCAAAATGGTAACCAGCTGATCGTAAAATCAGCTGAAGAGGTTTGCGTAGTTTTATGTACTTAACATTATCCGAAGCATGCTTGCATTTATTATATCAGTCGCTTGCACTCAGTAGTTAATGAGTATTTATTTCCCGCCATTAATCCTTTAAGGTTTAAGTCAGTAGGAAATTGTTTTCATTTAAAAGGCTTAGACTTTAATGCTGCCTGCAGCGCATTTAATGCATGTCTTCTCAACTTACCTTACTGCGCATTTGCCTACGTGGGTCTAGGTTAGAGGCGGCTTGTGTAATCATTCCTTTTATAACATCAAATCTCAGCCGTCATTTTAAAAACGAGATTAAGTTTTAGCCGTTCGATCAAAACTGCATGATATGCAAATCTCATAAAATCTCACGCTTACATCTCTAACAGCATCTGTTCGCCATTTTCACATTTCAAGAGCTTTTGCATTCAGTTTTCTTTCAAACTCCTGTGTTCTTAAACTGCTCTGCATTATTTCCAAGCTCTCCATTATTCGGTAATTTTCTTGAATCTTGCTTTAAACTCCACTAACTTACTCTATTTTCAAAACGAGTTTTCCGCAGATATTCATGGCGACCGTGTTGACCCCACCAAACATCGATGAGATCATTTTGTCTCGTATTCAGTTCGAGTCGACGATGGTTCTGCACCAGGCAGAACTTCCATTTCTTGAGCCCGTCTTCACGGCTCTTGAGACTTCTGGCCTTAAGCTTCTTGTCGCCAAGCACCCCAAAGTTTATTTGCCTCAACAAGTTGCGGAGGTATACTACAATTGGAGATCCGATGAGGATACAGGCGCGCAGATGTCATGTTTCTCATACATGAAGGAAGTGATCCCTCAGACTTGGGAAGCCAGTCATCACGTCATCGATCTCTGAGCCGCCGTGGAATTGACTTTTGATCTTCCGGCTCGAGGAGTTTCACCTGTTGGATATAAGGAGAAGGAGATTAACTCCTATGTTCAGAGGTTCTGCGGTAGAGACGACATTGTCTTCAAGTCAGCGTTGCCGAAGAATCAGTTACTACCAGAATACCGCGGGCTCGCCTACATCGTAACTCATATTCTTACGAGCTCCGCTGGTTCATTTGATCAGCTATCCAAGCCTCGACTCCAACTGATGATGATCATAGATGACGGAGTCTGAGTCAACTGGACTGATTTTTATGTGAATGAGCTTAAAGCTCAGGCTCAGAAGTTCGCAGCCACACCCATAGGAGAGAGGAGACTAATTAGTGTGGGAAAGCTGTTGTACGGGATGAAGATATCCGTAATAATCGAAGAATCTGTATCGAATCACTCAGCCTTTGCTGATTCGAGATACTTTGACAGCAAGCTCATCAAATTCAAGATTAGAGCCGCTGCTGAAAAGTCTATCGGACGAGGGCCACCTGAACCGTAACATGTCACATCTTACTTGCCCCCTCGTGCCGACCCACCCAAGAGGAAGAGGCTCAGCAAGACTGGACCTTCTGAGGTTCCAGCAAAACCTGCCTCTCCTCCACCCACTTAGGAGGAACCAATACTTGATGCGGACACTGCATAAAAGGTGCCACCTTGAAGGACAAGGTCCAGCGCATCAGTTCTTAAGAGACCCAGTCGGACACTGCCGGACCGACTGAGGAAACTTCCTCTGAATAGACGACCATACAGTCGACCCGCCTCTGAGCCACTGAAGAGGTCACTGCTCAAATCCCCGAGATTGCCGACCATAGGGATCTGGTCGAAATTGCTATAAGGGCGAGGACTCAGATGCTATTGAGATTCCTCAGTTGGGACGTCCTTGAGGAGCTGATTAGGACGGAGTCAGCTTTGTCCCTACTGACAGAAGAACAGAGCTTGCAATCAAATATTTGGGTTTGGGGAACCCACTGATCTAGTGTCATTCGAGGATCTTCGCGCTGCTATGCTCTATCTACTAAGCTTAAGATCCTCAGAACCTGTCAACAGCCCTTCGCCTCCATCTCATCACGACAACGACGACGATGATGATGATGATGACATGGATCAGGCACCACCCAAGGAAGCAGATTTGGGAGGATCTGCAGAGGGTAACACTCCCCACGAGCAGGGTAAATCACCACCATCTTCTACATCAGGTGATGCCTCGGTTGCCTCGAAGCCGAGTCGAGCGCAACAACTCGCGACATCTGAGCATAGGCTCAGGACCAGCAGCTATCAGATAAAACCTATTGGTTTCGTGACCTCCAAGTCAGTCAACAAAGCCATCAGGCGACAGGGAGACAAGAATCGTCTCCTTGCCAAGGACGTACATCTCAAATGGGCTCAGTACACTAATGCCCAGAACGAGAAAGTTGACCGACTTCCAGCAGCGGTGAAGAAGGTCTCAGAAGCTCCTACTCCTTCTCTCAATATTCAGGAGATAGTCGAGACCGCCCTCGCAGCTCAGAAGGCGGACTTAGCCGCTCAGAGTCAGCAGCTCCTACTCTCTCAGCAGAAATTATTCTCTGAACAGCTGACTCAGAGTCTTGCGGCAGTCCAAGCCACAATGGACGAGCGCAACAAAGTGGCCTTTTCCTGCCTTCAAACAGCTATAAAACAACAGGCGGAGGCCCTCAAGCTTATTTAGAAGGAGATGACAGAATCTCATGATCAGTCTCTCCTACAACTGAGACAGGAGTCCGCAGCACAAATCAAACACATACGTGCTGACCAGGAGAAAGACTGGGAGCACTACTGCGACGCTGTCAAAGACTTCAAAACAATCGCCACCTCCATTAAGAATATATGCTACAATCTGGAGAAGGAGGTAATTGCCATCCGCACTCGCGTCTCCCTGGCTGATGATGCCAAAAAGGGGAAGGAGTAGAGGAAGAAGAGAAAGTTGAGGCGGATCAGGCTCAGGCGGAAGGAGGACCAGAAGTCCAAGCAATAACTAAGGGGGAAGGTTCAGCTATTCAAGCTGGAACCAGCTCAGTACCCCCTTCCCAAATCGTCCAAATCCCAACGACTGTGGTTGAGCCATCTGCTGAATCCTCAGCTCAACATGTCGAGGAGGTCGTACAGTTCGTCCACCAAGAGGACGAGCCACTGCCACCGCAAAGGCCGGGGAAGGAGATTACCACTGAAGCTACTCCTCCATCTTCCCCGATGCCTAAGTTCAAATCAAAGGCGGAGCAGGAGGCATTCGATCAACGTGTTGCTCAAAAACTTCAAGATGAACTCGATTATGAGCAACAGATCGAAGAAGAAGCTAAGAAGGCAAAGAAGCCCAAGAAGCCTATTAGCAGAATCGCCAAAAGCAAAGCCAAGAAGCTCCTGGATGGAGAGAAGAGAAAAGCTCAGGAGGAGCTGGCTAAAGCTTCTGCTACTATAGTCCTACCCTTGGCTCAATATTCCTACACTCACTCCAGAGCAAGAGGCGGAGGACAGAGCCACCTGGGAGGCTACGCTGAAAGGACTGAATCTCCGGAGAGGAGACACTAGATCAGCAACCCTCAAAGAAAAGAAGAGATTGGAAGATCTGGCCAAGATCATAGAGATGACTGACAAGATGGTCAGTGAACCAGTCGTAGATTGGAAGAGACAAATTCCAAGGTCATCCAAGTTCTACAGGAGAGGCGCTCCCAAAGGAATTTATCTGAAGAAAACCCCTTCTCCTCATGTAGACAAATGGGTACCTTTGGAGCTAAACGAGCAATGGGAGGAACTGAAGGAGGAATTCATCAAGGGATACTATGTATGGGGTTTCTATCCTTCTGGGATCCCGGCTGATCAACTGTTCGACGAATTTATTCATCAGTATAATGCCCGGCTTAGAGCTCAAATTCTGCTGATCCTAGAGAAGGAGAAGCTACCTCTCAGAGCCCCTGTATTCAGACACATCCCTCCTCCAAGGACGACTCGTGGCGTATTATGCACGAAGGAGATAGAAGACGAGATCAAAGCAGAAGCTTATCACCATAACCTTAGTTCTGATCTACCTACTGATCTCGAGGAAATCCAAACTCTGCGCACAAGGATCTATAAATACTATGGTTTGGACCCTCCAGCTGATAGGTCTACAGATTTCCGGAGCAGAACCAAGAAGTTCAGACGTCAGAAATAGTCTTCTGATCCTTTCCTTCTTTTGTATAGAGATAGGAACCTTGTAATGTACTTGCTCATATATAATAGTTCCTAGTTCTAGCCAGACAATCACTCATTGTCTTACGGCCCTTGTTTTTGTTTGTGTTATCACAACTGATCACTGAAGTGATCTGACACACACTCACACATAATCGTTTCTCTGATTTTGCCTATCTCTTACTGCTGACCTCATGAGTTAACTGATTCAGTTTTACTGAAGTCTTAGGGGGAATTGTGTTGTATCATCTAGAGGTTTTGGCATCATCAATTAGGGGGAAATTGTTGGGTTATGAGTCAGTAGGAGATACTCAGCAGTTAATGGGTTAAAATAATATTGGGGGAAATCGTAGTAGTACTATGGAATTGAAGATCCCAAAACCCTGCTGATATCAGTAGTGTAGTGTCGATAGGACTAGATGATGTATAGGCTAGACTGTTTTCATTTTGTTTATCCTTCTGTCTATGTCCTGTACGGGGTAAAATGTTGGATTGATCTTCTGTCGAAGTTACTTTCCAGAACCCCACGTCATCAGTGTAATTGCTTGCGTTCTTAAATCATCAGTTGATCTTTGCCTCAGTAGAAGACATCTCATCAGATGATAGACATCAGCAGAAGAACTCTATGTAAGCTCAGTACCTTCGCAGTCATCAGCTGACCATACTCAAGAGAATATCTCTTGTCGGCCGACTCAGACGAAGAAGACAGAGACTGCTTAAAGTCTACTGTATTCTACATGAAACGACCCAGTTGTTCAAGTCTTTTTGAAAGTCAGCAGAAGACCATACGAGGATTAGAGAGAGTCAACTCCGATGTCTGACACATCTCACCTACCACAAACCTCGACCAATGAGAAGCCGCCAAAGCATATCTGCTCTGACCAACTGAAGCTGCTCTCATGTACAGTGTCCAACAACTCTGCTGCAACAATTCGAATTTATGGCCGTTTTCTTTGGAAGCTTGTGACACGTGGCATCGTCATCTCCAACGGAAATATGCCTAGGTCACAACTATAAATAGAGAAGAAATCCGAGCTTCACGCATGGGATATCAAGGGGAAAACGCTCAAGCTTTCAAACGACTCTAGCGCATTCAAGATCAATCCAGCGAAGAACTTGCCCAATAGAAAATCATTAGTTCTTCTCTATAGAGTTCTTTAGATTCCTCTTCTCTAGCTAAGCTCATTGCCAAATCTATAGCTTAGAAATTCGAAGGAGGTTATCCCCTCCTCTTCAAACTTAGGTTTAAATTGTAAAGTCGCTAAAGACTATCACTTAGAAGGGTATGTCCAGCGCACAGATTCCTTGCTGAGGCTTGCTCAGATAAATCAACAAGACCTCCTGTTCAGCAGGACCGTGGACGTAGGATCTTGCGTATCCGAACCACGTTAAAAATTGCTTGTGTTATTTACTGTTTTATTGCATTGCATACAAACTGATTACAAAATTACAACTTTGCATAAAACGTATTTTCAAAGTGCACTAGCCAAAATACTTTATCTTGCGAAAACACATTTTCAAACTGAGACGAATCTCCAGGCTCCACACTCTTATCCGCACAACGTCTGCGACTGAGTTTCAAAGTACTGACAAACGTCAGTAGGAGAGCTCAGTAGTTGACACACTTCTTACCCGCGATCGAAGGTTACTATTTGGCACTGTTCATCAGTTGCAACCTACAGCTCAGCTGTCCTTCGCGTTTGAGAAAAGAAACTGTGATCAGGTGTATTCACCCCCCCCCCCCACACCTGACTATCGTCTCCGGACCAACATGGGTTCACTTCCTTTGCTTTGCAGGCGGATCTGAGTTTCGTTTCTTGGCCGTAGTCGTGGCCGATTTCTTCATCTTTCCTTTAAATAAATTATTCATGCTTGGGGTTGTTTCTAATTTGGGTTGTTTTTTCCTACCTCACTTTTGCAGACGACCGACCTTAGTCTTTTGTTTCTTTATTTTTGACAAAAGCTATGCGACTTCTTAGATCCGGTAAAGGAGTGGGATCTCCCACTCAATTGGGTATATTTCTTTTCATTTCTTATCAAAGTGTGGTTATGTAGCAATTGATATATTTCTTATCATTTCTATCTCAAATTTGGTTTTGAGACCAAAATTATAAGGAGACGACTTCATATTCATTTCTAACTATTTCAAATGACTTATATTTGTCCTTTTTTATTTTTGTTCATTGATTGGGGTGTGTGTGAGAATATGATTTAGGTATTTGCATCAGCTACTTCGCATATGTGACGGTGGAGTTGAATTTTAATCCGATTCATTCACTCCCTCAGTTGTTGTATTTGTTTGATCACATTTCATGCAATGGTTATTTGGTTCATACAATGGTTTGATCTCCTTATAATTGATAAAGTTGTGGAGCTGAGGGAGAGTCTCTCTAGATCCATCTCGCTTCGGTTGTTTGCCATTTTCCTGCTTTTAAGCTACGTTTGTTGTTTCGTTTATAATTTGTTGTTTCCTTTCTTTTGGAAGGATCATTGAGTAGCAAGTAAGTCTTCTAACTGATGTGAAGGGGACTGCAGTCAATTAATACCTTTGCGATACAGCAGGTAACCTATATCGGCGATACTTATACAATTGATACTGCTATCTATAGAAATGAAATGGAATAAGATAACTAAAAAACAAAAAATGATAATATTATGAATAGAGGATAAGGTCAGTTTCATGAAATATCATGTTTTTTAAGTTGTTACAACATTGCTTAGATACTAAGTAAAGATGTCTTAAATCTTGATGAAGGTGGGCTATTTAGCAATATCTGCCACTCAAAATTCTACTACTTTATATGCAGCAGATGGTGTGCAGCAACAAAATAATACTACAGACATAATGGGAAGCCATGGACATCGTTTTCCTGCTACTATTGTTCAGTTTCAGTTTATTTTTTTGGTCAGTTTCAGTTTATTTTAGTACTCATTTATACTAATATGATTAATGATACTATTGCTATTGAGGTGCAGCATAGAATACAAGCAAAAAATAAATAAATTAATATCTTACACTAAGGTTAAATTACTATAGATACAGTATACAGTCTAATTGATGAAGTAAAATTGGCCATTTCAATTTTCAGAGATTTTACTTTGTACATTATTCCCTCATATTAATTTTGATATGATTGAGGCTGCTATTTATAGAAATTATATGAAATAAGACTATTAAAGAAAACAACAAATAACGACATTCTACTTTTATGATATTCGACTATTGCTTAATTTGAGTTAAAACATTCTTAAAATTTCACCTTATATAGTAAGTTTGTGGTACGCATGGGAAATGTGTATGCTAATCCTTAACCAATATAAAATGTTTTTTCATTTTTCTTGAACAGATTCTTGTGACATCTACCAAATAAATTTATTTTACTTCGGGAATAAATTTATTCATCACATTTTACTTCTAATTTTCATTTTGTTACTTGGTGTTGTTTTCCCAGTTCTTTGCAACATTTGTTTATAGATACATGATTTATAGGATTATTTCGGGTAACCCATGGATAGCGCAAATAAGCCAAAGAAAGCTCATGGTGGAGCTTCGAAGAAAAGAGAGGTGCCTCCAGGTAACTAAGGCCATTTTAAATTCCATGCAAGATTTACATACCTGTTATTATGTTTGATTTTGAGTTTCGAGGAGCAAAATTCATCTTGCGGTATTACCCGTCTTCTATGAGTTTTCTAATCTACTGCTTCTGATTTCTAGTTTGTTTCTTCGTTTTGCAGAGCACGTAAACGACCCTATTGTGATGGTCTTTCTAATCTTCAGCAGCAAATTGAGATTGTTTATTATATTTAAAAGTTCTTGCTAAATGTATTGTTATATGTTTTTTTTAGATGTTTTTGGTCTTCAAATCTGCTGAAATTTGGTTGGTTGGTATGTTGCTGGTCTTTAAATCTCCTTGAATGTGGTAAGGGCTAAAATTGGGGCATGGTTGGTATTTTGCTGGTCTTCAAATCTGCCGAATTGATTATTTGTTATCTATGGGTAAGAGAATGTGATTAGTTTTTCAGTTGTCTGATATGATCTTTGTGTAGTGGGTACCTTCGAGTAGTCAGAATCTATCTGCACTGTGTATACAGATAGATAACTTGGTAAATGAGATTAGCTGTCAGTTTCGCTGAGGATTTTGAATGGAGATTAGGTGTAATAAGCTCGAAATTGTACTTTGAAATATAAACATATACAACAACCTCACTAAGAAAAATAACAAGCCAGTAAATATGAGGCAAGCCCCGTTTTGAATAAAATATAAATACATATTTTCTTCTACTTTGAACCTCCTAGATACCAAAGTAAATGGCGAGAATAAAATTTTCTTCCCAAGTCTAAACAAACAAAGATACCAACAAAATTCAAATCTAAGAAAATGAGCAACCATCCACTCCTTTTTGAATAAAATAATTTAGGAACATCATCCAAAACATTTAGCACATGGAGAAATTAAGTAGCTTGTACATTTCTTCTTCCCCTTTCAAATTGCTGAAAAAATAGTAACAAAATGAATGAGAAGTCTGAACTGTGAGATTTGGAGAAAACTCATTAATAAAATACAATTAACTATTACGACTTCTACTAATGTTAATGCACCAATTTCTTGGCTTTGTTGGTTCCATTGTTACAAATTGAGCAATATAATGCCTGAGGTTTTCTAGGGATTAGTAATCTATACGTTCCTAATAAACCGACGAAGTAAGGAAATAACTTAGTGATTCACTAATTTCTTACTACTCTATACTTACTAGATTCACAATTAATTACTATCGCACTTAAAACAAATGCTACTAATGTTGACAAAATTACTAATGTTATACTTACAAATCAATGAAAACAATAATCATTACTTTTATTAAAGTTAGATCTTTCTAGTTTGTTAGCACCTCAACTAGATGACCGCCAACGAAAACCTAAAAACCGCAACATGCTTCAAAGATATGAAAGAAAGAAGAATGTTAAAACAACAAAACAGTTAAAAGTTAATTGAAATTCGGCTACCACCAACAAATTCAAATAAAAAGATCTTAACCGAGAAATAAGCACTTGAAGAAACTACTCGAGCATTGATAATAAAATTACTAATGCTATACTTAGAAATAGCCATACTTAGCATCCAGATTTTTCTTAGTACATACCGATATTTCTTCTGCACTTTTAGGAATTTGGGCACGAGAGAGAGTATTCTTGGATATCATAATTGATTTCTGGCAAACATAAAGACCATTTTTCTCCTTTAGGCAGCCTGTGGTTAACTTGGTTTTCATTTTTAATGATGGCATTTGATATGTAACGTTCGAAGCCCACAGATTCTACTGGGGAGAATAATTGAACTCAACTATGCCACGTCAGCCAAAAAAACAACCAGGTCAAGAACACTTACTTTTGAATAAAAACATGAAAAAGGAAGGAAAGAAATCCAAAGAATCACTAAATTAAATCACAAAACTTTTTTCCAAAACTAAAAGGAGTTTAAGAGAAGATGGACAATATTTAACACAAATATAAAAGTCGAATCATAAACCATAAGACCATTCGATCAATCCCCCAACCCCAAGAAAATGAAAGTCGAGTCAACTCAAGCATTCAGTTTCCATCAATAAAACTCAAACTTGACCAACAGTTGCTAGCACCTCAATTCGACGACCGTCAACCAAAGAATGCAACATGCTTCAAACATAGGAAAGGAAGAAGAATTCTAAAACAACAAACATTTAGAAGTTAATTAAGACTCGACTGCGACAAACAAATTCATATAAAAAGATCTAAGCCTATAAACAAGCACTTGAAGAAACCACTCCTTGGAGCATGGGTTCTGGCAAACACAAGACCACCCAAAAACATTGAAGAAATTTTCTTGACAGGAGACTTTGACTCCGTATATGTAAATTTGTATATTTCGTACAAAATACAATACTTCCTCTATATTTAACCAAGCACTATAATTGGATCAGTTTCTTGAATGCATTCCTCTATATCTTGGAGAAAAACTTTGGGTCCTTAGAGTTACCTCTATTTCAGAACAATTCATGCTTGCAAATATATTGCGAACCATTTTCATCCCGAATGGATGGAAGGTAGTAGAGTGTGCGTTTCGCTCGTTCCGCTGCATTGTCCAATCGTGCTTCTAGTTTGCCTGCCTCTCTAGGTATTTGCCTGCTTCTTAATATATAAAGAAAACAACATTTTCATGCAGAGATTGAATTTGCTGCTTCTTAATAAGAAGAATTACAGTATCGGTAATTGGAAGCTAGCGGATCTACTTTAGATCAGCCGCATGACCGATTATCGTGATCCGAATCCAATCTAGTATTTTTGCAAGTAAATTAAGAGCTTGATAAGCCATCCTGCATAACACAATAAAGTCAACAATCTCTGCAAAAGTAGAAATTAAGAGAATAATTGAAGAAGAAGTCAGAGCAAGAACAGTCAGAAGTGCACCAATTGTCCGGAATCGAATCTAGTATTTTCGCAAGTGAATCAAGATTCTCCGGAATACAATTCAGAGAGTGGTAGAAACGTAGAAAGGTAATAAATGAAGAGGATATGAAAATAATTCAGAAAGAGAAGTAATAGAAAGGAAAAGAAAATTCAAAGTCTGAAGTAGCAAATTCAGAGAGTGGTAGAAACGTAGAAAGGTAATAAGGAACTCTTATGCAATGGCTTTAAATACAACAATTTTAAGTTTTGGTAAGAAAATTCAAAGTAGCAAATTGGCCTACAAAAGTTGCTACTGTAGAAGGGGAACAAAAGTTACTACTCCATCCGTCCCGTTATTTGTGGCTCAATTGGTTTCGGCACGGTAATTAAGAGAGTAAATAATAAAGTAAGAGAGAGAGTAAATGATAAAGTATGAGAGAGAAGATGAGTAAGATAATGAGAGAGTATGAGAGAAATGATGATAAAGGAGGCGAGAGAAAATGATAGAGTAGGATTAATTTTTTGTCAAATTAAGAAAGTGGGCACAAATAACAGGACACCCCTTTCAAGAAAGTGAGCTACAAATAACGGGACGGAGGGAGTACTATTTATGACAACAGTAATACCAGCCTTACCAAGTATTGCATAATATGTAAGGGTTCCAAGCAATTCGGATCCTCTGACCCAAAATTGGTGTCCCACTCGGTGGCCCACCAATCACGCGATGCCACGCGTGCATTGGTGGGCCATGTTAACAATAAAAAAATATTTAAGTTATACAAAGGTGGCCCACCAATGCACGTGTGGCGGGGCGTGATTGGTAGGCCACCATATGGGCCACCAATGTTTGGGACAGAGGATGCTGGGCGGGTTCCAAGGGTGCACAAAAATAGGAGAATCTCTTAAAAAATCTCACTATTTTACCTCCAACATTTTCCTAAATACTCCTTTATCATAGGGGAGACAAGATTTCTCCCCTTCTTTTGAGGAAGAATCTCCCCTATCCTATTTTTTATTTAATTTTAATTGAAAAATTAATTGAAAATTTACAACTCCTTTAAATATTACTATCTTCGTCCCGTTATTTCCAGCACACTTTATTTGGACACGGAAATTAAAAAAATAGATGATTAAGAATGAGATATGGGTAGATGATAAAGTATGAGAGAGAAGATGAATGAGAGTAGATGATAAAGTAAGAGAGAGAAGATGGTAAAGTAATAGAGAGAAAATGATAAAATAAGAAAAAGTAGGAGATATAAGATGGTAAAATATGAGAGAGATGATAATTATTTTCAAATTAGGAAGTGTGTCAGAAATAGCGGGACGTCCATTTCGGGAAAGTGTACCAGAAATAACGGGACAGAGGTAGTATTATGTACTCCCTCCGTCCCGTTATTTGTGGCTCAATTGGTTTCGGCACGGGAATTAAGAGAGTAAATGATAAAGTATGAGAGAGAGTGTAGATGATAAAGTATGAGAGAGAAAATGAGTAAGATAATGAGAGAGTATAAGAGAAAGATGATAAAGTAGGAGAGAGAATGTAATAAAGTAGGAGAGAGAAGATGATAGAGTAGGAGTAATTTTTTACCAAATTAGGAAAGTGGGCACAAATAATGGGACACCCATTTCGGGAAAGTGAGCCACAAATAGCGGGACGGAGGGAGTAACTTATATCTTTTTATTTAAATTATGTTTATCAATTAATTTAATTTATCAATTAAATATATTATTATATTTTATTTAATTATACAATTAAATTAAAATTAAAGAAATTTATCATTAAATTGCAAATAAAGATATTATATATAAGTAACTTAAATTATTTTTTTAATTAATGCATAATTTTAATTATATTTTTTTTAATAAATATATAGTTATGTTTAATTTAATTATATGATTTAATTGTATTTTGATTTGATCAATAAAAGTAAAAAAATAAGAATATTTATGAAATATTCATTTTCTGCTTTAAAATAAGGGAGAATGGTTGGGAACGAAATACTATTTCTGCCTTAAAAGAGAGATAGGGCTCCTGTAAAATACAAAAAACCCTTGGAGGAGATGCCTAAGGGTAATCAGTTTATTCGTGTACATTTATTTGAAATAATCTCAAGTAATTTTGGGTGTGTAACCTTCTTCTGTTAAGCTTGAACATAAAAATTATTTTTTATCATAACAAGCAGTCGTGTATTTAAATAATGTAATAATTATATGCCTAAACTGATAGGAAAAGAAAATTAAATGTGAGAATGGAAAAAGCAGTGTAGTAGGCCAGTAGCAGCTCAAGGTAAGGTTCGTACGTACATCAATTACTGTCATTAATTGCACGCGGTAGACTTGTCTCTGAAATAATTTCCTCTCATCGACTCCTTTCTTTCTGCCAAAGAGTTGCTCCAATTTCTAGAGAGAGAGAATGCCGAATTTGTGTTACTTGGATGCGACTAAGCGCAAGATTGAGTCTCTTCTAAAATCTTGCGATATTCCTCGAGAAATCTCCCAACATGCGATACAGGAAGTAGAGGGTTTGGAAGAAATTGCCAACAGAATGTTCTGGGGAAGCAGGAGAAGGCGGGATAAGGAAATCAGAGTGGCAATAGACAAATTGAAAGCTGCTATTCAATCCCATGTTTCACGATCCGGAAGTAGCCGAACTTGTCTGGTGGGTGTAAAACTCGATATTCATTCTTTCACTGAAAGGGTAAGGAAGATGGAGGAGGAATTAGTTGATGAATTGTACCAATCTTTGCCTGAAATTGAAGATGATGATGTTGATTCGTCGCCAATTTGCTCGAATATGGTAGGGTTGTTGGATCAGTTCAATGAATTGAAATCTAAAATTATAAATGCAGGTGATGAGCTGAAGGTATTCTCAATCGTAGGAATGGGAGGCATTGGCAAGACTACTCTCGCTAGAAAAGTTTTCAAAGATCGAGATGTTTGCGAACATTTCGATCTTCGTGTTTGGGTGACGGTTGGTAGAAAATCCCGATCAAAAGAAGTTCTGCGATGCATCGTGGATCAAATGGCTGCGGAAGAACATCATGATGATGGAGTTGGGTTCTTGAGAGAAAGTTTGAAGGGAAAGAAATACTTGATTGTGTTGGATGATGTATTGGGCAAATATGCAGAGTATCACTTGCAACAGTCATATAAATATGAAAATGATGATCTGAAAAATCCTTTTCCTGATGATGGAAATGGTAGTCGAGTCTTGCTCACCACTAGGATCCAACAGATGACTGAAATAAATCAAGCTTTTCCCTTCGATTTGACGATGCGGTTGCTGAATAAGGAAGAAAGTTGGGATCTTCTCCGTGAGAAGGTGTTTGCTAACGAACCATGCCCTTTTAACTCGACAAGGTTGGGAAGAAGATTGCGGAGAATTGTGATGGTCTTCCTCTTACAATAGTGACAATCGCTGGCCTACTATTGAACAAAGAGAAGACTGTAGAGTATTGGAGTGAGATAGTAGCACAAAAGAAGCATGAAGTTTTCTTGATGGCATACGATGAAGTGTCAAAGGTATTACTTCCAAGTTATGAATACTTGCCTCGAATTCTGAGTATGTGTTTTCTCTAGTTTTTCCGAGAAAGTATAAAGTGCCTCGATCTAAGCTCATTAATATGTGGATAACTGATGGATTTCTTGATTTAAATGCAAATGAATTTTCAAATCCTACTGCAATAGAATGTTTGGATGAGCTTGCTCTTAATAATCTTATCATTGTCTACGAAAGAACCACGGATTATACAGCAGCATTTGGTGGAAAACAGATCATTAAAACTTGTGGCCTTCATTCTTCCTTATGGTATTTGTCTAACAAAGAGGCTAGGAAGAGTAAGTTTTTTCACATCTTGGATAGTTTTGATGATGGTTTTGGAGAAGGTATAGAAAGCCAACATAGGTTATCCTTCCACAACAATGTATTGTTTGGCATCAAAGAAGTGTATGATTCTGTTGAAGATAATTGTGCATCCACTGCACATTCTCTCCTATGTTTTGGCCCGTATCATCGCTACCAGGTACCAATATGTTTTGGTTTAAGTTTGCTCAAGAAACTAGATGCTGTTACAATTCGTTTCTACGAGTTTCCAACGGAGATTCTACAACTGGATTTGTTAAAGTACCTCTCTCTCACTTTAGATGGGAAGCTCCCTGCTTCCATATCCGGACTCTTGAATCTTCAGTTCTTGATTATCAATCGACACTTGAGTATTAACTTGCGTGATGATGTATCATATCTGCCGATGGAGATATGGAACATGAAAGAATTGCAGCATCTTCAAGTTATGGGAAGTGACTTACCAGATCCTTGTGGTCATTCTCTAGAAAGATTATCCACACTTTCAAATGTTAGTGCTCATAGTTGTGTTGATGGAATTCTTGAAGCGATTCCTCGGCTAAACAAGTTAGGAATTCGAATTGAACTAGTGGTTGATGAAGATGGTAACCCTTTGAGTTGCTTTGATCCGATTTCCTGTCTCAAGGAGCTAAGATCACTTAAATGTGTTGTCGTGAATCCTAATGTAGTTGCCCCACCCACTCCGCTCCCGATTCTCCCATCTCATTTGGAGAAATTGAGTTTGAGTGGGTTGGGCTATCCTTGGAAAGAAATGAGCAACATTGGTTCATTGCCTAATCTCAACGTGCTCAAATTGCGGAACTATGCTTTTCAAGGTCCGGTGTGGGAAGTAGAGGGAAAGCAATTCATTTCGCTTCTTTTACTTGTGATCGAGGATAGTGATTTGGTGGAGTGGAAGATTGGAAGTGGAAGCTACCAATGGCTTGAGCGCCTAAGCATAAAACATTGCTACCAATTGGAAAGAATTGAAGGGGAATTTGAAGTGTTTCTTGAAAATATTGAGGTAGATGAATGTGGGCCTTTGGCTGAGAGTTGTGCCGAGCGAATAAGGAAGGATAGGGTGAGGAGAAGACATATTCTCCCCGTGCCAGATGTGGATGTCCATTCTTCATGGCTTGATGGTTATCGGAGCTGATTGTTGTAGCGCGAGTTTCTCCTTCAAATTCTCACTGTGTCAATGTGTCTTTGTGTATATAAAATATTTATTAGCATAAGGGAAATTAAAGAATATAGTCTCCAAATTATGGAGTTTTGATGGATTGGTTTCTAATTTTCTTTTATTATTAGGTTTTTGTTGTAGATAAGATTTACAATATATATGATGATCATATCTAAACCATCTATCTTCCGTCTTCTTTATTATTCTCTTATTCCATATAGTTTATAACACGTTATCAGCATGAAAGCTCTTCTTCCAAAAGAAAAAAAAATCCACGGCCGAATGTATATTTCTTTTTCACGACTCCTTTTTGTGCTTTAGTAAAGATTAGTTAAGAATATTGATTGGTTCAATAACAAAAACGTTTTGAAAATTATAACCATGTTTTGAAAATCAATAAACAAATGATTGTAACCATGTTTGAAAATGGTTGTAACCATGTTTTGAAAATTCATAAATATTCACATAATCACATATCTTATTCATTAATTCAACTCTTGCAGTGGCGGATGGAGTAGCTAGCTGGGCTTGGCTCTAGCCCAGTGCAACCCAACCCGAGAAGACTTAATTTGTTTATATCAACTAGTATTCAGCCCATTCCAAGCCCACTCAGCCCACCCCAACTGAATTAATATTTCATGGCCCAACTGAATTAATTATAATAGAATATTATTTATTTTTTGTAAGTTAGTATAGCCCTACCTAACGTCCTAACCCATTCCAGAAGAAATACAATCGAAAATCGAAATCAAAAATTCTGAAAGTCTGGAACACCGAACAACGGAACGGAGGCGGAGCAACTGAGCAAGATTATTTTTTGTCTGTAACCGAGCAAGAGCAAAGGACTGCACAAACCTCTGTAACTGTAAGATTATTTTTTTCTTATTAATTTATGTATTGTTTGACGTTGTCTTCTTTTTTTTTTTGACGAGGAACCCGCAGCCGCTACCTTTGGTGCGCACAGGGTAAACCTCGCTCCTGTGCAATAGCCTGCAAACCACACAGAAGAGTTAAACCACCCTTAATGTGACAGGGTGACAGGCTCACACATAGCGTGTCCAGTGGGAATTGAACTCATGACCTATCGGTCCCGGACCACCCACCTTCACCGCTATGCCATCCCAAGGGGACACGTTTGTCTTCTTCTTGTATGTATTGTCGGCTGAGCTTGTGACAATAGGGCTTAGCAGTTAGCACTTTTTTTTTAATTAACTAAACTAATGGTTTTGGTCCTTTGGAAATTGGAATGTCCGCTAAAAGCTTGAAATTGAATGAATACTTATGCTTCCCCTTTTCTAGTTGCAACTTGTAAGGTTAATTTTATATTTTTTATGAGTTGAAGATATGTGATTATGTGAATATTTATGAATTTATATTTATTGAACTAATGGTGTGTATATGTGTAATGTGTGTTGGGAGTGAGTTTATTACCTTGAATCAATAGACAATAATATTCTTTATTTTTTTAGCTGTAATTGAGTTGTGACATATTTCAATGATGTGTCTATTGAATTGCTTTCTCTAAGTGTGGCGTTAGATCCGAAAGATTCTTTCAAATCATTTAACAGTGGTGATATTTGCAAACTTGCAAGGAAATTATATCCCGAAGACTTCACTAATCAAGATATTGTTACATTAGAGTATGAGTTGCTACACTATAAGCATGATGTGGTGGTGAAGCAAGAGTTTCAAGTTTCTACACTTGTTGACTTGAGTCAACTACTTACTAGTAGTGGAAGATCGAAGACCTATTGTATGTTAACTAGATCGATTAATCTTGTTTTGACTTTACCGGTTTCCACTGCTACTACGGAACGAGCATTCTCCAAAATGAAGCAGGTGAAGACGACACTTTGTAACAAGATGGGAGATGAGTTACTTGAACAATCGTTGATGTTTTGTATTGAGAGAGACTTTGTTAAAAATATAGATATAGACTCAGTTATTGATGAGTTTTATGTATTGAAGTGTCGTAGGGCACAACTTATGTAGATATTAAAATAATATTTTTATATATAAAGAGTTGAAATTTTACTATTCAGCCCACCCCAGTATAGATTTCTGGATCCGCCACTGAACTCTTGTACGTATTTTTTTTATAACATTGAATGTGATGCATGTACTTGCGGTGGCACAATACCAAATTGAATATTATATAAGATATTCATTAAATTTCGAATTGATTACTTTTATTATATTGTTATTATTATTGCTCTTGAAGTAGTACAATATCCTAATATGCCTGAAGAATATTACTTAATTTCTTGTTGCTCCAGAAGTAGCACAATCTATATTCCTGAAGAATATTACATGCTCTTGAAGAGCATTTACGTTTTTACTTATTTATTTAATGCTTTGATCATAACTGTTGCTCTTGAAGTAGCACAATTGATATTCCTGAAGAATATCACATGCTCTTAAAGAGCAATCCAACCTTACTTATTGATATCATTTAATTGTTTCTCCAGAAGTATCACAATTTGATATTCATGAAGAATATTACATGCTCTTGTAGAGTAATTTATGATTTAGGTGATATATGTTTATCCCTGAAGGAAAACATAAGTCTTTATAGACATTGATAAAACTTTTTCCCTTGTGCAGAGTTGCGCACATGGCAAATATCACCAAACTTGAGTTCGTTGCACTTGACATATCTGGCAAAAACTATATGCCATAGATTGTTGATGCCGAGATCCATCTTATCTCAAGGGGTCTAGGAGAGACTATAGAAAAAGGAAACAACGCATTCCTGTAGGATCGCGCAAAGGCACTTATTTTCCTTCGTCATCATCTTCATGGTGACCTAAAAAATGAGTATCTCACCGTCAAAGATCTATATGAATTGTGGAGCAACCTCAAAGAGAGGTTTGATCACCAAAGGAGGGTTATCCTTCCTAAAGCTCGATACGATTGGATGCATCTTAGACTGCAAGACTTCAAATCTGTGAGTACATACAATTCTGAACTGTTCAGAATTAGCTTCACAATGAAACTATGTGGAGAAACAATCACTGATGAAATGATGCTTAAGAAAACATTCTCTACATTTCATGCTTCAAATGTGCTCATACAACAACAATATAGGGAGCGTGGTTTTAAAAAGTACTCTGAGCTTATATCTTGCCTATTGGTTGCCGAGCAAAACAATGAATTTCTCATGAAAAACCACGAGTTAAAATCCACTGGTTCCTCTGCATTGCCTGAAGCCAATGCAACAAATGGACATGGTCGTTCAAACCAACCTGGACGTGGGCGTGGTCGTGGTCGTGGTCGTAGTCGTGGGCATGGTCGCCAATATAGTAGTCATGACCACGCAAACTCAAGTAACAAAATGTCTAAGACATCCAAAGATCACAATTCATCCAAAACGGAGGATAAATGTCATCGATGTGGCATAAATGGGCATTGGTCGCGTGCATGTCGTACGGCGAAGCACCTTGTTGATCTGTATCAGAATTCGATCAAGGAAAAAGTAAAGAATGAGACCAATGTCTTTGACTATGACGGTTCGACTGCTACTCTAAGTCACTAAGATGTCTTTGATTTCTTTGATGACCCAAACGACAACATTGATGGCTTGATTGGTGATGGTGTGTTAGAAGACAATTAATGCAGTTTTCGGATATTTAGCTTTTATTACTTATCGTTGTTAGGAAGTTCATTTGCTTACAAAACTCTAGTATTGTTATCGTTTTTCACAATATTTTTGGACTATTGTTGATTGTTTTTAACTGATTGTAAATTTATTTTCTTGAAAACAATGTCTCAGAAAATGCAAATGAATTCTTGTGATATCTATTTAGCTGATAGTGCCACCACGCACACACACCATTCTCCAAAATAAAAAGTATTTTCAAACATTAATATTAGCTAAAGATAATGTTAATACTATATCTTGTGCATCGAACATCATTGAAGGCTCCGGAAGAGCTTGTATCATTCTGTCAAATGATACTAAATTAACAATTGAGCATGCCCTTTACTCTAGTAAGTCCAGAATAAACTTACTAAGTTTTAGGGATATTCGCTGCAATGGCTACCACATTGAGACGATGTCAGAAGGTAGTAACGAATATTTATGCATAAATTCTTTTGTATCTGGCCAGAAGCAGATCAAAGAAAAGTTATCTACACTGCCATCCAGAATGTATTACGCATTCATAAAAGCAATTGAGACAAACCATGTCATGAACCCTAAGTTCAATGACTCAAAAAGCTTTTTGCTTTGGTATGATAGGTTTGGACATCCGGGAGCAACTATGATGCGCCGCATTATTGAAAACTCATGTGGGCACAATATACAGAACCAGAAGATTCTAGTAACACATGAATTCCCATGTGATGCTTGTGCGCAAGGCAAATTAGTCACTAGACCATCCTACACGAAGGTCAATATAGAATCTCCATCTTTCTTGGACAGAATACAAGGAGATATTTGTGGACCTGTACATCCACCATGTGGACCCTTTCGATACTTTATTGTATTGATTGATGCTTCCTCTAGATGGTCCCATGTATGTCTGCTTTCTAGTAGAAATACAACTTTTGCTAGACTACTTGCTCAAATAATAAAATTGAGAGCTCAATTCACAGACAATCCAATCAAGAGGATTCGTCTTGATAATGCTAGTAAGTTTCAATCTCAAGCATTTAATAGTTATTGTATGGCTATTGGGATTGAGATTGAACATTCGGTTGCTCATGTTCATACACAAAATGGTTTAGCAGAAGCGTTTATTAAACGTCTTCAACTTATTGCTAGACCATTACTTATGAAATCAAAACTCCCAATTTTAGCTTGGGGACATGCCATATTGCATGCTGCATCATTAGTTCGGATTCGACCAATCGCTAACCAACAATACTCCCCAATGCAAATTGTTTTTGGTAGAGAACCTGATGTTTCTCACTTAAGAATTTTTGGTTGTGTTATCCAAATCCCAGTTGCACCCCCACAACGTACAAAAATGGTTCCCCAACTAAGACTTGGGATATATGTTGGATTTGATTCGCCCTCGATTATAATATATCTTGAACCTTTAACGGACGATTTATTTACTACATGTTTTGCAAATTGTCATTTTGATGAAATGACATTTCCAACATAAGGTGGAACCAACCTACATCCAGAAAAGCAAAAGGAAATCTCTTGGAATGAAAAAAAAAACTTATCACATTTTGATTCCAGAAGTAATCAATGTGAACAAGAAGTTGAAAAAATAATTCATTTGCAAAAGATTGCAAATCAGATTCCTGATGCTTTCATAGATACAAGAAAAGTGACACTGTCTCACATACCAGCTGCTAATACACCTAATAGAATTAGTGTCCCTGAAGGACAAACAACAATGGTAGCAAATGAATCTAACGTCCGTAAAAAACGTGGTCGACCGGTTCCAAAGATTATGTGCCTAGAAAGAGAAAGACACAAGACACGAACCAAACAATGACGGAAATTATTGATCAAAATAATGTAGTTCCTGAAGAACCACAAGCGTCCGAAAATCATGAGATCTCAATAAATTACTTATCTTCTAATAAGGTATTGGAGAGAGAAAATATCATCGTTGACAATGAATTCGCCTTTAATATGGCTTTTCAAGTACTAAATGAGGATCCTGAACCGCAGTCTGTTAAAGACTGTCAAACTAGACATGATTGACCAAAGTGGAAAGAAGCCATACAAGGTGAACTAAATTTCCTTGAAAGCCGGAAAACATTTGGACCTGTAGTTCAAACTCCGAAAAATGTTATCCCTTAGGATACAAATGGGTCTTTGTTCGAAAGAGAAACGAAAACCATGAAATTACGAGATACAAAGCAAGACTCGTAGCACAATGTTTTCTCAAAGACCGGGAATTGATTATGAAGAAACATACTCTCCGGTAATGGACGCGATTACATTTAGATTTTTGATGAGTATAGGTGTGTCCGAAAGACTTGATATGCACCTAATGGATGTAGTAACTGTATATCTATATGGTTCATTAGATAGTGATATATACATGAAAATCCCAGAAGGATTTAAATTGCCTGAAGCATATAAGTCAAAACCCAAAATCACGTTTTCAATTAAACTGCAAAAGTCGTTGTATGGGTTGAAGTAGTCTGGCCGTATGTGGTATAACAAACTTAGCGAGTATCTCTTGAAAGAAGGGTACAAAAATGATGATGTTTGCCCTTGTGTTTTCATTAAGAAAACAGACAATGGATTTGCAATTATAGCAGTTTATGTAGATGATTTGAATTTAATTGGGACTCCTGAAGAGCTCAATAAAACTGCTGAATACTTGAAAAATGAATTTGAGATGAAGGATTTAGGAAAGACAAAATTCTGTCTTGGTTTGCAACTTGAACGTGTCCCTGAAGGACTATTTGTTCATCAATCCTCATATACAGAAAAAATCTTAAAGCGGTTTTATATGGATAAAGTGCATCCATTATCATCACCAATGGTCGTCAGAACACTTGATGTGCATAAAGATCCATTTCGACCTATTGAAGATGGTGAAATGATACTTGGTCCTGAAGTACCATATCTCAGTGCAATCGGATATTGACTTATTTGGCTAATTGCACAAGACCGGATATAGCTTTTTCTGTAAATCTTCTCGTAAGATATAGCTCTGCACCCACTTTAAGACATTGGAATGGTGTTAAACACATTCTACGTTACCTAAAGGGTACCATTAACCTTGGGTTATACTACTCAAAAGGTTCTGATTTTTCTCTAGAAGGGTATGCAGATGCTGGTTATTTATCCGATCCACATAAAGCTAAGTCACAAACTGGCTATGTTTTTACACGTGGAGGAACTGCTATATCTTGGAAATCCGTTAAGCAAACCTTAACTGCAACATCCTCAAATCATTCTGAAATAATTTCAATCCATGAAGCAAGTCGAGAATGTGTGTGGTTACGAAATATGACAAGTCATATCCAAGAGTCGTGCGGATTGGCTTCTTCAAAGATCAATCCAACGACATTATATGAAGACAATGCCGCTTGTATCATGCAATTGAAGGGAGGTTACATCAAAGGTGATCGGACAAAGCATATTTCTCCCAAGTTTTTCTTCACATATGAACTTCAAAAGAATGGCGATATCGACGTCCAACAGATACGTTCGAGTGATAATCTAGCAGACTTATTCACAAATGCACTACCGACGTCAACATTCAAGAAGTTGGTACACAAAGATCGGCATGTGCTACAATGATTATTTTGAGGGGGAGCAACTGTACTCTTTTTCCTTCGGCCAGTTGTTATCCCATTGGGTTTTTCTAGCAAGGTTTTAACGAAGCATCAATTTTTGTTTAGGGATGGTCTATTAAGGGGGAGTGTTGTAGATAAGATTTACAATATCTATGATGACCATATCTAAACCCTAGCAGCCATATCTATAAATAGAGGTCTCCACCCTCATAATAATACACATATATCTTCCGTCTTCTCTATTATTCTCTCATTCCATATAGTTTATAACATTTTACAAATTATAAAAAAATTGATTTGAGCATTCCGTTAATTTTTTTTATAATTGATGGTTAAAAATAATAATAAAATAGTATATAGGTATTTCTCATTTAATAAAAAAATAATAGTGCATGTATAATAGTCACTTAATAGTTCATGTTAAATATAATAGTTATTTGGCTCATAATACACAATTTTTTGTAAATTTTCCATTTTGCACACGAACTTAAAATCCGTCTGTAAATATATGAAAGCTGACATGAGATATTTTCCGGCATGACGTGTCCGCACACGTGGCAGTCCAGTCAACATCAAACTAGAAGTCTCAAATTTTTTATTCTTGTAAATACACAAACTTTGTAATAATTCTTGTTTTGCACATGAACTTTGAATTTCATTGAAATTTTCTCATAAACTTAGAATTTCATTTCAATTTGCAAATAAAATTTGAATTTCATTTAATTTTTGTGACAAAAAATGTACTATCTCTGTCCCATTTGGAACGACATGTTTTCCTTTTCGAGACGTTCCATTTGTAACGATCCGTTTCATAAAAAAGAAATAACTTATCTCATATTTTATCATTTCTCTCACCTACTTTATTTATTCTCATTAAATTGCTCATTTTCTCTCTCATAATTTATCATAAACTTTCTCACTATCTCACTCATCTTCTCTCTCCTACTTTATTATCTACCCCTCTCTCATATTTTTTCATCAACTTTCTTAATTCTCGTGCCCATTTGAAATGGGTCGTTTCGAACGGGACGGAGGGAGTATATAAGAACATGATACTGTCTCTATTTGTGACTCACTTTTCGAACTGTTCATTCTAAAAACGACAAAATTGTGTTGATCAAATTTAACAGCAAAAAAATCAAACAATCTACATCACAAAACATCACTTGATGATCTGATATATAAATATGAAAATGATGATCTGAAAAATCCTTTTCCTGATGATGGAAATGGTAGTCGAGTCTTGCTCACAACTAGGATCCAACAGATGACTTAAAGAAATCAAGCTTTTCCCTTCGATTTGACGATGTGGTTGTTGAATAAGGAAGAAAGTTGGGATCTTCTCCGTGAGAAGGTGTTTACTAACGAACCATGCCCTTTTAAACTCGAGAAGGTTGGGAAGAAGATTGCGGAGAATTGTGATGGTCTTCCTCTTACAATAGTGACAATCGCCGGCCTACTCTCCAAGAAAGAGAAGACTGTAGAGTATTGGAGTGAGATAGTAGCACAAAAGAAGCATGAAGTTTTCTTGATGGCATACGATGAAGTGTCAAAGGTATTACTTCCAAGTTATGAATACTTGCCTCGAATTCTGAGTATGTGTTTTCTCTAGTTTTTCCGAGAAAGTATAAAGTGCCTCGATCTAAGCTCATTAATATGTGGATAACTGATGGATTTCTTGATTTAAATGCAAATGAATTTTCAAATCCTACTGCAATAGAATGTTTGGATGAGCTTGCTCTTAATAATCTTGTCATTGTTTACGAAAGAACCACGGATTATACAGCTGCATTGGGTGGAAAACAGATCATTAAAACTTGTGGCCTTCATTCTTCCTTATGGTATCTGTCTAACAAAGAGGCTAGGAAGAGTAAGTTTTTTCACATCTTGGATAGTTTTGATGATGGTTTTGGAGAAGGTATAGAAAGCCAACATAGGTTATCCTTCCACAACAATGTATTGTTTGGCATCAAAGAAGTGTATGATTCTGTTGAAGATAATTGTGCATCCACTGCACATTCTCTCCTATGTTTTGGCCCGTATCATCGCTACCAGGTACCAATATGTTTTGGTTTGAGTTTGCTCAAGACACTAGATGCTGTTACAATCCGTTTCTACGAGTTTCCAACGGAGATTCTACAACTGGATTTGTTAAAGTACCTCTCTCTCACTTTAGATGGGAAGCTCCCTGCTTCCATATCCAAACTCTTGAATCTTCGGTTCTTGATTGTCAACCGACACTTGATCATTAACTCGTATAATGATCAATTATATCTGCCTATGGAAATATGGGACATGAAAGAATTGCAGCATCTTCAAGTTATGGGAAGTGACTTGCCAGATCCCTGTGGACATTCTTTAGAAAGATTATCAACGCTTTCAAATGTTAGTTCTCGAAGTTGTGCCGACAGCATTCTTGAAGCAACTCCACATCTAAACAAGTTAGGAATTCGAGTTGAATTGATGCTTGATGAAAATGGTAACCCTATGAGTTGCATTGATTCAATTTCTCAACTCAAGGAGCTAAAATCACTTAAATGTGTGGTCGTGAATCCTGATATTGTTGCCCCACCCACTATGTTCCCGATTCTCCCATCATGTCTGGAGAAATTGAGTTTGAGTGGGTTGGGCTATCCTTGGAAAGAAATGAGCAACATTGGTTCATTGCCTAATCTCAACGTGCTCAAATTGCAGAACTATGCTTTTCAAGGTCCGGTGTGGGAAGTAGAGGGAAAGCAATTCATTTCGCCTCTTTTACTTGTGATCGAGGATAGTGATTTGGTGGAGTGGAAGATTGGAAGTGGAAGCTACCAATGGCTTGAGCGCCTAAGCATAAAACATTGCTACCAATTGGAAAGAATTGAAGGGGAATTTGAAGTGTTTCTTGAAAATATTGAGGTAGATGATTGTGGGCCTTTGGCTGAGAGTTGTGTTGAGGAAATAAGGAAGGGTAGGATAGGGAAAAGAAGTAACTTCTCTGAGCTTGATGTTGATGTCCAATCTTCATGGCATGATGACTACCGGAGCAGATTGTTGGATTCTCCATTTCAAAGTCTTTAACTTCTTATACAATTTTGTTGATGTTTCTTCGTGCATATAAATTCTTTATTATTAGTATATTGTACCTCTATTATCAATCTAATTTAAGAACAATTAATAAATTATAATATGGCATAATATCGTACTTATCTTTTGTTTCTGTCCCATGAGCATCTTTGGGTGCTAAGGTTTTCTACAATTAAACTTAAAGGTGGTCTTGGCGGTGCATCCTAGTGCACGTGCATCTGAATCTCCCAAGATCTTTATATATAGACTAACCTAACCTTTCCACATAAACACTCTCTCGAACTTTTTGTGCGCCTCTCTTGCCTTCTCATATAATTATTTCTCTCATTCTCCCTCGATTCATTCCTCCATTCTTCTCAAGCTCCGTCTTGCTTCTCTTTCTATAATCAGCCTCTTCGGTTGCTTCTGTTGCAACAATTTCGTCGGATGATTCAGCCTCTTGAGAACTTGCTCGTCAGCCACCAATCTGGCAGCGTTGTAGCAGTTTCGTCGGATGTTGTTAAGGAAAAGAAGCTCAAGTCCTCGATCTCAAGGTTTGGGATCTTTTCTGGCTTCGTGTGCTCATTAGCAAACTCACTAAATGCAATATGAGGTGTTTCCTTAATACTTATCCATCAGTTAAAGACTAGGGAGTATTCTAAAAACACTCCAGTGTCAGACTTGCTTTCGAATCCTTTAATCTAGTCTTTCCCATTGTTATGAATGAAACACTGACATTCAAAGTTATAGAAATAGGATGTAGAAGGCTTTCTTCAGTTCCATAGTTCATCATATGGTGTGCAATGTTGTTGTCGGTTCTATTTAAATGGGTTCTGAGTGTAACAAGCAGTTGCAGTTACTTCAGCGCAAAACTTCTACGAAACATTGGATTTCAGTTCATCCTCTCAGCGACTCCATTCTGTTGTGGGGCTCTTGGTGCAGATTCTTCATGCTTGATGCCACGAGCTGTCAAGTATTCACTGACTTGTAAATTGATAAACTCAATTCCGCTATTTGAGCTAATCTTCTTGATCTTGATATTCTTATTTGTGTTCAGCTTAGTCAATAATGCAGAGTGCTTTCATTTTACATCCTTCTTCTTGTCTAGGAATATCACCCATGCGTATCGAGAGAAATCATCGACTACAACAACTGTACATGTAACACTCCGAAATTTTCGATATACAGTTAAACCTCGATAAAGTAATAATCTCGCTAAGATAATAATTTATTCCGGTCTCGATATGGGTCAATGCACTAAAATAATATTCGATAATGTAATAACCTCGTTAAATGAATATTTTTTCTCGGTCCTAATATTATTATATTATCGAGGTTTAACTGTAAAATGCATTGCATATCTATTCATGCATGTTATCAAATATTTTAGTTCTGTAAGTCGCGCCCTAGAAATTTAAATGAAAATTAAAGCATTTATCTTATTTGTCATTAAATCATTATTTGTTATGTAAATTTATTTTGAACTTTGATGTGTTTATTTATATGATATTATGATTATATTGTTATTGTTGAGATATAAATCATGATAGAATAATGATGCAAGAATAATATTTATTTATTTTGAATTTGCTAAACCTACTAGGATTAATGAAATAATATAATATTTTATATTGTGTTAAGTTATTAGTAGATAATTTGAAATTATGTTTTGTGAATAAAATAGATATTATATTTGTGATATACATGTTTTAGCATGAAATCTACTTGTGTTTATCCATATCCTAATTTCTCTATGATTGAATCTCTTATATGGTAAGTGATAGACTAAATTTTATATAAATTATATGAGTACGAAAATAATTATGGATTATATAATTTAATCTAGGCCTATAAATACCCTTAGTCGCTCATAATATAGCATCCCATAAAATTTTTAAAAATTTGCAAGCACATCTACGAACTGTTTCAAGAATTATTTACACATCTTCCCGTCGTCATCTCGTCGTGAAAATTTAGGATCGTATTTCTAGGTATGTCTAGTATACTCCATTATTTTTGTAAATTTTTACAAGCATGAGAAGTATTTGTTAAAAAATGTTATTCGTAACTTGACAGTTTTTGACAGTATGTCCATGAGCTTGATAGGAAAATTATTTTTCATGTTTTTTTTATATTGTTTTCAACCATGTTAAATGTTAATGGGATATACTACATGTTAGGTCATTCATGTTAAAAATATTAATTTTTTAGGATACGTTTACTATTTATTTGTTAATTTTTTTCTTGATGAGCCAAATTCTTTTGTCAACATGCATGTAGATTGAAAAAAAAATTCAGGTTACTATTAAATGAATTCTTGATCATGATAAGTTTTATTGTGATGGAATATGTATTATGTTGTTCATGTTAGAGATCTATAACTTTTAGGACAAAACTTTTATGATTTCATTAATTTATTTCATGAATTGCTGAATTACTCGATGCACGAATGAATTTTCAATAGAAATAAGATTGTGTTTAATATACTTAAGATTATTACTAAGAGAAATCGTTAAAAATGCATGTTAATAAGTAGATTACGTATAATATACATTGTTTGATTATTATGATTTATTTGTATTTATGAATTATTAAAATTGTTGGTGCATGTATGACATTTCATGTACTAGTCTTTAAGATTTAATTTTCATATTAGGATTGGCGCGCAGGACTTGAACATCTGATATCCATAATTTTTCATCAAGTCAAGGTTAAGGTGGGGAATGTTACGTTTATCTTTATTATATATTATATTCGATATTTCATGTTTTGACGACTGGCATGTAAGAAAGTGGTATGTATGGTCAATACAAGTTCATGTGGTCTGTGTGGCCAAATTACAAGTTCAAGTGGTCTGTGTGGCCAATATACAAGTTCATGCGGTCTGTGTGGCCAAATTATAAGTTCATATGGTCTGTATGGTCAAATTACAAGTTCAAGTGGTCTGTGTGGCCAATATACAAGTTCATGTGGTCTGTGTGGCTAAATTACAATTTCATGTTACATGATCTAGTTATTCATGTTTATATTTGATATAATCTATAGTTTAGATAAATGTGTTTCCACTGAGTAGTCTTATTCATCCCTATCATTATAATATTTCTCAGGAAATGGCTCGGCCGACGCGTAGAGGTGTTGGTGGTGATGGTCAGGAGGAGGACTTATTGTATTTAAATTATTGCTTTTAGTTTATGGAATTTTTGTTGTTTCTTTCTGAAATGTTAGACTTAGTAAATTTTTATTTAAAACTTCCGCTGAGTATAAAAATAAATTGAGTTTTTCAATGATCATTTTTCATGAAGATGTTTTGAAAGAATTAAGATATGCATGTTAAGTATGAAGTACTGTCCCTTGTTAAGTTATGAAAATTGGGGCATTACAGTGTATTTACTACCAGATATGCTCAAAGGTGTCACTGGATCAAATATATCCATGTGCAACAACTCCAGTATTCCACTAGTCATGAACCCAGCTTTTCTTTAGTTGTGGTTCTAGTCGGCATTCCTTTCATGCACGCTTCGCACTTTTGATCCTTGTTGAAGACTTCATTAGACATCTCACTCACATATGAGTTTCTGAGTAGCTTGTTTATTGCCTTTGATGGTCCTAACGAGAAAAAAGGTGTATGGAGGTGTGGGGGACGGGGGGACTACACCTATGTCAGTTTTTGCGCGAAAAGAAGTTTGTCAAAACATAGATTATTGATGATAACAAAGCGGAGTAATGAAGGCCCTTCTCATTTGAAAAACTCTCTTTTACCGTGTATGCTTGTGCAAGTTTCTTTGTAAAATATGCTATGCAATCACAGAGAGTAGGGCAATAAAGCAGTGAACGCAACGCAATAAAGACATACTCCCTCTGTCCCGCTATTTCTGTCCTACTTGCCTAATCGGGCTGTCCCGCTATTTCTGTCCTCTTTCCTAAAATAGTAAAAATTACTTTTAAACATAAAATGAAGTGGGTCCCACTTACTCACTACTCAACCCCCACATTCTTATACTCTCTCTCTTCAAAAATCTATCTCTCACTCGATTATGTTCCGCTCCGAACTCAGAAAATTATGATTTTTATCTTTTTGAAAACTTTAGATTATTTATTCAAATACAATATAAAAAAAATATAAAAAATAAAAATCGATTGTCTTTCACTAGCCTTACAAAAATTTGGATAATTCTCATTTCTTTCCAACAACCACTTCTCGAAAATTGTGTCATTTTCTTTATACAATTAAAACTCATAAAATTCACACTAAATTAAAATTTCTTAATCTCCGTACCGAAGTCAACTGGGACGCTTTTAGCGGGACGGAGGGAGTAAGATTTATAGTGGTTCAAAGATAACTCCTACATCCACTCTTCCTAAAAAGCCAGGGAATCCCTTATAACAAAACACACACGACCTTGTTACACTTCTATATCGTCTTCTTCGTCTTCGACTTCAACTACACAATTGAGCTTCGACACAAACATTTCAAAACTAGGTTGAGTCTGGATTTGACTTTAGGGTTTTCTCCAACTAGAAAGGTCCTCACAATAGAATTGGATACTCTAGGATCTAAGCTAGGATAAGGCTATTTGCTCATAATCAAGTTAGGAACTAAACTTCAAACAAATGGTAAGATACAAATAGAATTAGGTTCTTGCTAGAGAACTTTGAGAGATTAAACGCTTGAAGTTAATGTCTACAAATGGTTCCTGTGACTTTGTTTCATCCAAGGCACTTCGTATATAGACACACTTCCTAAAAGATTTGTTGGACAGAGATTTGGAAGGTAGGTGTGCTAGGGTTGGAGACAACGGCTCGATTTGAGTTAAAGTTGTTTAATGTCGTCGGTCTGCAGCAGTGCAGTCCTTGAACTATTTCTCGAACAGTGTACAGAAATATGTGCCGCAATCTCATTGGTCTAGGTAGATATGGTGGTTTACTTTGAATCAACTCTGGAATAGTACCTCGTACCATTAGGGCTTATGTGGCACCTTAGAATCAGCGGTCAAAATGTTCAGACGTTGTCAAAACACTGATACCATTAAGGACTCTAGCTGATCACAAATGAGCAGCATCTTTCTTAGTCAAGATCGTTAACAAAATCCTGACAGAGTCTGATGATTGTAGATTTTATCAGTGGACTAGCGGACTGGTTAGCAATGCTTCTATAGGGACTTCAGTCAGGAACAAAAATAAAAACAATGTCTTCCTAACATAACAGACACCAAATCCTGATAGCCAAACATCTGACCTTTGTTCATCATCAGTTAGGATTTTGAGATTTAAATCAAAACTTTATTTTTAAAATTAAATCCCAACAGTTTTGAAGTTCAAGTGATTTAGGGGGTGTTTGCGACTCCTTAAATTATTCAACTTGTAGCTTAATTTAAGAAGAAGCTAATATTAAGTGTTTGTAATAGCTTAAAAATTCAAAAAATCTCTTAATTTAAGTTTAAAAAGCATAAGTTGTTTAAGTTGGTCCAACCCAACTTAAATAGATTATGTCATTTTTGTAAATATAGATAAACTACAATTTTACAATTTTATCCCTATCTTTATTCTAAATTAATTTAATTAGGAGCAAAATAGACTTTTTGATTCCATAGAAAATAAGCTATTAGTTTGCAAACACTATTTTTTCAACTTTTTTTTTCCCTACTTTTCAGCAGTTTTTACAAACAACCTCCAAATTCTCAAATAAGCTATTTTTATCAACTTCTCCTTAGTTTAAGAACTTAAAAAAAGTTTAAGTTACTGCAAACACTCCCTTAGTCTTTTGTGTCATTGTCAGCTTACGTATGAGCTGCTTCGAGCAATCAGACATGTATCAGATTGACAGCTACATAGATATCACTTTTTTTGTAACCTAAATAGTACCACATTTCCTGGAGAGACTTATCTAAAACCTGATATCTAAAGTCTCTCGTCGTCTCTAGTAATATCTTGCCATGACTCGATCGGATATTTCCTTTACGGCAAATCGGCTGGCTCACCGTATGTCCAATCCCTCTAAATGCGACTGGACTAAAGTAAAAGAACTATTCCTTTACTTAAGCGGCACGCTACATCATGGCCTCTTGCTTCGCCGGCCTACTGATCTTCATCCTCTTTCTTATTCGGATTCTTATATTTGCATGCTATTCCACCTATTGTAAGTCCACGTCAGCCTATATTGTTTCTGTCGGTGCTAATCCCATTTCGTGGAGTTCTTATAAGTGGACTTGTGTTTCCCGATAATCATGGAGGCGGTGTGTCGTTCCCTTGCTTCCGCAGCTTCTGAGCTTAGTTGGATTGTGAATTTGTTTAAGGAACTGCGCATTCTTACTCACCCCATACCTCACCTTCTTTGTGATTACATGAGCTCCACTCGGCTAGCACTTTAATCTATTCAACACTCCGCATCAATCACATAGCCATTGATGTTCATTTTGTTCGAGATCTTGCTGCCAAAGGAATTCTTTCTAATGATCATGTTAGTACTATTGATCAGCTTGTTGCTTGCTTACCAAGCATGTAACGCCCCATTTTTCATAACTTAACTGGGAACGCTACTTCATACTTAACATACATATTTTAATTCTTTCAAAACATTTCCATGGAAAAAAAATCATTGAAAAACTCAATTTATTTCCATACTCAGCGGAAGTCTTAAATAAAAATTTACCAAGTCTAACATTTCAAAAGAAATAACAAAAAGTTCATAAAATAAAAGCAATAGTTTAAATACGATGAATTATCCTCGTGACCATCACCACCAACACCTCTACGCATCAGCCGAGCCATTTTCTGAAATATGTTAAAATAATAAGGATGAGTACGACTACTCAGCGGGGAATACACTTATCCAAAATATATAATATACCAATATATTATGGAAAATTAGAACATGTAGGAATTACGTAGTCACACAGACCACCGAGTCAACTTCGACTCTAACATTTAAAACGGATCAACTTTGATCCCGGTCAATTTCGACCATAAACATGTGTACCGATCAACTTCGATCGCGGATCAACTTCGATTCCGGTCAACTTCGACCATAAACCTTTGTACCGATCAACTTCGATCGTGGATCAACTTCGATCCTTTCCTTATCATGCCTGACATTAACTCATAAATATCGAGCATAAAATATAATAAAGATAAATGTAGTGTAAGAATACTTCCCCACCTTAACCTTGATTTTGAATGAAAAACTATGGATATCAAATGATTAAATCATGCGCGTCAATTCTAACATGAAAAGTTATCTTAATGACTTGTTCAAAGAATGTTATGCATCAATAATTCATATAACTCATAAATGGACATATTTCAGAATAATCAAATAATCTATATTATAGATAATCTACTTATTAACATGCGATATATTAAACATAATCTTACTTCTATTGACAATTCATTCGTGCATTTAGTAATTCGATAATTCATGAAATAAATTAATAAAATCATAAAAATCTTGTCCAAAAAATTATAGATCTCTAACATGAAGAACATAATACATATTCCATCACAATGAAAATTATCATACTCAAGAATTCATTTAATAGTAATATGAAACCTTTTGTTTTTCAATCTACATGCATATTGACAAAAGATTTGGCATAACAAGAAACAAATTAACAAATAAATAGTAAACGTATCCTAAAAAATCTATATTTTTAACATGATTGACCTAACATATATTATATCCCATTAAAATTCAGCATGGTCGAAAAAACATAAAGAAAACATGAAAAATAACTAGACATGCCTAGGAATATTCTTATAAATTTTCACGATGATATGACGACGGGAAGATGTGTAAATAAATTTCGGAACAATTTCTAGTTTTGTTGGCAGAATTTCAAAAAGTTTATGTGATGCTATATTATGATCGACTAAGGGGTAGGCCTAGAAATCATTATCTAAAGATCCTAATCATATAAGGTATCAAATTCTAGAATATATTAATATGAGTATGTTGTATATATGAAGATATTAAGTATGCATACTCCTTTGTTTTATGATATCATATATAGGAAGATATAAAGTATGCATAAGAAATATTTCATATCATATTCAATACAGACCATCCAATGATAAAATGATGGGTGCATATTTCTTCTTATTTATTATAGATGTAATTGAACTATATTTGTTAGGATAACTAGTAGATGATATATATTAGACATTTTTACAATTAAAGACAAAATCTCACAACATACCTTAATTTAGAGTTCTTAATCCCAAATGCAAGATCTCCTAATGTTTATTGTCATGGAAATACACCGAAGATTTGATCTTACAACTTGATAGCAGTTCGTCTTAATACCGTTCTCATTGACTCATACATTTGCAGATTGCTTCATTGATTCGATTGTGTCGAACAATTAGTTTGAACTATAAATATCTTGATTTCTTAAGAATTTATATCCCAGTCGTGTAAATAATCGTAAATCAAGATTCCTGTTGCTGATTCTTACACTGTTTAAGTTTATAATTTATAGGGGGAAAAACATATTGTACCCTGAAAAATATTCCCTCCGTCCCAATAAACATGTCCTCTATTCCTTTTTGGGTTGTCCCGCTAAACATGTCCTGTTTCCGAAAATGGAAAGAATTAAGAAAATAGATAAGGGATACTAATTGCACACTTAAACTAATTAAGTGATTTTATAACTAAAGATAAATTTAATTCTTAAACTACCTAACCCTAACTTTTCCTTCATTATCTCGATGCCCTCTCTCTCTTGATTCCACTTCTCCTTGTCCGCCGCTCCCCTCCTACAAACCCTAGATCTGGAGTCAAGACGACTTAATCGCCGTCGAAATTGCGATGATGATGAGCGAATTAATCGCCTCTGAACTTGCTGCCGATAAAGCCTCCGATTCAGATACTACTCGGGCCGGCGAGCTGAGCAATGGCGAGTCGCTCTCCAGGGGGGTGTATAGCGAGCCTCCATCGTCTGATCTGGACGACTCCTGGAAGCCGCGGAGCTTCCGTCGGTAAACCCCTTAATTTCGTCGGTAAAAAAGTTACCGACGGAATACCGACGGAAGAAATGCGTCGGGTCAGGCTTTGTCGGTAAATATTACCGACGGAATATTCCGTCGGCAATTTTTACCGACGGAATGCCGACGGAAAATAACCGTCGGAAGTTTGTCCCCGAATATTCTGTCGAGGAGGAAATTTTTAAATAATTTTTTTGTTTTTTTTACCGACGGATTATTCCGTCGGTAAATTTAAAATAATTTTTTAAATAATTTTTTTGTTTTTTTACCGACGGAATTTTCCGTCGGTACATTTAAAATAAATTTTCAAATAAATTTTACGTTTTTTATACCGACGGAATTTTCCGTCGGTAAATTTAAAATAATTTTGTAATTTTTTTTATTTTTATTTACCGACGGAAATATCCGTCGGTAAAACGTCGGTAGATTTTTTTTTTTAACTAATTTCTTTTGTTTTTTGTACCAAGTTATCGACAACCTGCAATTTTTAACCAACCAACACATCATATACAATTAACCAACCAAGACATCACATATAACGATTCAAATCAACTCAAAAAGCAAACCGAAATATAAATATATAAATCCTAAAATCAAAATATTCAGTATATATACATAAACCATAAATAAATCAATCATAAAGAGGTGGGGGGAGGGGACCGATCGGCTGTCGTCCGGGAGGTCGTCGTCGCGAGAACCACCGATGGGGTCCACCCGGCTCGGGGGGGGGCTGCCCCCATAGCCGGATGTCGATGGGGGTGCTCCACGCCCGGCGGGAGCCGATACTGATCCCCGCCACGACCTCCGGGGAGGCGCCATGTACCTGAAAACAAAGAATAATCATTAATCGTTTTTAGCCAAAAAAATAAAATAAAATTCTTTTAAAACCTGTAAGGTGTACTAGTCATCACTAAATTCCTCATCTTCTGATGTCAGAACATGTTCTTCTTCATCATCATCTCCTTCGTCAAAATCTTCCTCATCGAGTTCTATTGTTTGACGTGGATGAGATAATGTTATATCGGGTTCTCTGTCGCGTGGTTACATACTTGGTGGGTTTAGTATGTCATCTTCTTGAAATGCTTCGTCTAATGAAGATTTAGTTGGCAAATCTATCTTAAATCTCGGTTTAACTTTACATACTTCCAACCATGCCTTCCTAGATTTGTTCACACTAGGATATGAGCAAGAATACACTTGATACGCTTGTGATGCAAGGACAAATGGTTCATAATTCTGCCGGGTTTCGTTTGATCGATAGAAACCAACTTGTATTGTGGATGTACATAAGTCCCTCTCAGGGGTCGGGTCAAACCATAAGCACTTAAACAACATGGTTCGTTTTATTGGTAAACCCGGGTACTCAACTTCACATATCTCCACCAACTGCCCATAATAATCAAGTGCATCGGAACCATAATTCCGCCTCTTGTATACACACTCCGCTATTCATAGTGGACTTTCCTACCCCATGTGATAAAGTATGAAACTTATATCCGTTCACAACATAACCGAGGGTACGTATAAACCGCTACTAATGGACCTTTTGCTAAATCCCGAATATACGGATTCATCTCATTGCAATAAGGGGAAGAAACCTAAGATCATAAGAAGCTAATTAGGAAAAGAAAACATTTTTGAATTTATTTAGAATGGATAAGTTCATCGTACATATGATTTGAACCAAGCTCCGAATTCCTGCTCAACCGATGTTTGGTAATCTTCATCTGATATATTTGGACAGGCACGCCGAACTTCTTCCTCAAATATGCTTCATTAAAGTTGGTTGAAGTCGTTACGTATATTATACAAGTTAGAAAATAAAACAAGCGAATTATAGAGAAACTCACTTCTGATATTCTGTAACCTCGTCGCAGTTCAACAAGATGTATAAGTGGGCGGCATTATACTCCTTTTGATCAAGATATCTCATTGACTTCGCACCAATTGGACGACCTTTTGGACGAAGCGAAATATAGAGGGAACATTTATGTTGTCGGCCGGCTGGCCTTCTTGTTCCACCTCGCAATTGCGAGGCATCCTCCTCAGCCTAGTGTGGATATGATCTTCAAAATAGTACGAACAGAAATTTGATGCTTCTTCAGCTAAATAAGAATTGCATATGGATCCTTCCACACGAGCTTTATTGCCAACATATTTTTTCAATTTCCCTAAATATCTTATGAAGGGTTGTTCAATGCATTAATGATTAATACTGGGATATTGAACAGGGAAACGATAATATGAATGATATTATACCTCTCAAATGGATACATCCATCGATATTGAACAGGACCGGCTAAACGAGCTTCATCAGCTAAATGCACCGGGAGATGTTCCATGGAATCGAAGAAACTTGGTGGAAATATGCGCTCCAGGTTGCAAAGAGTAATTGGAATACTCTCGTTTAGTCTCCTCATATCTTCAATTCTTATAGCACGAGATGCTAAGTCTCTGAAGTATAAGCTCAACTCTGTAATTGCTGTCCAAACAGGTTGTGGGACAAGTTCACGAAATGCAACCGGTAGAAGCCGTTGCATGAAAACGTGACAATCATGACTTTTCATCCCAAACATTCTCAACTTACTCATATCCACACATCTGCTCATGTTGGACACATAACCATCTGGTAGTCTGAGCTGCTTCACCCACGTTAATAATGCTTGCTTCTCTGTACGACCAAGCATGTAACATGCTTTCGGATAGTGTCTATCACTCTCGTTAAGCTTCTTTAGTTCAGGCCTAGCACAATATGTATTCAACTCTGCCCTAGACTTCGGCGTGTCTTTGGTCTTTCCTGTCACATTTAGGACAGTGTTGAACACATTATCAAACACGTTCTTCTCAATGTGCATGACATCGAGATTGTGTCGAAGCAACAAGAATTTCCAATAAGGAAGATCCCAGAATATGCTTCTTTTCTTTCATCCCGTAACATTTTCTTTAGAGACATATTGGTTAATACCATCGTAGTCTTCAGTGACTTTCACAAAACCATAAGCCTCAATTTGACTAAGTATGTCTTCTCCTGTTCTCATGTCATGGGGTGAACGTGCTACAACTTTATTTTTTAGGAAAGCATTCTTATTTCGTCTGAAAGGATGACTTAGTGGTAGAAACTTTCTATGATTGTCAAACCACGACATCTTACCACTCTTCTCAAGATAAAATGCATCTGATTGTTCCATGCAATGTTGGCATGCGAATTTCCCAGCTGTACTCCATCCAGATAACATTGAGTAGGCCGGAAAGTCACTAATGGTCCATAGCAAAGCCGCTCTCATATTGAAATTTTGTTTCTTGAAAACATCATATGCGAGCACGCCATCTTCCCACGGCTCCATAATTCGGCTATCAACGGTCGTAGAAAGACATCCAAGTTATCTTTTGGATTTCGAGGTCCGTGCACCAACACCGTGAGAAACATGAATTGATCTTTCATGCACATGCCAGGGCGGGTTGTAAGGAGTTAGAATAATCGGCCACAAAGAGTATTGTTTCCAAAATTGTGTAAATGTTTGAAAACCGTCTGTAGAAAGACCTAATCTAACATTGCGAATCTCCGAGGCAAAATCAGGAAATGTCGAGTCCAAGTGCTTCCATGCTGGAGAGTCTGCAGGATGACGCATCACTCCATCGTCCACTGATGAAGCATGCCAACGCATATGAGAAGCAGTTGCATTAGATGCATACATCCGCTGGAGTCTAGGGGATAAAGGAAAGTAGTACATTTTCTTAGCGGCCACTAATTTGTTCTTCCCTTTCCTACTAGATTTCAGACCGTAGTCTAAATATCGCGAGGTTCCGCAAAACTTACAACTCTCCAGTTCATTATCTTCACGCCAATAGATCATGCAGGAATTTGGACAACAGTGAATCTTCTCTACCGGCAACCCCATCCCACTAAGCAATCTCTTAGACTCGCTGAAGTTATTAGGAAAGGAATTTCCTTGGGGAAGCATATCCTTAATCATTTGACTCATCCTGTCATAGCCCCTTTGCGACATATGATTCTCAGCCTTCAAGTTCATCATCTGAACTGCTGCAGACAATTGTGAGTAGGTCTCACAACCAGGCCACAACTCCGTGTCGACTGCCTGCAACATTTCATAGATCTTGTTTGCTTCATTATTTGGCGACTCCTCAAACTCCGCATCATTATAATTTGGCCCAGCATGATCCATTACCATCCTCTGATAGGAGGTCGACGTGTCATTTTGTGCATTTCTCGTAGCTTGTTCATTCAGGGTTACGTGTTTTTCCCCATGAGATGACCAAACTTTATAATTTTTAACGAATCCTTTCATATAAACGTGCTCTCTTACAACTTGTGTAGACAAAAACAGCTTATTCTTACAATTTTTACACGGACATCTAATTTTTTCTCCGTCCATATAAGGTGTCTGGCTACTTGCCCAATCAATGAAATCCTCAATGCCATTCACAAATTGAGGATTCAATGAACCGCTTCATCTCGTCCACCGTGTATACATCCACGAACGACTCATTATTTCAAATCCTGATTTTTTCAGAATAATAGAGTGAAGTCGAATACTATTCGAAAATGAAACACTAATAGTCACAGATTCCTAGTTAAACATTAACAATAACATTAGTCTTTCATAATAACATCTCTACAATCACAACAATAACATCTCTACAAGCACAGAAGCAAGTCACAGAAGTAGTCAACAATAACATCTCTACAATCACAACATCTCTACAATAACATCTCTACAATCACAAGAAGCACAGAAGTAGTCAACAAGAACATCTCTACAAGGCTGAAAAATGAGCTACAATAACACGAAAGAAACCTCCATAAGAGACGATATTGAAGGAATGAGAGAAACTAACCAAGGAGACGGCGGCGGCGGCGCGAGGAAGTGGGGCGGAGGCGTTCAACGGCGCGCGGCGCGAGCGGCGCAGCGAAGCGGCGCGCGCGAAACGGCAAAGAAAGGCGGAGGCGCGACGAAGAAGAAGACGCTCTGTTCTGTCCCGCGGCGCTGAATTAATTTAGGTTACGCCGACGGATTTACCGACGGATAATTCCGTCGGTAAATTTATAATGACTACCGACGGATTTTTCCGTCGGTAATCGTCGGGAAAATAAATTAAATTTTTTTAATAAATTTACCGACGGACTATTCCGTCGGTAAATATATTTTAGTTTATTAAAAACTAAATAAATAATAAGTTAACATTACCGACGGAATAATCCGTCGGTAAATTTATATATTTTAATTAATTAAAACTAAATAACTAATGATATACCCTTACCGACGGATTATTCCGTCGGTAATATATATATTTAATTTATTAAATAGTAAATAAATAATGATATACCGTTAACGACGGAATATTCCGTCAGGAATATGACGACGGACATTATCCGTCGGTATTCCGTCGGTAAATTGAGCATCCCAATTTCCGTCGGTAATCCGTCGGTAAGACGACCCGTGTTTTTCATCCGTCGGTAATTCCGTCGGTAAATAGCATAAATTTTGTAGTGTCCCCTTCTCCATCCCGTCGGAGTTTAGGGCGGACACCGAGGATGTGATGAGAACGATCCGTCAATATGAGAGGGATTTCGTGAATCAGGAAACAGTTGATGCGATGCTTCGCATCCTCTTGCCGAGATTCAAACGGGTGAGATCTTTCCCTTTTTTGCATGATTATATACTGTCTGGGTGATTTGGTTGGGATATGAGATGATGATTTGTGCTCATAGTTTTTAGATCTTCGGTATTTGGTTATGCTTGTTCTGATTCTTGTTCTGATTTGGTTATGCTTGTTCTGATTCTTGTTCTGATTTAGGGCTATGTTGCTTATTCTAACAAAACTTTTTTGTAATCACGGAATTGCTGCTTATAAGCTCTTAAGCTTATAAGTTAGTTATCTCACCATGTGAGTTGCTGCAAATTCTGTCGTTACATGTATTTTGGCATCCAGAAATGACAATTGCATAAATCATTAACAAAATTAAAGCTGCATAAACCCCCTAGATATTCGACAAAACATGCTGCTACCTCATTAACAAAAAGATAATCAGATCTATCTACTTGCTGCATAAACCCCCTAGATTCCCAACCTATTCTTCAAGTCACTGATGTCTTCTAGAATTCCATTATCAATGATGTAAGCAATGCATTCTTCAACCAGATTTTGTGGGACTTCCAAACTATTGGGCAGTGCCTCTTGTCTAATAAGTTGACCTTTTTCATATGCGGTATTTTATAGCAATTTTGCCCTTTCACTCTCATAATTTCCAGCATACACCCTTTTAGACTTAGAAAAACTTTGTTTAAAGTCTGGGGTGAGAGGTCTTCAAAAGAACATACCACTGGCTTCACTAGTTCATCCACATTATAGCATGCACTCTCTATTTGAATACTTTGAATTGCTGTAAACCACCCCAAATCATTAACATTGGTGTCAGGTGAGTTGGGGGGTTGATGAACTAGCCTAATATCAAAATCATCAATACATGCAGCTTGTCTGAAATCTGGGTCAGTCTTTGATATGAGGCTTGACATTATCTTGTTGAATGAAAATATGTTTGCTTGCAAAAGGAGGCCATTTGGCCCTCACAGCTGGTAGAATCTGTAATAATAGATTTAAACTAGCCATGAGATCTTCTATTTACATAACATGCAAAAGTAGGAAATACTTGTTCTGGACTTGTTACCTTATTTATTAGGCAGTCTTTAATTACCGGCCTTGTCATACTTTGAATTGCTCTTGTCTCCAAAGTACCTTTAGCCCTATTCTTGCTTGTTCTTAATGCTGCAACCCTTTCTGTGAATGAGAAAATCCCAATTTTGCCATCAAATAGTACTTCTCCATCTGAACCAAACAACGGTCTACTGACTGCGCACATGAACATTACCTTTGCAATAAAACCCTTATTCTGGCATGTTCTGTGTGGCTCTGCCTCCCCAGGGGTTAAGTAGAATCTGTGTGAGGTCCTTGTGATGTAGAACCACTTTTCATCAATATGGATGGTGTTATGCATCCCCTTAAACTTCATTATGTTTAGAATACGATCAAACTCAAGTTGTTCTAGAGAAAACCTCACCCTTAGAAGCTTGTTAGGTGCTGTGAGATTTGGTTTGATTGCATTGGTGTGAGCCCTGATCTGTCCCCCTTTCACCCATCTCCCGACAGTTGACGGGCTGCATTTGATTCCATCTGCTAGTTTTCGTATGGTGGCTCGTGTTGGGTGATGATTCTATCCTCAGCATAGTTATACATAGTGGGAAATGATTCTGTCTTCCGTACTGACATACACTCAGTAGGCTTGTGCTCTAAGTAAGTCTATGAAGATTTGAAGATCCTAAAACCCTATCTTGATCGATGAACCATTACGTTGTATTTGTTTTTGTCTCTGAGGTTTCAGACTCAGCAGACATTCTGCTCTGCTTCAGGCGTTCAGTAGCTTATCAGCCTCAGCACCAGAAGTAGAAGACTTAGTAAATACTGGACTCAGCAGGAGCAGTATACTGAAAGGAGTTAGTGGAACTGAACTCAGCAGGAGTAGTTCATTGTACTCAGAGATGATCTTCAGTAGAGCCATCTCAGCATATCTACTACTGAATCATAGATCAGGCTCAGCAACGGCAGACAGTCTTCTGAACTATCAGATATTTTGAATGACAATCAGCATAGTCAAATACGAGGAAGAGAGAAGTCAACTTCAGTTGCCTCGAAGTCTGTTCTATCTCAACTGCTTTCTAAACCTCGGCAAATGACAAGCAGACACGTGTCTTATACCTACTAAAGCTGCAAGTCAATAACTTTCCGGAAAAGGAGGGAAAGGACACTGTCACTCTACTTCAAAAGAGCCATTAGCTACCAAAAGAGAGAGAAAAGGGGATCATCGTCTCCAACGGATCTTTCCTAATCTCTTCTCTATAAATAGAGGGATCATTCGAAAGTTTCAAGAGAATGCACAAGCTCATAAGCGCTCACACACGAAAGCGATAACGAGACAACAAGAACAGAGCATTCAAACGAGCAAAACCGAAAAGCCTAAGTCTTCCGCAAGAACTCGAAGAACATTTCTTCGGCGAAAGACTACAATCTAGCTCTTAGGGAACCAAGCTGAACCGATATATAAGCCTCTAGTATCCAAACGACGTTACACGAACCCAAAGCTAAACTCAGCTGTTCGTCGTTCTAGAAGCTACATTCTCGTTCCCTATCCCTCTAACCCTAAGCTCAATCGAATATATCCATAGCTTAGACGAAGGAGTTCATATTTGAACTTGTTCCTTATTGTAAAAGGACTCCTTCATAATTGGAGAGTTTGTCAAACACTTTAGTTTGATAACAGTGTAAACTGAGACTTGCTCAGTATAAATTCCAAGATGCGGCTTTGTCCTGTGTACAAGCTTACTGAGACTAACTCAGTATAATAAATAGCCTCCTGATCTTTCGGGACAGTGGACGTAGGATTGTTTGATATCCGAACCACTTTAAAAATATCTGTGTCTCTCGCTTGTGTCTATTTACTGTTGCATTAATTTTAACTGTTCATACTGAAAATTATCCTTTAAAATCATTCAACTGAGTTTCAACAAACTTAACTGATCGCACTAATCTACTGAAACAGTTTTAATAAAAACGTTTCCCAACTCAACTGAATTGGGCCTACACTTTCCGCACCACTGAACTCTATCTGCTGATACTGAATTCTGACGCTCAGTCAGCTAGCAGATCTCAGTAGAGCCACTCACTCTCCCAGACACAATTCAGAACAGCTATCTGGTCTGCTGAACTTGCTCAGTACGACACTATCCTGAACAGGATTGTTCATGTTTTAAGTTGAGAAATTGGTATCAGGTGTATTAACCCCCCCCCCTCTACACCTGACCGTGCTCTCGGGACCAACAATTGGTGTTGGGTTATGAGTCGATAGATGATACTCAGCTGAGTAGTGGTTAAAAGAATATTGAGGGAAATCATAGTAGTACTACGGAATTGAAGATCCCAAAACCCAGCTGTTATCAGTCGTTCATAGTGTCGAAAGGATTAGATGATGTATAGGTTAGACTTGTTTATTTTTTATTATCCTTTGTCTAAGTCCTACACGGGGTAAGTTGTTGGATTGATCTTCTGTCAAAGTTACTTTCCAGAACCCCACGTCATATTTGTAAGATCTAGAGTTCTCAACAGCTTCAGATTGCTCAACAGCTTCAGGATAAGCCTTATCATGTGCATCAGCTGGAAGAGGCTAAGAAAGGCAAGAAGCCAAGGAAAGCTGCAAAGGGCAAGGCCAAGAAGGCTGAGGATGAGAAGAAAGCTCAGGAGGAGCTAGCCAAAGCCTTAGTGACTGAAGTCCAGCCAACTGCACAGAGTCATTACCCGACAAATCTCACACCTGAGCAGGAGGCAGAGGACAGAGCTACTTGGGAAGCCACTCTGCAGGGACTAAATCTCAGGAGAGGAGATACAAGGGCAGCGGCTCTCAGAGAGAAGAAGAGGATAGCTGACATGGCTAAAATGATTAGCCTATCCGAAAAGCCAGCAGCTGATCCAAGGAAGCAAATTTCACGAGGATCCAAGTTCAGAAGAGCACCTTATATCAAGCAGGAGCCTACTCCTCATGTGGACAAATGGGTGCCAGCCGAGTTCAACGAGCAGTGGGAGGAACGCAAAGAAGACTTTATAAAGGGATACTATGTGTGGGGTATCTATGAGACTGACAAACCAGCAGATCAACTATTTGATGAACTTATCAGTCGATTCGATATAGAGTTCAGAAATCAGATCCGTCAGATCATGGAGAGAGAGAAGATACCTGTTGGTCCGGAGACGATAAGTCAGGTGTAGAGGGGGGGTGAATACACCTGAGCTCAGTTTCTTTTTCTCAATGAAGGTCAGCTGAGCTGATGATTGCAACTGATGAACAGTGCCAAATAAGCCTTTGATCGCGGGACAGAGTGAGTTAGCTACTGAGCTCTCTCCTACTGACTGTTGTCAGTACTTTGAGAATCAGTCGGAGACTGTTGTGCGGAAAGTGTGGGGCCCGGAATTCATCTCTTTTGAAAACACGTTTTAGCAAATTAAATCTTTTGCCTGTGCGCTTTATAAAATACGTTTTATGCAAGCTTATGATTTTCAAGTCAGTTGAATGCTAAGCAATAAAACAGTAAAAGAACACAAGCGATTTAACGTGGTTCGGATACGCAAGATCCTACGTCCACGGTCCTGAACAAAGCAGGAGAACTTGTTGATTATTCTGAGCAAGCCTCAGCAGGGATACTGTGCACTGGACAGTTCCCTCTAAGTTATAGTCTTTAGCGACTTTACAATCCAAACCTAAGTCTGAAAGGGAAGGGAATTTTCTCCAACTGAGAAGGAGTTCTTACAATAAGAACAATTCACTAAATGTGAACTCCTTCGAATCTAAGCTATAAATATGACAATGAGCTTAGTCTAGAGAAGAAGGGGATCTAAGAACTCTAGAGAGAAAAACTGAGAAATCTTCTAAGTACGCAAGTTTTCCTCTGGATGATCTTTGAGTGTTCTAGAGCGTTTATGAACTTGAGCTTGTCCCTTCGAAATTCCGTCTTTTCGGAGTTTCAAAAACTTCTCTATTTATAGTTGTGAGTTATGGCATATGTCCGTTGGAGACGACGATGCCACGTGTCACAAGCTTCCAAGGAAAACGGCCATAATTCGAACTTGTTGCAGCAGGGCAGTTAATGCACTGTTCATGAGAGCAGCTTTACTGTGTAGAGTAGGTAAGCGTTGTCGGCTTCTCATTGGTCGAGGTTTGTAGTTGGTGAGAATGTCAGAGTTGACCGTTCAACAACCTCGTATGTCTTCTCGCCGAACTTTTCGAAAAGACTTGAATAGCCGGGTCGCTTTCCATAGGATACGATGGGACCGAAAAGTCTCTGTCTTCTTCGTTGAGTCGGCCGACAGGGGCTTCTACCGAGTAGGTCACCGGCGGCTGCGAAGGTGCTGTGCTTGTTTCGTTCTTCTGCGATGGCTATCGGTGGGAGTACTCTTCTGCGATGATTTGTCGGTGATGCGCCGTCTTCGACCGAGTGGAAGATCAGCGCCGATCAAGAACACAAGCGATTACACTGATGACGTGGGGTTCGAAAAGTATCTTCGACAGAAGATCAGTTCAACAATTACCCCGTACAGGACTTAGACAAAAATAATAATCAATACATCAAGTCTAACCTATACATCAGCTAATCCTAACGACACACTAATCTACTGATATCAGCTAGGTTTTGGGATCTTCAATTCCATCGTACTACTATGATTTCCCCCAATTTTCTTTTAACCGAACAACAGCTGAGTATCATCTACTGACTCATATCCAACAATTTCCCCCTAATTGTTGATGCCAAAACCTCTACATCTACCTCTTAAACTTCTTAAGTCTATAAAAGATGCTATCCTACTGACAACAATTTCCCCCTTACAACATTCTGAAGAAAAAATAAAGTAATTTCAATACTTCAGTAGGTGGGAGATAGGCAAGATCAGAGAAACTGACTGTGAGTGCATGTCAGATCACTTAGTGATCAGTCGTGAAAACACAATGCAAAGAGCTGAAAGACAATGAGTAATTGTCTGACAAGCAATAGGAACTGATATATATAATCAATGAAGTACAGGTTCCTATCACTATTACAAAAGATAGAAAAGAGAAAGACTACAGACGCCTGAAGGCTTGAGTACGTTCCCTGAATCCTGCAGATCTGTCCATGGGAGGTTCCAGACGATAGTATAAGTAGATTCTCTTCCTCAGTGTCTGGACATCCTCATCGTCTTCAGCTAGGTCGACACTCAGGTCGAAGCGAGAAGCTGCAGCTCTGATCTTATCCTCTATATCCTTTGTACATAGAACTCCGCGCGCAGTTCTAGGAGGTGGGATGCGCCTGAAAGCTGGAGCTCTAAACGGAATATTCTCTCTCTCCATGATCTCCTTGAGCTGTTCCCTCAGCTCTGAATTGTACATAAGCATGAACTCATCAAAGGCTTGATCGATAGATTGCTCTCGAGGATAGAATCCCCAAACATAGTAGCCTTTGATAAATTGCTCTTTAAGTTCTTCCCATTGATCATTAACCTCATCCGGAACCCATTGATCGACATGAACAACTGAGTCCTTCTTAGCGAGAGATGTTCTCTTCCTTGATCCTCTTGGGATATGTCTTCTGGGATCAGCTGCTGGCTTCTTGGATAGGCTTATCATCTTAGCCATATCAGCCATTCTTTTCTTTTGTCGGAGAGCCGCTGCCCTACAGTCTCCTTGTCTGATATTTAGGCCTTGCAGCGTCGCCTCCCAGGTCGCTTGTTCTTCCGCTATCTGCTCAGGTGTTAGAGTAGGAGTGGGAATGCTCTGAGTAGTAGCTGGGATCTCAGTCGGAAGAGCCTTAGCAAAATCTACTTGGTCTTTCTTCTTCTGCTCTTCGACTGATTCGACCTTTTTCTTGCCTTTGCCCCTAACAGCTTTACCCTTGGGCTTCTTTGCTGCTTCTGCTGCTTCTTCAAGCTGACGCTCTCGGTCCAGCTTATCTTGCAGCTGTTGGGCAATATTGAGGTCATAAGCCTCTTGCTCCGCTTTAGATTTGAATTTATGGAGAGGGGAGGAAGGAGGAGTAGATACAATTCCAATCTCCTTCCCCGGCCTCTGCGGTGGCAATTGTTCAGGCTCAGGCTCTTCTTCTTCTGTCTCCTGCTCAATAAATCAGGCTACTTCTTCAACGTGAGCAGCAGAAAAGGAGATGGGGGTCGGCTGTAGTGGAAATTCTAGGAGAAGGACCTCAGAAGAGTTCTCATCCTGAGTAGTAGAGGGTCCTTCCTCCTGAGCCCTTTCCCCCTGAGTTTGTGCGGGTTCTTCAGCTGTGGAGGGTCTCTTCTCCTGAACCCTTTCCCTGATTATCTGTACATCAGCTGTATCCGTTTTAGATTCATCTTTTATTATACCTTCCCCCTTTTTGGCATCAGCAGCCTTATCGAGGTTGGTACGGATAGCTGTGACTTCTTTTTCCAGCTTGTGGACTGAATCCTTAATCTGAGTTGATGTGGATTCGAAGTCTTTGACGAGATCGCAGTATAATTCCCAGTCTTTTTCTTGATCATCTCTAGATGTTTTGAGCTGTGCAGCTGACCCCAGACGGAGTTTCAGCAGAGCCTGATCATGCGATTCTGTCATTTCTTTCTGAATAAGTTTCAGAGCCTCTGCCTGTTGGGTAATAGACTTCTGAAGGCTAGAGGTTGCAATCTTATTTCTTTCGTCGATCTCGAGCTTAACAGTTGTGAGAGCTTGAGTCAGCTGCTCAGAAAATATCTTCTGCTGATTCTGGAGCAACTGCTGACTTTGAGCTTCTAGATCGACTTTCTGAGCTGCTAAGGCTGCCTCAATAATCTCCTGAAAGTTTGATTGCGGAGGAGCTTCTGGAGTCTTTGAGATGCCGGTTGCTAATCTGTCTAGGCTCTCTGTCTGAGCCTTAGTATACTTCGCCCATTTGATATGAACGTCTTTGGCGAGAAGTCTATTTTTCTCTCCTTGGCGTCGGATGGCTTTGTTGACAGATTTTGAGGTCACGGAAACGATGGGTTGTATCTGGTACGAGCTGGTTCCGAGCCTCTGCTCAGAAAATGTGAGGAGCTGCTCCCTACTGTACTTCGGAGCACCTTGAGCATCACCTGATGTATCAGGGTTTGGTGATTCACTCTTCTCACGGGGAGTTGAACCCTCAGCAGAGCCTCCCAACTCTGTATCCTTGGGTATGTCATCCTTCCTCTGATTGTTGTCATCATCATCGTGCTTATCATCAGCAGGAGGAGATGGGGGTGGAGGAGTGTTACCAGGGACTGACTCTCGCAAGCTTAGAAGGTAAAGCATTGCGGCTCTAAGATCTTCAAGAGTAGCTAAGTCAGCTGGTTCTCCGTACCCTATTACTTCTTGTAGCTTCTACTCCTCATCATGCAGGTAGAGAACTGAGTGGGTTTTGATTATGTCTTCTAGAGTATCCCAACTCAGAAATCTAAGAAGCATTTGAACCCTAGCCCTGATGGCTATGTCGACTAAGTCTGAGTGCCCAGCGATCTCAGGAATATGATCGTGTACTTCAGCTGCAGCACGGAGACGAGTGGTGTGAATAGCTGTCCACTCAGTCGCAGTCTCCTCAGTCGGTTCCCTGACGTCCGACTGTGTCTCCTCAGAGCTAATTACCTGGACTATATCTTTGAGGGTCGCACCCTCAATGCCAGTATCAGAATCTAAAAACTGCTCTATATTTTGACTCTCTGATAGAATATTTGTGTTGTAAGGGGAAATTGTTAAGACAGGGGGAAATGCTTAGTCTCTATATTTTGACTCTCTGCCCTGCTCCCTTCAGTAGTCTAGAACTTGAAGAACAACTCCACTGATCCTACTTGTAATATTGTAAGGAGCTCTGTTTCTGACAAGTTTAGTGTTAGTTAGCATAGATGTTGTTAGGTCTTGGCATCATCATATAGGGGGAAATTGTTGGGTGATGATTCTATCCTCAGCACAGTTATATATAGTGGGAAATGATTCTGTCTTCCGTACTGACATACACTCAGTAGGCTTGTGCTCTGAGTAAGTCTATGAAGATTTGAAGATCCCAAAACCCTATCTTGATCGGTGAACCATTACGTTGTATTTGTTTTTGTCTCTGAGGTTCAGACTCAGCAGACACTCTGCTCTGGTTCAGGCGTTCAGTAGCTTATCAGCCTCAGCACCAGAAGTAGAAGACTCAGTAAATACTGGACTCAGCAGGAGCAGTATACTGAAAAGAGTCAGTGGAACTGAACTCAGCAGGAGTAGTTCATTGTACTCAGAGCTGATCTTCAGTAGAGCCATCTCAGCATATCTACTATTGAATCATAGATTAGGCTCAGCAACGGCAGACAGTCTTCTGAACTGTCAGATCTTTTGAATGACAATCAGCATAGTCAAACACGAGGAAGAGAGAAGTCAGCTTCAGCTGCCTCGAAGTCTGTTCTATCTCAACTGCTTTCTAAACCTCGGCAAATGACAAGCAGACACGTGTCTTATACCTACTAAAGCTGCAAGTCAACAACTTTCCGGAAAAGGAGGGAAAGGACACTGTCACTCTACTTCAAAAGAGCTGTTAGCTACCAAAAGAGAGAGAAAAAGGGATCATCGTCTCCAACGGATCTTTCCTAATCTCTTCTCTATAAATAGAGGGATCATTCGAAAGTTTCAAGAGAATGCACAAGCTCATAAGCGCTCACACACGAAAGCGATAACGAGACAACAAGAACAGAGCATTCAAACGAGCAAAACCGAAAAACCTAAGTCTTCCACAAGAACTCGAAGAACATTTCTCCGCGAAAGACTACAATCTAGCTCTTAGGGAACCAAGCTGAACCGATATATAAGCCTCTAGTATCCAAACGACGTTACACGAACCCAAAGCTAAACTCAGTTGTTCGTCGTTCTAGAAGCTACATTCTCGTTCCCTATCCCTCTAACCCTAAGCTCAATCGAATATATCCATAGCTTAGACGAAGGAGTTCATATTTGAACTTGTTCCTTATTGTAAAAGGACTCCTTCATAGTTGGAGAGTTTGTCAAACACTTTAGTTTGATAACTGTGTAAACTGAGACTTGCTCAGTATAAATTCCAAGATGCGGCTTTGTCCTGTGTACAAGCTGACTGAGACTAACTCAGTATAATAAATAACCTCCTGATCTTTCGGGACAGTGGACGTAGGATTGTTTGATATCCGAACCACTTTAAAAATCTCTGTGTCTCTCACTTGTGTCTATTTACTGTTGCATTGATTTTAACTGTTCATACTGAAAATTATCCTTTAAAATCATTCAACTTAGTTTCAGCAAACTTAACTGATCGCACTAATCTACTGAAACAGTTTTAATAAAAACGTTTTCCAACTCAACTGAATTGGGCCTACACTTTCCGCACCACTGAACTCTATCTGCTGATACTGAATTCTGACGCTCAGTCAGCTAGCAGATCTCAGTAGAGTCAGTCACTCTCCCAGACATGATTCAGAACAGCTATCTGGTCTGCTGAACTTGTTCAGTACGACACTATCCTGAACAGGATTGTTCGTGTTTTAAGTTGAGAAATTGGTATCAGGTGTATTCACCCCTCCCCCCCCCCTCTACACCTGACCGTGCTCTCGGGACCTACAGCTCGGTTATTTAGCTCTAGACTCTGCATTAAGTTGAGGTCTAGAAAGACTCTTTTACCTCTTGTTGCGTTTGGCTTGGCTGATGTTAAATGAATAACTTGTTGCTCCTCTTTTTGCTTTCTTGCTGCAGCCCAAAGTCGCCTAATTGTACGTGGACTCCTGTTGTACTGAACTGCAATTTCTTTCATTTTCCCCTGCTTCGGCCTGCCCTTTTCTGTCAAGTTTTGCAATAGGAACTGCACTATTGCATTCATCTCCTTGGTGGAGAGGTCTTTTTTGGTCATGGTGGGGAAGGATGAAGAGAAGTGTAGAGGATGTTGTGGAAATGATGTGATTCAAATGTGAACTGATCCTCTTGTTTTTATAGATTATGTGGATGTAATTAAGTTATTTCTATTTTGGCTCCAAATATTCCCACCATTTTTTGGTGAAATTGTGATTGGGAGCTTTGATGTGACTTGATCTTGGCTGGAAATGATTTTAGGATGAAAATTGTACTGATCCAGCATGGTTCTAGCCTTCTAGCATGCTTCTAAATGATTATTCTAGCTTGGGATAGAAGAATATGTATTTAAATCCATTTTTTAATTTAATGGAATTATTGTTGTTTATGTTATTGTTGATTATTTTGCTTCATTCAATGAATTTATTAGGCTCTCCAGTTTCGAAAAAAAAAATCAAACACGAGGTCGCATTCCGAAAAAATCGAACATCAGCCAAAATAAAAGTAACAAAGTGAACAAGAAAAAATAAGGAAATGAATTAGTTAAATAGGAGAGAGAAAGATTAGTAAAGGATTAAAAAAAGTAGGCAACACAATAAAACATTTTCTATCCACTTTCTTAATAACCGTGCCCAGATCAAAGAGGACATGTTTATTGGGACGGAGGGAGTATAAAATTATCTCCTAATAATTTCACACAAATATAAAATATTATATCCTTTCATGAGTCCTAATAGGTTTAGGAAATCCGAAATAAATAAATATTATTCTAACCTCATAATTCTAACATGATTTCTAAATAAATAAAAAACAATATAATTATAATATGATATAAACAAACACATTCAAAATTCAAAATAAATTTACTAAATAAAAACGATTTAACGACAAATAAGATAAATAATTTAATTTTCATTTAAATTTCTAAGGCGCTTGACTTACATAACTAAAACACTTAATAACATGAATGAATAGATATGTTGTGCATTTTATATTGAAAACTTCGGGGCGTTACAAAGCATCTTAATCGCACACATATTGAGACTCTTCATTTCAAAATCTTTGTTGCTGACAACACATCAATTTTACAGGGCATATTGAGGAAGATTAAGTTACCAGATCTTCTACGTCAAACAACCACGATATTCCGTAAATATCTTGTTCACATTGTAGATGAGATTGTATTGTACTCCCTCCGTCCCATTAGAAGCGTCTTGTTTCTTTTGGGCACGGAGGTTAAGAAAATGATAATGTGTGGTATATATTGTTTGACTTTTGGATAGTTAAATCTTGTCCACATATTCTTGCCTTTTTTAAGAAAACAAGACGTTTCCAATGGGACAACCCAATAAGGAATACAAGACGCTTCCAATAGGACGGAGGGAGTACTATATAAAGGTTACACCAGAAATCAACTCTCGTGGAACAATAGTTAGCACTCCCTTCATCCCATTCCAATTGTCTAGTATTCATTTTCGGACTGTCCCACTCCAATTGTCCACCTTCCCTTTGTAGTAAAGTAATATTCTATATAATTTAGTGGACTCACTACTTTATTACTCATTTACACATAACCAATAACTTTCTAAATCTCCATGCTGAAATGAGTAGAACGGAGGAGGGAGTATCTTATAATATCATCACATATAAACCCTTATGAGTAGATTGAGTCACGAAGGAAGATTTGACCTTGCAAGAGAGATTTTTGACCAACTTCCTTCCAAAGGTTTTCAACCTAATCTTCGAACATATACCACGGTTATTTGTTCGATTTGTGAAAAAGCACTGCTCCTGATGTGAAACGTAATGATACGATCAAAGGTTGGCTATAGGCAAACATGCTTAACGAGGCTATTCAAAGCATGAAGGAAATGTGCCGAATCATTTTCACAGCCAAATCTTCAGAGGCGTGGATGCTACTTGATCAGGTGCAAGAACAGTACAAAGAAATATAATGTTCTTGTGGAGATGAGTAAGAAAGTTATTGTTGGATACAAGCTGCTATTACAAAGTAAACCGATAAGTCGGAAAAAGAAACGAACAAAAGTGTCTAAAAGAAAACTTCGTCGAGTCGAGGAAGGCCTCTATCCGCAAGACGAAATACGCCCCGGTAGTGCTCTCAGTTTTTGGCGTATCGTCCCCAAAGATAAAACGACGACGTCTCGAGGATTGTAGCACCGCAAGATATTCGAGCTCCGACGAACTAGACGGAAGGCGAGGCCTTGAGCTAGATGAACTAACTAATATGAAATGTATGAAGATGCTGGTGTTTGTGTTGTTGTTGTGTATCAAATGAAATCTACATGCTTTTATAGGTGAAAATCCACTCATGAAAGGTTATGTATTGATGATGGAAATTAAAACATCATAGGTTACTAATCATTAGGAAGTTAAAAGTGTTAACAAACTTAGAATTTGAAACACTTCAAATTCAATCAACGTAATACTTAATATATTATATATACATATATATATATATTATCTAATATCAAAATATGATATAGATAAGGTCCGAAATCGTTCAAGCTCATTGAGACGGTCCGACGAGCAAACGATTAACACTTTAACTCCCACTTCTCGTGCACCAATTTCGCGCATCTATTTCTCACTCACCGAAAATCGGGATCGAGAAATTAAGCACACTATAATCATATACTCGAAACGTAGATCGACGTCATATATCTCAATTCATAAATCGGATATGTATCGAAGCACGAAAATGCGATTAAACGGGCTGAGTATACATATATACTATTACCGTTTTTCCAAACCTATTACTGATTTTTCCAAACCTATTACCGATGGCTCGAGAAGATGATTAAGCAAACCTATTACAGGTTTTTCCAAACCTATTACCGATTTTCCAACAGTTGTGTCATATAAAATTACAAGGTTCGTTTTGTATATTGGTTATTGAATGTTATTGTGAAGATGATTAGTATGCGGTTGCCCTAAATGCATCACAGAGTTGCCTATTAAACGAGTCCACCTTATTATCAATGAATTGCTATTACCTTTTGAATCTAGTAGACTTTGGATTTGCTATGATACAATGAATATCAACGGCGAGCCATACTTTTCCTTTTATTCGATTAAATGGTAGGTTGGTCTAGTGTATAAGGCGCTCAGGATCATCTAGTTCAAAAGTGTGAGGATCACTCAGTGGCCCATCAATCACGCGGTGCCACGCATGTATTGGTGATCATGTAGTTAATATTATATTGTGAGTTTGATTTAAAAAACACACGTGACACTACCTGATTGATGGGTCACGGAATAATCCTTGCAATTTGGGTAAGAAGATTTAGATTGTGTGTATAAGGTCTAGATATGTGATGGCAGGCGGGTACTATTAGTTTTATTTTTTCTCGGTCATTCACGCACACCAACGTTGAACAAATTAAGTCTTTAGCGTAATTATGGGTAGCAGCAACTATTTTCAAGTTATTTGTCCCCTCATTATTTATGAGTATTTAATTTAAAGTTGACCATTTTAAAATGTATGCAACTATCCTATGATGATATGACAACATAAATTTGGTGATAGTTTTTGCTTTTGTCGATACTCATCAGCCGTAAGGAAATTGATTCAAGGGGCTGATTTATTGGGCGCTTATAAATATCTAGCGTGATCGTGTCAAAGTTGGATGGCAAATTGGTACAAATGATTTCAAATATTTTATAGTTGGGATAAATTGATCATAATTTTTTTTTTAGTTTATTAGTTATTTGCTAGTTTTGATAAATTGATCCTTCTTTTAAATTTAAAGTTACTCAAATATTACATTGATAGGTCTATATTCGTACTATCCATATTCCATGTATTTTGGCGATATTTTGGCGGTTGGATTGTGTTTTGGTGTTTGTTTTGCAGTTTCTTATGATGATGTGGCGTTGACGAGGCACTGATGTGGCGGGTGCGAATTAAAAGAAATGTGTGCTTAATCCGGAAGAAATTAAGAGGAAAATTAAGTGTGGAAAGAAATTAATATAATATACTTTATATTATATCTTTCCATACTTAGAAGACCTAATTGGAGAAGAAAATGAGGAGCATATATATATATATATATATATATATATGATGAGAGAGGCGCCGCAAGGGGGATAGACGCACACCATAATATTCATCATCATCTTCACGCCGCCAACAAAACCGAGAGGGAGATTGGATTATTTAATTATCCTTATCACCATTCCAATTAATCATTCACACAGCCAGCGTGAGGGAGAGTCCAAGGGGAGATATTATTTTATTATTCCATCTTGATATATATCATCCATTCGGAGCCGAGAGCCGAAATAGATCGAGGGAGATCCGACCGAGGGAGATCCGAGACTGAAAGTTTAGATCAAGATTTCAGAGTTCGAATTTCATATTTTAATTTCGTGAATAGTAGTTTAATTTGGAGAAAACAACATGTTCCTGCTTCCGTTTTATATTCCCGAATTTGGATGCTTCCGTGATATTTTCCTGTAGGATGAATTGAAGACTTTAATTTATGATTTCCTAATTTCTAGGGTTTAATTTCGTACTATTTAGTGTTATGATTATTTGTTATTGTTCGAATTTTCGTGCATAATTATTTCATGATTTTCAGCATGTTTTGTGTTTTGTCCAGTAAATCGGTCTGTCTGGCTAGTCCGGCCGATATGCGTAGCTAAGTCTTTTAAGGGGCCGGCGAGATGTGAAATACACACCACCATATTTTCGTGAGACTAGGGCTTAAAATTAATCACTTAGGTTCTGAATTAATCTAGGTTTAATTAATTGGATTAATTAATTTGGGCTTGATCACCCTAGGTTAGTATAATTCATAGCTAATTTAGCACTTCCATCGTTTCTCGTTGGATTAGGCTAAATAAGTAGCGAATTGTCTTAGGGCAGTTAGATTAATTTGGTAGGAGACTATTAGATGCCCACCATACGAGTAGGCTCCTAAATTGGGTTCCCTTAGTTCTTAAGGCTGATTAGGTGTTAAATCTATTTATTGCCCACCAACGTAGGTTGCATTTAATTTAGAGAAGTAGTCGTTTCAATGCCCACCATGGCGATTACCGAATAATTAAGGGGGAATAGGGGATATGTCAGTTTAATTACGGTGTCCTACAACTAATTGATTTAAGTGGATTAATTAATTAATAGTGTCAGTGATCGATTGTGTGTGTGTGTGAATCATCGTGCTGGACCCTTTTTATCTGCATAAGTCTATTTCGTGTTTAATTCCTGCTTTTATTTTCGTTTGTTTTAGGTTAGAAAATTTCTAAAACTTGCGTGGTCGCTAACCAAACTCTGATTGATAGGATTTTTAGGTTTAAATTACTCCGTTCCCTGTGTTCGATACCTGTGCTATACTAATATTTGGTCTAGCAATTTTGCAGGATTATTTGGTGTAAACAGTGATCACCAAATTGGCGCCGTTGCCGGGGAACGGAGTTAACTTTAAGCTTAATTTTTCTACTGATCTTTTGTGCTTTTTAGGTGTTGCATGAGCAGGTCTTCCCGCCCTTTCTACACTTCGATCCAGAAATTGAAAAGACGGCGAAAAGGAACCGGAAGGCAACAAAGCTGCAAAAGCAACCAGTGCTGTCAGAAACAGAAACAGGCCCGACTGACCAGACAGAAAAACAGACTAGTGAGTCAGAATCTGAAATCGGTCGACAGGCCGGATAGACTCGTTTTCTGAAGACAGCAATTCTGATTTTGAAGAAGAAAGAATGGCTGAAGAGGAAAGAGCCAATTTGAAGATGAACTCAGGTTCAAGGAACTTGGGAGAGGACTTGCCCGGACCAATCAACATAACAACAACTGAACAGATAGATGTGAAGCTTAATTTGGTCGCGGCATGTCCAAAGTTTTACGGGAAGCTGAACGAGAATCCCTTTGCTTTTCTGGGAGGGATTTAATCAGTGCGTGATCCGCACGAGCAAGGACATTTGGATGCTTTCAAGCTCAAAGCATTCCCTTTTACTCTACAAGATGGAGCTCGTGCATGGTTTTCCGGATTGAGGCCTAGGTCAATCACTACTTGGGCTCAGATGCGTCAAACATTCCTGGACAAATACTTCCCTCAATCCAAAACGAATGTACTCAAGAAGGAGATTTCCGAGATTACTTAAGAGCTTGACGAGTCCTTTGGAGCTTACTGGGAGCGATTTGGGAAGCTAGTTGATAGCTGTCCAAACCATGGTTTTTCTGAAGTGGATCTGCTGCAAATTTTCTACCAAGGAATGATAGATGAGTCCAAAACCATGGTGAACGTTGGATTGAAGGATAGCTTTGCTAATAGCTACTACACTGATGCGAAGGCAATCATTGAAGGCCTTGCTGAATCTACATCCCAATACAAAGGACCAAGGATGCAAAGGAGGTCTGTGAACCTTTCAAGTGGAAATTTTCTGGACGATCTAGACATGAAGGTTGAGATGAAAATGGAGAAAAAATTCAGCCAACTTGAAGACAAATTGAATCGTCTATTCAAGGAGAGGAATCCTCCTTCCTCCTCCTCTTCATCTGAGCGCACCATGAATGATCATACATGTGGTGCATGTGGTCAAAGAGGGCACACATCTCTTCGGTGCCAAGGCGAGGATGTTAATGCGGCCGCGGCAATGGAATGGACGTAACAAGGTTCATCCGAACCTAAGCCGGAGACAAGATGATCAAGTGCCACAACCGCCAAGGAATCTTCCACAACGAATCATTCCAACGGCTACATACCATCATCAACAATATCGGCCACCGCAGCAAAGAAGGGTTTCAACAACCCTACGGACCTCCACATCAAAGGCAATTCCCGCGGCAGAATTTCGAGCGAGATCGGCCCGTCGGCCGGACGGACCCGGAGCAGCCCGTTGGAGAAAATGATGGCTAAAATGATTACCTCTCAGAAGAGTACCATTGCCTATCAACAACAGATGCAAGAGGAGATTAATCAGACCAAGAGGGATAATCAAAGCACCGTAGAGAATTTATCCAAGCAGATTTCCAAGTTGAATTCTTCAATTCAAGAGATGAAGGCAAGTCAAGGGCAATTACCTTCGCAAGTCCAGCCCAATCCGAATGCTAGGGCTAACGTAAGTCAAATAAGCTTGAACGGTAAAAGAAGATTGAGCTCGAGCAGGGAATTGATGGAGAGCAAGGTGCCCGAACACACAAGCACGTGGAATTTCCACAAAGTCAAGTACAACAACTCATCCACCGCTATGACAATTTAGATCGGATACCTACCTTCGATACAGAGCAACCTTACCGAGCTTCGCATCAAATGACATTAAAGCCAAAAATATCAATCATGCCTCCGCCCGACCAAGCCAACCAGGGATCCTCTATGCTTGAAGAATTGATGTGCGAGATGATTGTTTCTCAAAAAGATGCCATTGCATATCAGAAGCAGATGCAGAAGGAAATAACTTCAAATCATGATGAGCTCAAAGCCGTGAAGAGAGATGTGCAACAATTGAAGTGGGAGCAACAAGATATCTTGGTAAATCTGACCAAGCAAATGTCTATGATGACCACTTCGCTAGATGAAATGAAGGCAAATCAGAGGCAATTACCTTCTCAGACTCACCAAATTCGTCTGCCCATAGTTGCAATCACATCATGTTGAGGAGTGGAAAAGAGTTGTTCGAACCAACACCGAAAGCGAGTCCCCAAAAGATTAGATCTGCAGTAGAACAGACCGCCGAGCTGACCAGACCGAGTATTCTGACAGACAGAGAAGGTCGAACTGCCCGCATGCACCCGAAAGAATTGCGAGAATCCGGCGATGGAGAGCCGACCGACGAGAAGGTCGGGCGCCCGAAAGACCTCGACGAGTTGCAGAATTTTACTGATGAAGTTCTGCCAAGCAGAGAAGGCCGATCTGTCCAGACAGACCCTAAGACTGCCATACCTCCACCGTTTCCTGAGGCATTGGAGAGGAAACGGACACCGAACAAGAAATACATGGATTATGTGAAGTTGTTCGAGACGCTGGAAATCAACAAACCTTTCCTCGAAGTCGTGAGGATTCCCCAATTTGGGAAATTTGTCAAAGACTTCATATAAGATCCAGCAGTCCGAGAAGGTATTGATGGATACGTCGGTAAAGACAATCATCCAGAAAATGCTCCCCGCCAAGTGCGTGGACCCAGGTATGTTTACTTTACCCTGTCTTATGGGTAATGTGATGGTTAAGCAAGCTATGTGTGATTTGGGTGCATCTATCAATGTTATGCCACTTTCTGTGTATAATCAATTAACTGGAGTGGAGTTAGTGGCTACTAAGGTGATTATACAACTTGCTGATAGGTCATGCATTGCTCCAATAGGTTTACTAGAGAACATGCTAGTCAGAATCAACAATTTTGTCTATCTTGCTGATTTCTATGTTATAGATACCAATGATAGGCAAGTTGAGGGTACTGCGGGTGTTCTGTTGGGTAGGCCATTTTTGAAGACTATTAGGGCAGTGATTGATGTTGATGAAGTTTCCATAAGTGTTAAGTATCATAATGAAATTTATGTTCATCATATTGATAATGCACTTAAGAAACCTAATGATCATGAGAATGAAGATGCCCTTTCTACTGATGTTATTGAGTGCTTTGTCCAAGAATATCTTGAGACGTCTTTGTTGCAGGATAAGTTAGAACTCACTCTCACACATGGATTTGCTGATTTGGATGCCAAAGACATGAGGGATAAAGAGATCTATGATGATTCCATGTGGTATAAAGACTGTGGGAAGCGATTGCATATGGTGATCAAGGCAGTGGATGTGACTCCATTATGCATACCTCCACCAGATTGACCTTTTAAGAGGAGATCTAGCCAAAGACTTTAAAGAAAGGCGCTACCGGGAGGCAACCCGAGTTTATTATCGTTTATTTCCTTAGATTTTACTATTGTTTGGTCTTTGTTTTTGTGTTGTTTTTCCAGATCTAGGCTACGAAGGACGTTGTGGACTTAAGTGTAAGGAGAAAAGATCTTAGAGGAGTTAGTTGCATGGTGAGCTTGCAGCCTTCGGCGGCGCTTTGATGATTTGGAGTGCACGGTTCTCTCTCTTCTTCCGCCTCCAGGCGATAGGTGACGCCATTTTCCCCACTTTTGTTTTTGTTTTTATTTTCTTGTTATTTGAGTCTGTGTTTTATTTTTTTGTGTTTTATGTTTTTTTTGTCTTGTTTGTTGTGTCTACACTTGATCTTAGTAGGGATCAAGTGTAAGGAGGGTTTGTTCATTTTTGTTTTGTGTTTTTGTCATGTTTCTCCGTCCTTTTTCTTTTCTGTTCTTGTTTTTCTTTTCATGCGTTTATGTGTTTTTTGTGGTTGTGTCTTGTTTAGTTCTCTTTAAGGTGTTTTGTTATGTGTTTTGTCATGTTCTCCGTCTTTTACCTTTCTCTTTTCTTGTGTGAGGGCACACAAGGGGTTAAGTGTAAGGAGGGGGATGTCTCTACTTCGTTTCTCTTTGTGTCGTCATTTTTCTTTTGTGTCGTCGAAGCATGCCAAAAATTGAAGTTGTTGATGCACTTGTGTTCTTGATTTAAGCATGTCTGATTGTGCTTTATGTCTCAATATGCGAACTTGTAGTTGTTGTGAAGAGTAGGAGTTGGTGCACATTTGTATGTAATTTGGGATGAGAAATAATAAGTAAATTGTGGATCGAATTTTACACACACTCCGTATATTAGATTTGAGCCTTTAAAGTAGGACACTTCCTACTAAATTCTTTTAGAGTGTTTGTCCACGAAGTTACAATAAAGGTGAGTCACTTGTGATACATGATAGGAGGCACTAGGAATTGAGCCATTTAGCCGCGACAATACTTTCCTACCTTACATTATCCCCTAGTGAACTAATTTGAGCCTTGACCGATTCTTTGATTTAGTCAGAAAATATTAGCCAATGCCTTTTTAGCTTTCTCTTGTCCAATGTCATTGCATGTTTTACAAGCTTTCTTGAGATTGATCTTATTATATATGTGAGGATAGCAGATTTAGTCCTCTGGCTGCTCAGTTGATACATGCTACAGAATGGTATTTGGCCAGAATCATTGAAAAAAAAACTGCACTTTAAATAGCAGAAATTACGGCCTACCTGACCAAACAGACGAGTATGTACCCAGTTTAAAAAAAAAAAAAAAAACCACGAAAAAAAAAATTGAAAAAGTGGAAAAATTAGTTTATTTGAAGAGTATTTGTTGATGTATTAAGTAGCATTTGATGTGTAATTCTTTAGCGGTGGGCGTTATTTATCTATTCTTGATTATCTCATTTTGAGCAAGTATGACATGCATGACATCGTTACATTTGATGGAGCTTAGAACCCCTAGGACCCTTACCAATGAAAATTTGTCTAAGTCCTAAGTCCCATTACAACCAAAAGAGAAAGACCTCCTTGATGTTGCAGTTGTGACAATCTTTTATCGTGATAGAGTGGACTATTTTCTTTGAGTGGCTTGACCGGACCTAGATTAGAGAGTGTTGAGTGAATCGTGAGGATGATCCACTTTTGCTTAGGTTTTTGACCAAGCTGATATCTGTGTGCCTTGTCTAAAATTTGCAACTCTACTTGTTTGATGAGATTCATATTTGCATGGTTTGACATGTTTGGCTAGTTCTTTGAGTGCGGAGATTACGGATATGATTGGTATTGCTTCTTGTCTTGTTTCTTGTCTTTGTTCTTGTGTTGCTTCTTGTCTTTGTTTCATGTCTTTGTCTTTGTCTTTTCCTTGTCTTTCCTTGTCTTATTCTCGTCTTGTGTTGTCTTTTTATTTAGAGTCTTGAGCCTTTGGGGATTAATGGAATTTGGATAGTATTTATACTTTTGTTTTCCTTATACTTGAGGGCAAGTATGGTTTAAGTGTAAGGAGGTTTGATAGGTCTATATTCGTACTATCCATATTCCATGTATTTTGGCGATATTTTGGCGGTTGGATTGTGTTTTGGTGTTTGTTTTGCAGTTTCTTATGATGATGTGGCGTTGACGAGGCATTGATGTGGCGGGTGCGAATTAAAGGAAATGTGTGCTTAATCCGGAATAAATTAAAAGGAAAATTAAGTGTGGAAAGAAATTAATATAATATACTTTATATTATATCTTTTCATACTTAGAAGACCTAATTGGAGAAGAAAAGGAGGAGCATATATATATATATATATGATGAGAGAGGCGCCGCAAGGGGGATAGACGCACACCATAATATTCATCATCATCTTCACGCCGCCAACAAAACCGAGAGGGAGATTGGATTATTTAATTATCCTTATCACCATTCCAATTAATCATTCACACAGCCAGCGTGAGGGAGAGTCCAAGGGGAGATATTATTTTATTATTCCATCTTGATATATCATCATCCATTCGGAGCCGAGAGCCGAAATAGATCGAGGGAGATCCGACCGAGGGAGATCCGAGACTGAAAGTTTAGATCAAGATTTCAGAGTTCGAATTTCATATTTTAATTTCGTGAATTGTAGTTTAATTTGGAGAAAACAACATGTTCCTGCTTCCGTTTTATATTCCCGAATTTGGATGCTTCCGTGATATTTTCCTGTAGGATGAATTGAAGACTTTAATTTATGATTTCCTAATTTCTAGGGTTTAATTTCGTACTATTTAGTGTTATGATTATTTGTTATTGTTCGAATTTTCGTGCATAATTATTTCATGATTTTCAGCATGTTTTGTGTTCTTTCCAGTAAATCGGTCTGTCTGGCCAGTCCGGCCGATATGCGTAGCTAAGTCTTTTAAGGGGCCGGCGAGATGTGAAACACACACCATCATATTTTCGTGAGACTAGGGCTTAAAATTAATCACTTAGGTTCTGAATTAATCTAGGTTTAATTAATTGGATTAATTAATTTGGGCTTGATCACCCTAGGTTAGTATAATTCATAGCTAATTTAGCACTTCCATCGTTTTTCGTGGGATTAGGCTAAATAAGTAGCGAATATTCTTAGGGCAGTTAGATTAATTTGGTAGGAGACTATTAGATGCCCACCATACGAGTAGGCTCCTAAATTGGGTTCCCTTAGTTCTTAAGGCTGATTAGGTGTTAAATCTATTGAGGTTGCATTTAATTTAGAGAAGTAGTCGTTTCAATGCCCACCATGGCGATTACCGAATAATTAAGGGGGAATAGGGGATATGTCAGTTTAATTACGGTGTCCTACAACTAATTGATTTAAGTGGATTAATTAATTAATAGTGTTAGTGATCGATTGTGTGTGTGTGTGAATCATCTTGCTGGACCCTTTTTATCTGCATAAGTCTATTTCGTGTTTAATTCCTGCTTTTATTTTCGTTTGTTTTAGGTTAGAAAATTTCTAAAACTTGCGTGGTCGCTAACCAAACTCTGATTGATAGGATTTTTAGGTTTAAATTACTCCGTTCCCTGTGTTCGATACCTGTGCTATACTAATATTTGGTCTAGCAATTTTGCAGGATTATTTGGTGTAAACAGTGATCACCATACATTTACGGAATAAAAGTTTCAAGGACCAATTCATCCAATTTTTAAATTTAATTTGAATTTTTTTTAAAATTATACTTTTTCCAAATAATTTTTTTAATTATTTTTTTAAAATCAATTTTTAATTAAAAATTAATAAAAAATAATTAAAATAAAAAATTGACTAAATCTAAATTAAGTAATCATAGTATTAGAGATTGATTCATCCAATTTTTAAATTAATTTTTTGATAAGAAAAAATTAATTAAAAATAAAAAATTCATTAAATCCCCTCTCTGCTGTCGTACCAAGGCCACGCCTGCCACCACAACAACAAACTCCGCAAGCTCGCCACTCTCGTTTACACCACCATCTTCTATATCCTTCGGCTACTTCTCCCACCTCCAAGTCGTCCAGTCGCTCATCTCCGACGATATTTCTACCCTCGAAGAACACAACATTTTCCCCAACCGCTGCATCGACCTACTCCCCTCTTCCATTGTGAGATGCAAAATTATTTGTTAATCTAGATTTAATTATTTTTTTATTTTTAATTATTTTTTTAAGTATAAAAATATTATTTGAATTAAAGTTAATTAAAAAAAATTAAAAAGATTAAAAATTAATTTAATAATTGAATGAATGGGTTTTAATCCTATTATTTGTTAATTTAGATTTAGTTAATTTTTTGTTTAAATTTTTTAATTATTTTTTTCTTACCAAAATTTTTATTTGGAAAAAAAATTATTTAAGAAAATTTATTTGAAAAATATTATTATTTAAAAAAGTATTTTAAAAAAGTTAAGATTTAAGTTAAAAATTGGTTGAATTAATCCCTTAAACTTTTATTTCATAAATATCCCTGTGATTAAGTTGACTAACTTAAAATTTAATAGAATGATCAATTTATCCAAACTAATATTGGGGATCAATAAACTAAAAGAAAAATATTAGAGAAAATTCATCAAAACTAGCACACAATGGGAACCATTTATGTTAATTTGCCAAGTTGGATTAACAAAAGATAAGACTAAAAAAGTTGTTACTGGGTGGGTGAGAAAAAGAGAGATATGGCTTATGCTGCTGGGGTTTCTCTAATGCGTACGATTGAGCAACTCATAAAATCTCACCAGTCCACGAACCGCTAGATCAACATATGACAGTGGTTAGTTTCTTAGAACATATGCTCCTCACAAGTTTGGATCATACCAAAAACAGAGACGCCGACATGAGCGCGATTAATTCATTGGATGCAGAAATAAGAGAGAGTGGTTGATTCTTATGTGTTGCATCACTCTCTTCCACCTAGTCAAGGACTTATACCGCGCCTGGATGAGAATGGCGTGAAGCAAGAGATGGATTCGTTTTCGAAGACAATGGCGAGGTCGGTAGAGGAGTATACTGCAGGGCTACATAAACGATTTTGCCCATAGACGAAGATGACGCTGTTTTGGCAATAGATGCTTTTGGTAGTAAGAAGTCAACAAAGGTGTGGTTATCGGATCAAGTAGAAGAAATTGTAGTAGATCTTCTGCATTCGGAGTCTGAATCCAAAATTGTCACTCGTGAATGGCTGGTATTGGAAAGACTCATCTTGCTAGCGAAATTTATCAACATCCAATCGTTCAACATTTCGATGATCTATGGAGGGCAAGACTAGAAATGTATATGTTGAACAGGATATATCATCATTAAGGTTGCTTTTAAAACAGAGTTTGAATGGTTTGAGATAAAAAAAAACTCGATGATCTATGGAGCGCAGACGTGTACCATAGATTGTTATGGCTGCTTCCAAACAATAGAAATGGGTGCGTACTCTTTCTTACAACAAGACTACATGAAGTAGCTTATGACATTACCATTCACGATATGCTCGTTTTAAACAAATAAGAAAGTCGGAATCTACTTTGGTTGAATGTGTTCAGAGAGAAGTCTTTCGCTCCTCAACTCGTGGAAGCTGGAAGGAAGATTGCAGAGAATTGTGAAGGTCTTTCACTCTTCATCCTTGCAGTTGCCGATATCCTTACTGGACTCGACAAGAGTGAGGCAAACAAAAAACAACTACTTTTACGGAGGCATATGATAAAATTTCAGAGGTATTGTATTCAAGCTATGACTACTTACCGCAAGATTCCCCGCCCCAAGCTCATTCATTCACTTATGGACCGTTGGTGATTTTCTTTTACCTATTAAATCTCAAACTTTATTTAGAAGATTACGCTATGGGGTGCTTGGACAAGGTTTTCTTTAATAGTTTTACTATCATATGCAACCGGAGCTCCGAAAAACAATCAAATCTTGCAAGCTCCATTCAGCTTATTGGCAGCAAAGGAAGATCAAGTTTTTGCATGTCTTAAAGAAATTATCTGATTGTTTCAAAGATAATGTTGAAAGTCAGCGTCGCTTGTCCCTCCAAAACAACGTTTTATTTGGGCTAAAGGAGGTATGTAACTCAATTGCAGCGGCATTAACAACACGTTCTCTTCTATGTACCGATGAATGTCAACAAAATCCAGTACCACTATGTTTTAACTCGATGTTTCTGAAGGTGTTGGACGCGATCTTGCAATCCGTCTGTGTGAGTTCCCAACAGAGGTACTCAAACTATTTAAACTATGGTAGCTTACGCTCACTCACGATGGGAAACCAATCCGGATCCTCTGGCCCAAAATTCGTGTCTCATTCAGTGGTCCACCAATCACGCCCCGCCACGCGTGCATTGGTGGGCCCCACCAATGCACGCGTGGCGGGGCATGATTGGTGGGCTACCGAATGGGCCACCATTTTGTGGGACAGACGATGCTGAGCGATGGGAAACTCCCATCTTTCATAGCTCCAAGAGTTACAGTACTTGATTTTCAGTCACCACCACAACATCATAGTGTCGAGATTCAAGTCGTTTGCCAATGGATATCTGGGATTTACAAGAACTGAAGCATCTTGAGATCAGAGAGATCCAAGAGAAGGCAGAACGCTATCAAAACTCTCAAGACTTCACGTGAAAGCTCATAGTTGCAGCGAGGCTGTTTATAGAAGCACCCCTAATCTAGAGAAATTGGGAATTGTAATTTACAGCCTGAAGCTGTTGAAAATTTTAGCTGCTTCGAGCATATTGAGCTTCTACTTCAACTAAAGCCACTTAAATGTATTGTCGTTAATCCTCAAATGAGGCCTCATGTGATCCTCACACTTGAGAACTTTCGGTTTTCGTTGCAACATCTGCGAAAGTTGAGCTTGCATGGGATAGGATATTCTTGGAAGAGTATGATACCATTTCGTTTATTACCAAACCTTGAGGTGTTGAAGGTGAAATGGGAAACAAAGTTTGGAATTTTACCGGCTCTCAAAATTCTACTACTAGAAGATATGGATATGGTGCAGTGTAGAGCTAGAGCTAGACACTTCCCAAGTCTCAAGCGCCAGACGTTGTGAATATGCAGTCCAGACTTGGTATGATCTTGCAGTTGTTAGTAAATATATGATCTTGTCGATCTTTTGAAGTGTGAACGAGAATGAAAATCGCCTTGTTTCAACATTCTTTCCATTCAGGTTTGAGTTTTTTGATTGGCCTACTTATCTTGTTTACTTCATTATGTAATAGCTGCTTTGCAATTAAAATTTCAGAGTTTTTTCTTGTAAAATTTGATCGGCTGTTATTTCCTTTTTATCTGATTTTTATTTAGTCCAAATTGTGTTGCTTCCTTGTTCAAGGAATTACATCAGTTAATCGGGTTGAATCTATCTTTTTCGTGTGAGATCTTCTGCATCTTTTGTGCATCTATTCGAATGTAGAGAAAGGGAATCATATTTTTTATAATTTACATATATATTTTATTTTGATTTTCGAGTTCCCCCCACCCGAAATTTTAGAATTTATCATTCTACTTTTAAGTTAAAACTAAAATTAATGTGAATGTTACAACTAGATATGAAAAATAATAAAAATTATATATAAGTACACAATTTTAGTGGAGGTTTAAAACTTGGAGTTCGGATATCTATATATTCTAACATATGGTATAACTTTATACAATTGAAATATTATGTTTGTGTTTTTTTTCAATACTTATTGTTCAATTGAATAACTTCTTGAATCTCCTCGATCACATGTACACCTATCAAAATAAGATGTTGTAATATAAATCTCAAGGGATAGATGAATAGCATAATATCCCTAAATATCGCTAAATAATAAGTATAGTTAGACCTAAATATAAACAAATGCTCCTAAAAAAATTTCTCGGGGCGGACCCTTATAAATTCTGGCCCCCTAGCTCGAAATCCTGGATCCACCCCTGTGCACAGAAAACCCTAAACAGCTACTCGAGTTAGCGAAGGTGATTGAGAGGCAGAGAGACGACTTCGTGGCGGAGGAGGATGCGGCGAAGCAGCTCAAGCGCTATCTATCCTTTGCGGAGGCACAGGAAGGGGAACAGAGGGTACAACTGTCCAAGCGACGTTTTCTTGGCTGGACTCATGAGGTTAAGTGAGATTTAATTTGGTTTTTCTTTTTTTTTTTTGATTTATGGAATCCCGCTCCTTGTGCAGTAGCCTGCAAACCACACAGGAGGGTTCAACCACCCTTAATGTGACAGGGTGACAGGCAACACCTAGCGGTCTTGGTGGGAATTGAACCCAGGACCTATCGGTCCCGGGCCACCCACCTCGACCGCTAGGCCATCCCATGGGTGTGCCTTCAGATCCACAAATGCACCTGCGCCTTCTACATTCTGCCACTACCACTCCTCTCCCTCATCCGCGCCATTACTGTGCTCTTAGATTTGTGAATACAACTAGCTTCCGGATCCACCAAGGTAAAGTATTATTTTATTGTGTATTAAAAGTATAAATTAAATTATTAAATGTTCTCATTAAAAAGATCATTTGCTATTAATAAATAAATAAAATTATTGCTTATTCTTAATAAAAGTATCACTTAAAATGAAAAAATATCAATTGAATGTATATTATGAATAAAAGTATCATTTTTTATGAGAAATTATATCATTTGTTCTTCATTAAAGTATCAATTATTCTAAATGTGTCACTTGCTGCTAATAAAAGTATCATTTGTTATTAACAAATATATAGCGTCCTTTTTCTTTTTGGCACGGGGATTAAAAAAATTTGTCTAGATATATATTTTATGAGTTTTAATTATATTAAGAAATTGTCACTGTTTTTGATGAATTATTAGTGGGAAGGAATGATAAATTTAAATTTTATTAAGGCATAGTTGAGACAATTGATTTTTTCTAAATTTTTTTTTGTTCTAATTAAATAAATAATTTAAAGTTTCTCACAAGTTAAAAATCACAATTTTATGAATTCGGAGCGGAGCGAAATCGTGTGAAAGAGAATTTTTTGGAGAGAGAGAGTGTATAAAAATATGGAGTGGATAGTGAGTAATGAAGGATCTGAATGAAGAGTTAATATTATTATTTTAACAAATGAGACATTTATATTGAAATATTTTAATCAGGAAAAATGGAGGAAGTAATTGTTCATGAATCATTGAGTCAAACATCTAGAATTTGGTCAATAAATTCAATCAAACCCGACTAAGGGGGTGTTTGGAAAAGCTTTTTTTAAGCTGCTTCAGCTTTAAGCTTGTGTCGTAGTGTTTGGAAGTCCCGGCTTAAAGCTGAGATTCTCTAAAATGGGGTCGATTTTAGAGAATCTGTCGAAGCTGCTTCACCCCAGCTTCGAGCTTTTAGCTTATAGCTTACGTATTTTTCGGACGAAATTACCCTTACTAATTTTATTTAATTCCAAAAATTAACCTTCCTAACCCTACTTTGTGAGAATATATTTTCTTCGCATCCAGCAGCTCGCGGTTCTTCTCTCTCAACTCTTCAGAAGCACAATCTCATTCACGGCTGAAATCTACCCAGAAATTATAGTTTCACCACTGGAAAAATCAAAATCTGCGCTGGGATTGTAGCTTCTTCCCGTAAGGTAATATTTGCCTCTCTCTCTCGTCTCCTCTTACATATTCGAAAATCCATTCATCTTTTCTTGGGAAATTATTGTATTTTCTTGCAATCTCCTCGTTATTGGTCTTATATGTTGAAACAAAGTGAATTATTCAGATGTATTGCCTGTAATTTTATCGTTTCGTGAGGATTGGGGTTTGAAAAGTGTGTTTGTGCGTGTGTCAATAACTCATATTGCTGTGCAAATAAGGGACATCGGTACATTTGGTGGAGATTTGAATCAGTATTGAATATTTAATATAATTGTGAAGATTTGAATCGGTACATTAGGTGGAGATGCAAATAGGTGGACATCGGTACAATATTGCATTATAAATTCATGGAGATGGGGACTGAATTTGGTCCAAAGTCCAGATTGCTTGTAATTGTGATATCATGTCTGTCTTCACACAGTTTCCCATGGATTAGGGCTTTTCCTTTATTGGTCTTATATTGAATATGTATGTTTGCCAAAGTTTTTGTTCTTATATGACATTGCACGTATATATGCTTGTGGGGGTGCAAAGACTGAAGTTTAGTTAGAAATCCTCACTAATTAGAAATCTTATACATCTTAGGTATGGGATCACCAATGAACTCTTCACTATATGACCCATATCTTTCTCAATCTTTTCCACCACAAAATTCTCAAATCCAAGATGAAGTTGGAAACCAAAAAGGAAAGAGTGTCGTGACAGCACATTGGGATGATAACAAAACTATGACATTCATCAATTTGTGTGTTATTGAGGTAAGGGCAGGAAATAGGCCCGGTAGCCACTTTAGTGCTATAGGATGGAAAAACCTTGTTGAGAAGTTTAACACGGCAACAAAACTAAACTACTCTAGAATTCAATTGAAAAACCATTGGGATAATCTAAAAAGAAGGTGGAAAGATTGGAAGAGGCTTTTGAGAAATGAAACAGGACTTGGATGGGATAATGAAAAACAAACCATCGATGCTACCGATGAGTGGTGGGAAAGAAAGATAAAGGTATGTTTTTTAGTTTTCTACTCCTTTTTATTTGTTTTTTTTTTTGTAATGTTACTATCTTTGTGATATTTAGGAGGCTCCTGAAGTTGCTAAATTCAGAGATAGGGGACCACTTTTAAAAGCTCAACAAGAATTTCTATTTGATGATGTGATTGCTACCGGCTCTCGTATATGGGTTCCAACTTCGGGTGTGCTACCGACACATATGCAAGAGGATGATAATACTCCTCAAGAAGAGATGATTGAAACAAATATGACACAAGATTCAACTCGTGCCAGAGTTGAACCACTAGATGATGAAGGTTCCAGCTTGAGAAGGAAAAATACCTTTCCAAATGTCATATGTAAGAAGTCTAAGAAGGTCAATACCGGTGAGAGTATTGCAAAGTCTTTCTCGGCCGTAGTTGAACTCATAAAGAATAAGCAAGCTACTCCAAACATTCGTCCTCTTGACAATCAATACACCATCAGAGAATGCATGGAAGAACTTGACAAAATGGATGCCATTATAGAAGGTGATGAAATGTGGCTATTTGCCACTGAGTTGTTCCGTGATGCAACTAATCGAGAGCTTTTCTTAGCAATGAAGAATGTCGAATCCCGTTTCAGTTGGCTGACAAGGCAATTGGAAATCGACAAGATTAGGAATGCATGTTTTTACGGTCGTGGCCAAGATCAATGAGTGATTTTTATGGCTTCTTCTGCTACTTTATGTAAACTCTATTCTAGCTACTTTTGCTACTTTTGGTATCTTCTACCTCTTTTGGATTTCTAGACTTTTGATAATATGATTATTTTGGTAATGCAGTGAGTGTCTTATCCAATGCAGTGAGTGTTTTAGCCAATGCAGTGAGTGTTTTGTAGAAATTTGTGGTAATGCAGTGAGTGGATTTGTGGTAATGCAGTGAGTGGATTTGTAGAAATTTGTGGTCTACTGATCGTTCTTGCAGTGAGGTCTACTAACTGTTCTTGCAATCATAGAGTCGGCATTAAAAACTCTAGATAATACATTAAACATCCAAACTAATAAATAGGAACCCCAATCCTTGAAAACATGAGCATTGAGGTTATGTCTTCTCGTAGTTTATTCATCGATGCACTGTCGGACTCACTATTTGGTCCATGATCCCGAACACCTCCTCCGTTTCTTGGATCATCATGTGTTGGGTTATGTGTCTCACTACCACGTATTTGGAAGTCTTCATCTTCATAGTGTGTGCGCCGGATAAAGTTATGTATGGCCATGGTCGCCGGAACTAGTGCGACTTGATCTTCGAAGTTCAAATTCACCGGCATCTCATGCGTTATCTGAAATTTTCCTTCCCATACACCAAATGACCTTTCAATAGCAGATCGCAATGACGAGTGAGCATGGTTGAAGACTTCGGTCGGGTTTTTATAAACAGAAGCACGTTGGAAATCGGGTAGATGATACTTTTCACCTTTGTAGGGAGTCAAGAAGCCTTTGATATTAGGATACCCCGCATCAACCAAGTAATATTTTCCTAGTAAAAATGATGAAGACGTGAGACAATTTAAATCATAAATTTACATAAAACGGACACACCTGAAGGAGGCTTTGGAAAGTGTTTTGTTGGATCGCCTAATGCATCGATAAATATTCTTGTATCATGAGCACTTCCTTCCCAACCAGGTAAAACATAAGTAAAACATAAATCGAAATCACATATAGCCATCACATTTTGAGTTGGTATTCCTTTTCTTCCAATAAAAGGAATTTGCTCTTGTAAGGGTAACTTTGCTTGGAATATGCGTACCATCCATGGCACCAATACGATCCTAAAATTCATAAATTTAAGTTAAGAAAAGTATTTTCTAATTGTAAAGATAAATTAATAAAAAATATACCTTGAAGAATGGGTAGTATTTAGAATTGTTTCTGATATAAGGATGCACACTGAATATATCATTAAAAGGACGGATCCAATCTGTCGACATCCTCGTGGCAGCTTTTAGAACCGCATGGAAACTTTTACTTATAGTATATCCAGACCTTTGAAAAAATTCTTGAAGTTGTCGATTACCTTCCCTTGTCCCAACTGTCATCAAGAAAGTAGCAACTTGTTCCTCTACAAGGTGATACTTCTCATAGGCTGAAGACCATATTCATCGACTAGTGTCTTACATAACTTGAAAAAAACATGTTTCTCCATTCTCAGATTTTCATAACAACGACGATCAGTTTCAGAGTTTAATATATTTAAAAGATTTGCCCACCCACTAAAAGGCCGAGTATGAGAAGGAACCTTGTTCAAATACATATCATAATATGCACTAGCTCCCATACATAACGCCAATAAGAGGTTATCTTCAACTTCACTTTCTTCATCATCAATATTTGTGTTTCTATGATTGAACATGGGATCCTAATAAAACAACAATTTGTAAGTTTTTAAGAGCATTTACCATTTAATAAACACGTAACCATATGAACAAAATCAACACCTACAATAATATCCCATTTCCACACTGCACCGATAATAATGTAAATAAATTTTGCAAATAAATTTAATTTCAAACTCACCATGGCATTGACTTGAACTTGGTTGAATTGAGATGGGGAGGGTTTTGGAGAACGGTGGTGGAGAAGATATGGGGGATGGTGGTGGTTAAGTAAATTAATTAGGTAGAAATAAATTTCACATTTATTGTTCACACTAATATAATTTATTAGGTTAGATATAAAATTTATGGAATGATGAATTTATACAAATAAATAGTAGTTAACATATAATTGTATACTATATTTATTATGATACAATTTTATAATATACATAATATTTAGATTAATTTAGTATTTTGTAGTATTAGATTGAAATTATAAGCAAAAAATAAATATTAAATAATAATTATTTGTGAATTTTATTATTTATTATAAATATTAATTAAGTAACACCGGGGACAAAACAGACATTTCTATTAAAAAAGTAACAAATAAAGCTACTTCTATCAAGAATATTTCCAAACACTATTTTTCCCACTTTCAAAGACTTATTTCCAAACACTAACCGATTTTCAAATAAGTTTCGCTTTCGAGCCTTTTAGCGGTTTTCAAGACTTATCAATAAGTTTCAAATTTCTCCAAACACTTCAAGCGCCCCTCATTGGGATCGGAGCCGCTTCGGTGCTCCTCTATATACCACTCCATACCCCATTCATTTATTTGATAACACGTGGCAAAATTATTGTTAACCATGATAAAAAAAAGTCAAAAACCTTCTCTCTCTTTCCAAGTAAGTCACGGACTCTCAACGAATAAATTTCCAAAATTCCCTTTTTCCTCAAATTCACTTTAATTTTCCTCAAATCAGTTAACAAATACACTCTACAGTTTGCCATGGAAATGTTCAGCGACCTCCACTGCCAGCAGTTCTGTCGGCGACCTCCCCAACCACAAACCTTAAGGATGCAGCACCGTGACTCCAACAGATATATTTGCTAACTCGGAGGCGTGTTTGATACAGGCGGCGTCGAAAATCAGTGGGGTAGAAATGGTTGTAACGTTAAAAAAAAAGGGAAATTTAAGATTTTTTTAAGAGAGTGAGCGAGTGATGATATAATTGGGAAAGAGAGAACTTTTTTTACTTTTCTACCATGATTAATAGTTTTGCCATGTGTCGTCAAATGAATGGGTAGGGCATGAATGGTATATAGAGGAAGGGGCACTGAAGCCGCTCCGCATTGGGATGAGCTCACACAAGACCACCTCTTTCTCCTCGAATAATTAATTAATTTTTCAAAGTGAGCTGTTGGTATCGCACATGCCTACTACTTGGAAATTGTGACTTTGTAAGCAAATATCGTAGAAGAACGGGATTGAACGTTTTACTGCGATGGTGAGTCATAGCGCTTCGAAGTAATAAATTAACATAATATTTTCTCAAAAGTTTTGGGTTATATGGAGATTATAAATTAGGGTAAAATTCACATTGCATCTTGAAAATACATTATTTTGGTACGTTACATCTTGAATATATAATTTTAGCACATTACATTTCAGAGATACAATTTACTTGGCAAGATGCACCCCAAAATTACAATATATTGGCATTGTACAATTTATTTCATTTTTATGGAGAGTATTTTTGGTACATTCAATTTATCCCACCGTTTTAATACTTGAATATACAACTAGGGTTAATTTACTAATTTTTAACAATTTCACTTATAATTTCATCCAAAAATAATTCAGGTAGCCAAAAAAATATCATATATAACTATTACAACCGTGTAAATAGCAATTTGAAGTTTAATTTATTAAATAATTCAATTAATATGTATCGTATTATTACGTCTGCTCAAGAGTTATAAGTTAGATTGATATACTTTTTATGTAATGTGCACATCTTATAATTTGTATATTTAAAATTTTATAAAAATAATAAAAATTTGCGAAAACTAGAATATTAAAAAAAAAGAAAAAAAAGTCTTCACGTAGCATATTATCTAAAGCAAAAACATAAAAAAATCGACAAAAATTGTGTTCTTCTAATTGTTTTTTTTTTGTCAGATATGTTTTACGATTTTTTCAGAAAATAAAAGGAAATGAAGTTTTACTGTTTTACCCTTCTCAATTTTTGAGGGTGCACCTTAAATATTTCTAGAATGTATTGTGCTAAAATCTTATTTTGCAGGTGCAATGTGCCAGAATACTATATTTTCAGAGTACAATATGTTTTTCCTCCTATAAATTATTAACTTAAACAGTGTAAGAATCAGCAACAGGAATCTTGATTTACGGTTATTTACTCGACTGGGATATAAATTCTTAAGAAATCAAGATATTTATAGTTCAAACTAAATGTTCGACAATCGAATCAATGAAGCAATCTGCAAATGTATGACTCAATGAGAACGGTATTAAGCCGAACTGCTATCAAGTTGTAAGATCAAATCTTCGGTGTATTTCCATGACAATAAACATTAGGAGATCTTGCATTTGGGATTAAGAACTCTAAATTAAGGTATGTTGTGAGATTTTGTCTTTAATTGTAAACATATCTAATATATATCATCTACTAGTTATCCTAATAAATATAGTTCAATCACATCTAGTAGAAATAAGAAGAAATCTGCACCCTTCATTTTATTATTGGATGGTCTGTATTGAATATGATATGAAATACTTCTTATGCATATTCTGTTGGAAAATCGGTAATAATATATTTATATATATGTATAGCATTAAATGCTAATTTGACTTGGGAAAAAGTCAGCCCTTTTAATCGTCTTTTTGAGCCTCGATATATATCCGATTTATGAATTGAGATATATGACGTCGATCTACGTTTCGAGTAGATAATTATAGTGTACTTAATTTCTCGATTCCGATTTTCGGTAAGTGAGAAATAGTGGCTCAAAATTTGGGGGGACAAAACTAATATATTACATAAAGTGGAGAAACTTACCTAATTGGGTTTTGGAGAGTTATTACATTAATCAATGTCCCACATTGATTAATGTGCAAACTTTATTGTGGTATTTAAGTGTCTACCACATTGAAGGAGATAACAAAGTGACATGTGGTGGGCTTGGTCTACACATGCTCATGCGCGCGAGCCTTTTCACCGACCGCCTCACACGCGGCGCGGCGCGGCACCGTGATCCAGTTCGTTGGAGCAGTGCTCTTGCTACACGAGATTACTCTCCTTGGTGTTGTGCATCTGCCACACCTAAGCTATTCTTTTGGAAGTATCTGGAAAGAGACACTTCAAGTGAGTTCAACTCTCCACTTTCCATCTATCCCAATTAAATGTTCCAGCAACCTTTCACCTGAGCTGGACTGCCTATAAATAGGACCAGTCTGCATATCATTTCAACACACAACAGCAACACAATAATTTTCTTGCTCTGCATACGTCTTAGTCTTAAGTTCTACATTTTAGTCTTAAGACTTACATCTTGGTCTTAAGTTGTTTAGCTTACGTCTTAGTCTTAAGACATACATCTTAGTCTTAAGGTGTTCAGCTGTTGTCCTCGCCTGAAGTCCAGTTCGCCGGAGCTCGTAGTTTTGCGGTGCTGCAATATTCGAGACGTCGTCGTTTCATCTTTTGGGACGATACGCCAGAACCGAGAGCACTATCGGGGCGTATTTCATCTTGCGGATAGAGGCCTTCCTCGACTCGACGAAGTTTTCTTTTAGATATTTTTGTTTGTTTCATTTTCCGACTTACCGGTTTACTTTGTAATAACAGCTTGTATTCAACAATCGCAAGACGAAATACTTGTACCTAAGCTACTTCGAGTAACTGAAAAATGTCTTCCTCATCTGCTGCTCTATCCGACGCTGCCGCCATCTCCTCCACCTCCGACCTTGTCGCCTCCTTCGGTAATGTGGTCCCACCGGTGTCTGTCCCGGTTGCGACCCCGACTTTTGCTAATCCTTGCTGCCATGTCCGCTGCCACCGATGCAAGGATCGCACTTAACCGTGCTAATGCCACTAACTCGGCATTCAACTTTACTGCGATGTCTTCTGCTTTGCAGAACAATGTTCCTTTTGGGAGTATGAACCACCATGGTGTGGTGGGGGGTTCGAATCCGACCTTGACGGCACCTATGCACTCGTCTAGAGTGTTGCCCGCTGCCGAGAAGCCGGCCAAGTTTGGTGGAGCCGACTTCAAAAGGTGGCAACAGAAGATGTTGTTCTATTTGACAACATTGGGGTTTACGACCGTGTTGTTGGAGAACGCACCCGCCCCTCCAAGTGAAAACGAGGAGAATGCTGAAGTTCGCATAGCCTACGAAAATTGGCTAACTTCAGATTATTTTTGTAAAAACTTCTTGCTTAGTGGACTAGATGATAGTCTGTACAGTGTATATGCAAATGTAAAGACCTCCAAAGCAATTTGGGAGGCACTTGAAAGAAAATACTGTACTGACGATGCAGGAACAAAGAAGTTTGTAGTCGCCAAGTTTTTGGACTACAAAATGGTGGACTCTCGACCGGTCATGGAGCAACTTCAAGAGTTTCAACTCATTGTCCATGACGTCCATGTCGAAGGAATGCTTGTGCCATATGCCTTTATTATGGCAACCGTGATTGAGAAGCTTCCCCCGAGCTGGAAGGACTTCAAGAGCTATTTGAAGCACAAGCGAAAGGAAATGACGCTTGTAGACCTTGTTGTCAAACTCCGCATCGAGACCGATATGAGGACTCGAGATGGGAAGGGCAAAGCACCCGTGGATCCAAGAGTTAACCTCACGGAGAAAGGTGGCAACTCCAACAATGTCAAGAGAGGGCGTCTAAACAGCAACCCCAAAGGCAAGGGCAAGGTGCAAGCCCGCAAATTTGAAGGGGATTGCTACAACTGTGGCAAGTCCGGCCACATGTCAAAGGACTGCTGTAAGCCGAAGAAGAAAAGGGCTCATCAAGTCAACATGTTGGAGATGACAGAAGCCGACCTTGCGGCTGTTGTCACCGAAGAAGCTAATGTCGTGGAGAATGAGGGGAAGTGGTATATTGATACCGCTGCCACGACACATGTTTGTGGTGACTGAAGCCGCTTCACCAAGTACAAGAGTTGCCAAGGGAGGAAGCTCAATATGGGTAATCAAGTCTCATCTGAGGTAGTTGGCTATGGTATTGTGGTGCTAGTTGAGCTCCGGCAAGAACCTTACTCTTTGAGAGGTGCTGCATGTCCCTGACATCCGGAAGAATCTACTGTCCGGCTCTGTACTAGTCAAGAGAGGTTTTAGACTAGTTTTTGAGTCGGACAAATTTATTTTAACAAAGTTTGGAACGTTTCTAGGAAAAGGTTACCTCTCTGAGGGCCTTTTCAAGCTGTCTGTAATGGTCTTGCGCCAAGAGCCCCTTGGGGGCAAAAGTAATGAAAACGAAGCTACTTCCTCCTACTTGATTGAGTGTTCCAATTTATGGCATTGTAGATTAGGACATTTTAATCTAAATGCTATAAAAAGATTAGTTAATCTCGATCTACTTAAAGTAAATGAGTTTAACAAAACCAAGTGCGAAGTTTATGTTGAAGCAAAATTAGTTAAGCTGCCATTTCATTCTGTGGAAAGGAACACAAATCATCTAGAACTCATTCACACTGACGTATGTGACTTAAAGTTTGTACAAACTAGAGGTGGGAAAAAGTATTTTATTACTTTTATTGATGATTGCACTAACTATTGTACTCTTTATCTTTTAAGGAGTAAAGATGAGGCGATTGAAGCTTTTACTAACTTCAAAGAAGAAGCTGAAAACCAACTTGATTGTAAAATCAAAATGATATGAAGTGATAGAGGTGGAGAGTATGTAGCTCCTTTTGAAGAGTTGTGTAAGACAAGTGGTATTATTCATCAAACCACTGCCCCCTATTCGCCTCAATCAAATGGTGTGTTGGTCCGGAGACGAGAGTCAGGTGTAGAGGGGGGGTGTGAATACACTTGAGTACTGTTTCTTTTTCTCAAACCGAAGGACAGCTAAGCTGTTTGGTGCAACTGATGAACAGTGCCAGATAGTAACCTTCGATCACGGGTCAGAGAGCGAGTCAACTACTGAGCTCTCCTACTGACTTTAGTCAGCACTTGAAACTCAGTCGAAAACTTTAGTGCGGAATAGTGTGGGGCCCGGAGTTTCGTCTCAGTTTGAAAACGTGATTTTCACAAGTCAAAATAGTTTTGGTTAGTGCGCTTTAAGAATACGTTTTATGCAAGATATGATTTCGTAATCAGTTTGTATGCAATGCAATAAAACAGTAAACAACACAAGCAATTTTTAACGTGGTTCGGATACGCAAGATCATACGTCCACGGTCCTGCTGAACAGGAGTTCTTGTTGATTAATCTGAGCAAGCCTCAGTAAGGAATCTGTGCACTGGACAGACCCTTCTAAGTTATAGTCCTTAGCGACTTTACAAATCAAATCGAGATTTGAAGGGAAGGGGAATTATCTCCAACTAGAAGGAGTTCTTACAATAAGAACAATCACTAAAAGTGAACTCCTTTGAATTTCTAAGCTATAGATCTAACGTTGAGCTTAGCTAGAGAGGAGGGATCTAAAGAACTCTAGAGAGAAGAACTAAGAGTATTCTATTGAGCAAGTTCTTCGCTGGATTTTCTCTTGAATGTGCTAGAGTTGTTTTAAAGGTTTGAGCATTTTATCCCCTCGATTTCCCATGCGTAGAGCTCGGATTTTCTTCTCTATTTATAGTTGTGACCTAGGCATATATCCGTTGGAGACGACGATGCCACATGTCACAAGCTTCCAAGGAAAACGGCCATAAGTTCGAATTTATTGCAGCAGAGTTGATGATCACTGTACTTGAGAGCAGCTTTAGTTGGTCAGAGCAGATAATGCGTTGACGGCTTCTCATTGGTCGAGGTTTGTGGTTGGTGAGATGTGTCAGACATCGGAGTTAACTCTCACTTATCCTCGTATGACATTCTGCTGACTTTCGATTGACATGAATAGCTGGGTCGTTTCCTGTTGGATACAGTAGACTTGAAGTCTCTGTCTTCCTTGTCTGAGTTGGCTGATAAGGTCTTCTACTGAGTGTAGTCAGTTGTTGACTCCGAAGGTACTAAGCTTTGAATACGGTTATTCTACTGATGTCGGTCAGCTGACAAAGAGTCTTCTACTGAGGCGAAGATCAGCTGATGACTTAAGAACACAAGCTCTTACACTGATGACGTGGGGTTCTGGAGAGTAACTTCCTACTGAAGAATAGTCCAACATTTTATCCCGTACAGAACATAGACACGAAGGATAGAAAATCAAAACAGTCTAGCCTATTACATCATCTAATCTTATCGACACTATACTACTGATATCAATTGGGTTTTGGGATCTTGAATTCCATAGTACAGTTACTACGATTTCCCCCAATATTATTTTAACCCGATAATCTGCTGAGTATCATCTACTGACTCATAACCCGATATTCTAGCGTGAAGGGTTTGGATATCCTCGAGGTCCTCAGCCCGGTCAGAACTAAGATCATGATGTCGTGCTGCTGCGTCGACCTCGTCTTCAATCTCCTTGGTGCATAAAACACCACGAGAGGTTCTGGGAGGAGGGATTCTTCTGAAAGTAGGAGCAACTAAAGGCAGCTTCTCCTTGGCAAGAATCACGTGAACATGTGCTCTTATTCTGGCGTTAGCTTGATGAAGGAATTCATCGAACAGCTGATTTGCCGGAATCTCAGTAGGATAGCACTGGTACACATAGTACCCTTTGATGAACTCTATCTTGAGTTCCTCCCATTCCTCGTTCAGATTCCATGGTATCCACTTGTCTACATGGCGGTTAGGAGTTTTCTTCTGATAAGTAGCTCTAGGAGCGCCTCGCCTGTAGTGCTTGGATGACCTGGGTATCTGCTTCTTCCAATCAATGACTGGTTCATTGGCCATCTTATCAGTAGCTTCGATGATCTTAGCTTGATCTTCCAATCTCTTCTTCTCTCCGAGGGCAGCTGCTCTAGTGTCTATTCTTTGGAGATTCAGTCCTTGCAGCGTTGCCTTCCAGGTGGCTCTTTCCTCCGCCTCCTGCTCAGGTGTTAGTTTAGGAACATCTGATATTCTCTGAGCGAGGGGAATGTTGTCAATATCAGAGACAACTAACATCAACCGACTACTGAGTTTTCTTCTGAGCATCCAGAAGCTTCTTAGCTGCGCCCTTAGCGATTTTGCCAACAGGCTTCCTGGGCTTCTTAGCCTTTTGGATCTCCTCCTCAAGATGATGCTCTAGATCGAGCTGATCCTGCAGTTGCTGAGAAACTATTTTGTCGAACTCCTTCTGCTCCGCTTTAGATCAAAATTTAGGAGTCGGGGAAGGTGGTGGAGAATCTTTAGTAGCTTTCTCCTTCCCCGGCCTCTGCAGCGGCAGTAGTTCATCATCTTGGTCGTCTTGGTCCACATACCTCGCGACCTCCTCAATGTGCTGATCTCTGGTCTGTTCTAGCACATGAGTCAGTGGTATGATGGCCAGACATTGGACTGTGGGAGCGGGTGTAGAGCTGACTTCAGCTTGAGCAGCTGAGCTTTCACCCTTGGCAGTTTCTTTGATTGCTTCTGCCTTTTCTCCCTCATCCACCTGCGCCTTCTCCGCCTCATTCTTATCTTCCCCCTTTTTGGCACATCAGCCAGGGTCAGATGAGCATGGATGGCATACACCTCTTTCTCCATATTGAACAAAATATCTTTAATGGAAGTGGTGGTGGCGTCGAAGTCACTTACAGCATCACAATATTGCTCCCAATCTCTCTCTTGGTCAGCACGTATCTGTTTGATCTGAGCTGCTGTCTCATGTCTCAGTTTCAGGAGGGACTCATCATAAGGATTTGTCATTTCCTTTTGAATGAGCTTGAGGGCCTCCGCCTGATTGGTTATGGCCTGTTTTACACTGGAGGTGGCCGTCTTGTTACGCTCATCCATCGTAGTTTGGACTATAGCAAGGCTCTGAGTCAGCTGCTCCGAAAATGTTTTATGAAGTTCTTTGAGAAGCTGCTGACTCTGTGCGGCAAAGTCCGCTTTGTGAGCTGTGAGGGCGGCTTCAACGATCTCCTGGATATTGACAATTGGAGTAGGAGCTTCGGCGACCTTCTTCACCTCACCGGCAAGCTTATCAACCGTCTCAGTCTGAGACTTGGTGTACTGAGCCCCTTTAATATGAACGTCTTTGGCGAGGAGACGATTCTTGTCTCCTTGCTTTCTTATGGCTCGGTTGACAGACTTGGAGGACACGGAACGTATGGGTTGAGCTTGGTAGGAGCTGGTTCCGAGCCTCTGCTCAGAAGCTGCGAGCTGTTGCTCTCGACTGGGTTTCGAGGCAACGGGGGCATCACCTGATGTCGTCGGAGGTGGTGATTTGCTCTTCTCGCTGGGAGTTTTACCCTCAGCAGATCCTCCCTGGTCTGCTTCCTTGGGTGCCCGATCTACATCATCGTTATCATCATTATCGTCTTGATTGGATGGCGGCGATCTGCTGCTGACGTGTTGTTCTGAGGATCTTAAGCTGAGAAGATAGAGCATAGCGGCTCTCAGATCCTCGAACGATGCAAGATCAGCGGGTTCTCCAAACCCGATAGCTGACTGAAGGCTCTGCTCCTTCGTCAGTAGGGACAATGCTGACTGAGACATAATAAGTTCTTCGAGAATGTCCCAGCTCAAGAATCTCAGCAGCATCTGAGTCATAGCCCTTATTGCGATGTCGACCAGATCCGTATGATCTGCGATTTCTGGGATCTGAGCCGACACTTCTCCTGTGGCTCGGAGACGAGCTGACTGGATGGCCGTCCACTCAGGGGATGTTTCTACAGTCGGTTCGGCCTCATCCGACTGTGTCTCCTCGGAGCTTATACACTGGACTTTATCCTTCAGCTTGGCACCTTCTATGCTTGTGTCCTCATCCAATATGTTCTCCTCCTGAGGGGGTGGAGGAGAGATGGGCTTTACTGGAGCCTTAGGCGCTCCAGGCTTAGTCAGCCTTTTTGAATTATGAACTGTCTGATTCACCCGACTGAATCAAGTACTGAGTCTTCTGACCTGTCGTACTATTTTCTACACTCGATACCAATTGTTGATCTCTGCTGATACCAATTGATACCAATTGTTGGTCTCTACTGACACGATTCAGTAGGATCCAGTAGACCTAGCTTAACTGATAATTCTCTGAATCTGTTCTCAGCTAGTGGTTTGGTCAGTATGTCTGCCCTTTGCTTGTCAGTATGGATTTTTTCCATTCTGATGTCCTTCTTCTCGACATGGTCTCTGATGAAGTGGTGTCGAATATCCACGTGCTTGCATCTCGTATGTAGAACTGGGTTCTGAGTTATGGCAATTGCACAGGCGGAGTCACAGTAGATGGGCACTTCATCTTGAATTATACCATAATCTCGCAGTTGTTATCGAAACCAAAGGATCTGGGCACAGCAACTTCCAGCAGCCATATACTCAGCTTCAGTAGTGGACGTTGCTACTGAGTGTTGTTTCTTTGAAAACTAAGATATCAGCTTGCTGCCTAGGAACTGACACGTTCCAGAAGTTGACTTTCGATCTATCCTGCATCCTGCATAATCAGCATCAGAATAACCTGTCAGTATAAGATTATCATATTCAGGATACCATAACCCTGCATCAGGTGTTCCCTTTAGATATCGCAGAATCTTCTTTGCTGAGTCCATATGACTCCGCTTGGGATTCGCTTGAAATCTTGCACATACACCTACAACATAAGTTATATCAGGTCTGCTTGCTGTTAAATACTCCCTCCGTCCCATTATTTATGTCCCATTGGGACTGGGCACGGTAATTAAGATAGTGGAGGTAAATGTGTAAAGTTGTGGTGTAAAAGTATAAAGGGGTGGGGTCTACTTGCTTAGATTAATTGTGGTCCACTCATTTATTTCCTTATTTGGTATAGGACATAAATAATGGAACAACCAAAAAAGGCAAGTGGGACATTAATAATGGGACGGAGGGAATATAATAAAGAACCAATAATAGCTCTATAATCAGTTGAGTTAACAGAAGCTCCCTCTTTGTCTAGATCGATTTTGAAATTCGTATTCATGGGGATCTTGACTGGCTTGCTTGAGTCGCAACCAAATCTCTTCAGGAGATCTCGAGTGTATTTGGCTTGATTGATGAATATTCCTTCAGATGATTGCTTTACTTGAAATCCAAGGAAGTAATTCATTTCGCCTATCATTTACATCTCGAACTTCTCCTTCATCATTTTCTCGAATTGCTGACATATCGTCACGTTTCTGCATCCGAAAATGATGTCGTCCACGTAGATTTGCACAAGTAGGATGTCATCTCCTGACTTTATGCTGAACAGGGTGCGATCTACTGTCCCCTTTTGAAAACCTTTCTGAAGCAGAAAGTCTGATAGAGTATCATACCAAGCCCTGGTGCTTGTTTTAACCCATACAGAGCTTTCCGAAGTCTGTACACCTGATGTCCCTGCTGAAAGCCGGGCGGTTGTTCTACATAGACTTCTTCCTTCAGTACGCCATTCAGAAAAGCTGACTTTACATCCATTTGATATACTTTGAATCTCTGATGCGTTACATAGGCTAGGAATAGACGAATGGCTTCCAATCTAGCGACTGGAGCGAATGTTTCATCAAAGTCTATCCCTTCTGCTTGATAGTATCCCTTGGCAACGAGTCTAGCTTTATTTCTGACAATGACGTTGTTTTCATCTCGCTTGTTCTTGAAGACCCACTTCGTACCGATCACGTGCTAATGTCTAGGTCTGTCAACAAGCTCCCAAACTTCGTTTCTAACGAACTGGTTCAGCTCCTCTTGCATGGCAACCTCTTGCATGGCAATAATCCAGTCAGCATCATTGAGTGCGTCCTCTATTGTCTGAGGTTCTTCTGTAGACAAGAAACAAGAATAAAGTGAGCTTTCTCCTTGACTTAGTCTAGACCTTGTCCTGATAGTTGCTGATAGATCTCCTATTATAAGATTTGAAGAGTGGGCGTCGAGCCATGAACGTCTGAGTCTAGCTTCTTCTTCTGATACTACTTCTGCACAGTCAACAGGTGTGTTAGGCATTTCATTCGTGCTGTTCTATGATTGTAGTAGTTTAGTAAGAAGGTTAGGATCTACTGAGTTTCCAGGTTCAGGGGCATTTAGCTCAGGAACAGTAGATATTCCCCCTGAGTTTATATTCTCAGTAGAGGTCTCAGTTACCACTGGGGCTTCCTCATCGACCGTTGTTACCTGTTGTTGATTCTGTTATGTAGAATCAACCAGGTCAGCTACGTTGCCTGTGGGATGGGTCTGAATTTCCTCATCATCTGACTCATCATCCCAACAATGCTGGATCTTTTCAGTTTTGTCGTTTAGTGCGAGATCCTGTAGCTGGCTGCTGACATCTTTAGTATTTGTCTTTGTCGATTTCCTGTTCTCAGTAACAAACTCATCAAATACAACATGAGGACTTTCCTCCACGCAAAGAGTCCGATAGTTAAAGACTCTGAAGGCTTTACTGACTCGAGAGTATCCTAAGAATACTCCTTGATCAGATTTGCTATCAAAGACCTTCAACTGATCTTTCCCGTTATTGTGGATAAAGCAAGTACAACCAAAAATATGAAAATGAGAAATAGAAGGAATTCTCCCTTTCCATAATTCGTAAGGTGTCTTCATGTGTTGCTGTGTAAGCAGTGATCGATTCTGAGTGTAGCAGGCGGTGTCAGTAGCATCTGCCCAGAACTTAGAGGGTAGTCCGGAGTCTGCTAGGTGCGTTCTTCCTGCTTCTTTAAGTGTTCTGTTTTTACGTTCAACAAGTCCGTTCTGCTGAGGGGTGCGAGCTGCTGATGTCTCGTACTTAATTCCCTCTTTTTCGCAATACTCCTTAACTACTGAGTTGAGAAATTCTGTTCCTCTGTCTGAGCGAATTCTCTGAATCTTGATGTCATTTTCCACGCTGAGCTTCTTCAGCAGTTTTGGTAACTCAGTCATGACATCAGATTTGTTGGCTATGAAGATGACCCACGTATATCTTGAATAATCGTTAATAACGACGAGGGCATACTTCTTGCCTCTTATAATCACTGGAGAGATTGGCCCGAATAACTCCATGTGCAGCAGTTGAAGGATTCCATCAGTGGAAGGTGACGAAATTGGTGGATTGATGTTCTTTGTCTGCTTTCCCTTCAAACATGCTTCACAATTTCTGTCTTTGATAAACGATTCATTGGGCAGTCCTTTAACTTTAGAGTTCTTGGCTAGCTTGTTCATAGTCTTGAAGTTCAGGTGGCTGAGTCTCTTGTATCATAGCCATCCTGCCTTGTCACTAGATTTACTCTGTGCAAGCAAGCAAGCCTCAGGTTCTGCGGTTTTCCAGTTTGCAACATAGATATTCTTCCTCCGCGAGCCTGATAACACTGTTTTCCCTGTAGATTTGTCAATAACATCACAGAAACCAGCGTCAAAGATAACTCTATTCAGATTGTCACAGAATTGACTGACAGAAAGAAGATTATGTTGTAGTCCTTCAACATAAGTTACTCTTGGAACTGAAGCAGCCCAATATTCAGTGTTCCATATCCCCTTGTGTAGCCTTTTGAGTTGTCACCAAACTCAATTCTGGGATCATCTTCTTGTATGTTGGTCAGCAAGCTCTTTTGATAGGTCATGTGTCTCGAGCAGCCGTTGTCCACTATCCAAGGGTCCTTATGTACCTGCAAAACAGAAACAGTTTTAGGTACCCTTTGGTTCAGTTTGGGTCCTTAGGTGTTAGTGGGTGATTTTGAAACCCAGATTCATCTCGGGACCTTAGAAGTCTAAGACTTCTTCTTCTGAACCTTGCCAGCTTTCTTCTCCACATGACTTGGAGATACTGACTTTCTAGTTGTTTTGGGTTCAGGAGCTTTCTTCTTCTTATGTTGTGTGCTCCTCCTGACCCTGGGCTCATAGTAGTACGAACCATACTGAGTCGGATGCTCATACAGCAGTTCATTGTACTGTTCTGCCCATCTGACCTTCTTGGTTCCCCCTGAGTTTGATCGTGGTGTCCTGGGGCTGGAACCTCTGGTAAGTAGTTTCTTGTTGCTCGGCTGAGGTGCAATCATCTTCTGTTTATTCTTCGCCTGAGGTGTTGAGTCAGTAGCCTGGACCTTCCCTCTGACGAACCTATCAGCCAGCATTTATGAGCTTTTTGGCGTTGAAGTTGAAGCTTCATGATTGTAGCCAAGTCCTTCTTTCATGACAGTTGGCCTTTGAGTTCTAAGCATGCTTTCCAACTTCTCCTTAGCTCCTAGGTACTGTTCAGATATCAGTCCTCGCCAGACTTCATCACTTCTTCGAAGTGACTCATAATCCTTTTCAACCTCTGCGAGCTTCTGACTGAGTCGGGCATTTCAGTATCTTTCTCAGAATTGTCCTTGGTCAGAACTGATATTTGAGTCTCTTGAAGCTGAGACTTAGTCATAAGAGATTTAATCTCTTCCTTGAGTCTCACAACAAGATTCTCTGAGTCAGTAGAGACCTGACAATCAGAAGAAAGTCTCTGATTCTCAGCCTTTACCTGTTCCAATTCCTGAATAGTTCTGCAGAACTCTCTGCTCAGCTGAATCTGCTCCTCTAGTAGATCATCATAGGCTTGTACTACGTCTAGAGGTTCATCTGTGACCGAGCAGGTATCGTGTGTGCTATGTGAAGAAGAGGTTATATTAAGTTTAGAATTTACCTCAGCCTCTTCTCCGGCCATCAGACAGTATTTTGCAGTTTCTTCAGGATCTGTCTCTCCGATCTCAATGGCAACAAATGCAGCTTCGTCTTCAGAAGAATACATAAATGTATCTTCTTCTATTGAGTTATCGGATATCTCTCCGGCTATGTACGCCTGCCTCCTTCGGGCAAATTTCTCGCGTCTGGCCTGCCTTTCTGCTCTTTGAGCAGCTGAGAGTTCGGGACAGTCGTACTGATAATGTCCCTCTTTCTTGCAGTTGTAACACACAGTCAATCTGCTGCTCTTTCCAGCTGAGTCATTGGATGGACTAGCAGCAGGCTCTGTGTTCCTACAATCAGTAGTTGATTTAGATTCTTCCATTTTTTGATAATCTTTCTTACCTGAGGGAGAATCTCTGTGGTATTTCTTCAGCTTTCTGACTCTCTCCTTTTCTCTTTGACATTTGAGAGCCATCAGTGCTAGTTGGTCAGTGCCAGATGTCTCAGTGGACTTTGCTTCTGTCGTGGCTACTGCCTTGCTAGAAGAAATGGGTTTGACTCCAGTTTTGCTGACTGTTGCTTTAAAAGCATGGTCAATCTGTGTGTCAGCTGGAGCACTTGAACATCATTGGGGTAGGCTGTGCTCAAATTCCTCCGTCTTTAGTTCTGAAAAGATAGCATCAGGAGTTAGAGCATTTAGATCTGAGCGACGTAAATAAGTAGCAAAAGGAAGCCACTTCAGTCGATGTAGTGCCCTCAGAATCTTTGTGTTCATCTCTTTATTGGTGAACATCCTCCCCATCCCGTTGATCACATTGATCTGATTTGTGAATCTGACACTTAGCTCGTCAATGGTCTCGTTGGGCTCCATGGCAAGGGCATCGAACTTTTGTAGCTCTAGTTCGAGCTTGTTTTCCTTTATCTGCGGGGTTCCTTGGCTCAGTACAGCCAGGGCGTCCCAAAGTTCCTTAGCCGTCTTACAGTCTTGCACCCTCCCGAGGTGTGAATTGCTGAGTGTGGTCAGGATTGCATTACGCGCAACTCGGTCGAGGTTGTGCAGCTTTTTCTCTTCTGGCGTGAAGGCAGAGTTGTCTTTTGCAATTTTAGCACCAGTATGTGCTCCTACACCTCCCGCAGCAACAAATTGTACGTTGTCTATCATGGGAATGATGGGTCCTGTCTCAAGGACGTCCGTCATGCTGTCATGCAGCGATGTTAGGTGTGCCTCCATTCTCACACGCCATACCATATAGTTCTCTATCGAGAACATTGGCACCATCCTAATACCTGACATATCAGACATTGTGAGAAAGAGTATAAGGATGTATGAAGAGATGATTGTGCAGTGAAAAGCATTTTCAGGATCTGTTCGAGAAGAACAGTAGTTGCAAAACCGATGATTAGAAGAACATCGTTGCTCTGATACCAATTGTTGATCCGGAGACGAGAGTCAGGTGTAGGGGGGGTGAATACACCTGAGTACTGTTTCTTTTTCTCAAACCGAAGGACAGATGAGCTGTTTGGTGCAACTGATGAATAGTGCCAGATAGTAACCTTCGATCATTGGTCAGAGAGTGAGTCAACTACTGAGCTCTCCTACTGACTTTAGTCAGCACTTGAAACTCAGTCGAAAACTTTAGTGCGGAATAGTGTGGGGCCTGGAGTTTCATCTCAGTTTGAAAACGTGATTTTCACAAGTCAAAATAGTTTTGGTTAGTGCGCTTTAAGAATACGTTTTATGCAAGATATGATTTCGTAATCAGTTTGTATGCAGTGCAATAAAACAGTAAACAACACAAGCAATTTTTAACGCGGTTCGGATACGCAAGATCCTACATCCACGGTCCTGCTGAACAGGAGTTCTTGTTGATTAATCTGAGCAAGCCTCGGCCAAGGAGAATCTCGTACCTTGGACAAACCCTTCTAAGTTATAGTCCTTAGCGACTTTACAAATCAAACCGAGGTTTGAAGGGGAGGGGAATTATCTCCACTTAGAAGGAGTTCTTACAATAAGAACAATCACTAAAAGTGAACTCCTTCAAATTTCTAAGCTATAGATATAACGTTGAGCTTAGCTAGAGAAGAGGGATCTAAAGAACTCTAGAGAGAAGAACTAAGAGTATTCTATTGAGCAAGTTCTTCGCTGGATTTTCTCTTGAATGTGCTAGAGTTGTTTTGAAGGTTTGAGCATTTTATCCCTTGATTTCCCGTGCGTAGAGCTCGGATTTTCTTCTCTATTTATAGTTGTGACCTAGGCATATGTCTGTTGGAGACGACGATGCCACGTGTCACAAGCTTCCAAGGAAAACGACCATAAGTTCGAATTTGTTGCAGCAGAGTTGATGATCACTGTACATGAGAGCAACTTTAGTTGGTCAGAGCAGATAATGCGTTGACGGCTTCTCATTGGTCGAGGTTGTGGTTGGTGAGATGTGTCAAACATCGAAGTTGACTCTCACTTATCCTCGTATGACATTCTGCTGACTTTCGATTGACATGAATAGCTGGGTCGTTTCCTGTTGGATACAGTTGACTTGAAGTCTCTGTCTTCCTCGTCTGAGTCGGCTGATAAGGTCTTCTACTGAGTGTAGTCAGTTGTTGACTCCGAAGGTACTGAGCTTTGAATACGGTTCTTCTACTGATGTCGGTCAGCTGACAAAGAGTCTTCTACTGAGGCGAAGATCAGCTGATGACTTAAGAACACAAGCTCTTACACTGATGACGTGGGGTTCTGGAGAGTAACTTCCTACTGAAGCTCAGTCCAACATTTTACCCCGTACAGGACATAGACACGAAAGATAGAAAATCAATACAGTCTAGCCTATTACATCATCTAATCCTATCGACACTATACTACTGATATCAACTGGGTTTTGGGATCTTCAATTCCATAGTACACTTACTACGATTTCCCCCAATATTATTTTAACCCGATAATCTGCTGAGTATCATCTACTGACTCATAACCCAACATGGTGTGGCTGAAAGGAAGAACTGAACTTTAAAAGAGATGATGAACGTCTTGTTAATAAGTTCTGGACTATCCCAGAACATGTGGGGGGAAGCCGTTTTGACGGCTAACTACTTATTGAACAAAATACCTCTAAAAGGTAGGGATGTTACTCCTTACGAGTTATGGAAAGGAAGAAAACCTTCCTATAAATACCTCAAAGTGTGGGCGTGTTTGGCTAAGGTAGAAGTGTCTTTGCCTAAGCAAGTTGCAATCGGTCCTAAGACCGTTGATTGTATCTTCATAGCATATGCAATGAATAGTAGTGCATATCGGTTTGTCATTCATAAGTCGGCCGTGCCCGATATGAATGTTGGAACTACTATTGAGTCAAGGAATGCTATATTATTTGAACATATCTATCCATGTAAAAAGGATGATAAAGCTGAGTCGAGCTCTAGTGGTGAAGCAAGATAAGTTGCTAGTAGTTCTAGAAATGTGGGGGTAGAACCCGCGACGCGTAAAAGGCAAGCTGCCGATGTTGAAACTTTATAACCAAGACGTAGCACTCGAGCAAGGGTTGCTAAGGACTTTGGTCCTGATTATGTTGTTTTTCTTTTGGATGAAGAGTCACGGTCTATAATTGAAGCTCTTTCTAGACCCAACGGCCACTTTGGCAAGAAGCTGTCTAAAGTGAAATTGATTCCATCATGCAGAATCACACTTGGGTCTTAGCAGACCTACCTGAAGGTTGCAAGCCCTTAGAATGTAAATGGATCCTAAAAAGAAAGTATAAGGCAGATGGGTCAATTGATAAATATAAAGCTCGTTTAGTGGTTAAAGGTTTTAAGAAAATTGAAGGATATGATTTCTTCGATACTTATTCACCTCTAACGAGGATTACGTCTATCCGTGTGTTTCTCGCGATTGCTGCTTTGCACAATCTTGAGATTCACCAAATGGATGTGAAAACTGCCTTTCTAAATGGGGATTTAGAAGAGGAAATTTATATGGAACAACATGAAGGGTTTGTAGTACCTGGCCAAGAGCGAAAGGTGTGTAAATTGGCAAAATCCCTATATGGGTTGAAACAAGCACCATTACAATGACACTTGAAATTCGACGAGGCTATGTTGTCGAATGGTTTTAAGATTAATGAATGTGACAAGTGTGTTTACATAAAGAATACAAAGAATTGTTTTGTAATTGTTTTTCTTTATGTAGACAACATGTTAATTATGGGACAAAACCTTCAAGTCATAAACAACACCAAGCGTATGCTTAAGAAAACTTTCGATATGAAAGATATGGGAGTTGCTGACGTTATTCTTGGAGTGAAGATTCAAAGAACTCCCAAAGGGATTGTTTTGCCTCAATCTCATTATATTGAGAAAGTACTTAAGAGGTTTAATGCCTTTGATAGTGCGCAGGCAAAAACTCCTCTAGAAGTTAATGTTCACTTGAGCAAGAATAGGGGTGATCATGTTGCTCAAGAGGATTATGCTAGAGTCATCGGTTGTCTTATGTACATCACGAATTGTACGAGGCCCGATCTAGCTTGTCCGGTGAACAAACTGAGTCGTTATACTAGTAATCCTAGTAGAGAGCATTGGAAATCTCTTGTAAGAGTTCTGACGTATTTGAAATACACTCTTAACTTTAGGCTGCACTACTCGAGACATCCCCCAGTACTTGAAGGGTACTGTGATGCGAATTGGATATCCAACACTAAAGACTCGTTGTCTACTAGTGGTTATGTGTTCACTATAGGGGGAGGAGCTGTGTTATGGAGATCCACGAAACAAACGTGCATAGCCCGATCCACCATGAAATCTGAATTTATTGCTTTAGATAAGGCCGGTGAGTAGGCCGAATGTCTACGTGATTTTCTTGAAGATATTCCATGTTGGACGAAATCCGTACCACCTGTGATGCTTCAGTGTGATAGCCAAGCGACTATTGGTAGGGCCAAGAGTGGGTTGTATAATGGTAAGTCGAGACATATTCATCGTCGACATAATACCGTAAGATATTTGATCACGAGTGGGGTTATCTCTATAGACTATGTCAAGTCTATAGATAACCTAGCGGATCCGCTTACTAAGAGTTTGAATCGAGATCAAATGTATAAGCTCGTAGAGGGAATGAGAATTAAATCCACAAGTTAAAGACGATTATAGTGGATACCCAACCTTGTAGATTGGAGATCCCATGAACTTGGTTCAATGGAAAAACTAAGCTATATGAGTCTGTTGATACCACACTCAAGTAATCTATTCCCTAAAAGAGCTCGAGAGTGTTGGTGACCTGTCAAGTGGTGAGGTTAAGTCTTTGATTTTTAATAATTCTTGGATGCCTTGAGAAGGTGGAGTATGACAGGATACTCGAGTAAGAATCACCTATGTAAGTGAGAAGTGAAGGCCGCTTCTATGTAACACTTATGAATCCAAAGAGGTTGTCCATAGCCTGTAAAGGACACAAACGTGAGAACGGACGAGGTTGAGACTTTATAGTGTTAGTGCTATTGTCTAAGTATACACCATGGAGGAATAGTTCAAGGCCACGTGTCCACTAGTCCGCCGGTATGCTCGATAGCACTGACTAAGGAAGGCTCAAGGTCACAAGCCACCTACCTTGATGCTTTATTGTCTCTTGAGGACAGAGTTGTGTGTCTGCATGCATGAATTTGGCTATTTCTACTCATGTGGGGGATTGTTGGAAAATCGGTAATAATATATTTATAAATATTATTAATATGGAAAAAGTCAGCCCTTTTAATTGTCTTTTCGAGCCTCGATATATATCCGATTTATGAATTGAGATATATGACGTTGATCTACATTTCGAGTAGATAATTATAGTGTACTTAATTTCTTGATTCCGATTTTCGGTGAGTGAGAAATAGTGGCTCGAAGTTTGGGGGGACAAAACTAATATGTTACCTAAAGTGGAGAAACTTACCTAATTGGGTTTTGAAGAGTTATTACATTAATCAATGTCCCACATTGATTAATGTGCAAACTTTATTGTGGTATTTAAGTGTCTACCACATTGAAGGAGATAACAAAGTGACATGTGGTGGGCTTGGTCCACACATGCTCATGCGCGCGAGCCTTTTCGCCGACCGCCTCACACGCGGCGCGCCGTGCCGCAGCCTTAGCCTGCCGCACCGCGCCCGTGCCCGGCCCCGGCTCCGGCTTCGGTTCCGTGTCCGTGTCCGTGGACTTGGATCTTGGCAATTGGTCCTTTGGGTGGTCCGTGGGCTTGTCCGTTGGGCCTTGTCGGTTGGGCTTTGATGTTGGGCTACTTGTGGGCTGATCCAGTTCGTTGGTGCAGTGCTCCTGCTACACGAGATTACTCTCCTTGGTGTTTTGCACCTGCCACACCTAAGCTATTCTTTTGGAAGTATCTGAAAAGAGACACTTCAAGTGACTTCAACTCTCCACTTTCTATCTACCCCAATTAAATGTTCCAACAACCTTTCACCTGAGCTGAACTGCCTATAAATAGGACCAGTCTGCATATCATTTCAACACACAACAACAACACAACAATTTTCTTGCTCTGCATACGTCTTAGTCTTAAGTTCTACATTTTAGTCTTAAGACTTACATCTTGGTCTTAAGGTGTTTAGCTTACGTATTAGTCTTAAGACATACATCTTAGTCTTAAGATGTTCAGCTTCTGTCCTCGACTGAAGTCCAGTTCGCCGGAGCTCGTAGTTTTGCGGTGCTGCAATCTTCGAGACGTCGTCGTTTCATCTTTGGGGACGATACGCCAGAACCGAGAGCACTACCGGGGCGTATTTCGTCTTGCGGATAGTGGTCTTCCTCGACTCGACGAAGTTTTCTTTTAGACATTTTTGTTTGTTTCATTTTCCGACTTACCGATTTACTTTGTAATAGCAGCTTGTATTCAACATATTCCTTATATGTTTTATGCACAAAGGCAAAAGTGTAAAAGTTACAAGATTTATATATAAAAAAATAAGGAATATGCATAAAACATACACTACAAAAAATCTGTCTTTTACCGACGGAAAAATCCGTCGGTCAACATTAAAAAATCCGTCGAAAAACGGTTTACCGACGGAAAATAATCCATCGTTATAGAGCTTGTCGGTACGGAATTGAGTTCCGTCGGTATTTACCGACGGAATTTTCCGTCGGTAATCCGTCGGTACACTTGTCGACTAATTTTTTGAAATTAAGGCGACAATTGACCCGCCGGCTATCGGAGTTGGTAGTCGGCGGCGATCCGGTGGTGACACTGGCCGGCGGAGATCGGATGCTGACGGTGGCCGGCGGTGGAGGCCTGTGCGCGCGCGTGCGCACATGTATAGCAAGATTCTTAATAGCTTAGGAAGTAGTTTGATATATAAAGGTGAAAAAAGTTTGTCAAAAATTCGATGTGGGATGCAGAATTTTAAATTTACCGACGGATTACCGACGGAATTTTCCGTCGGTAGACGGAAAATTCTGTCGGTAATCCGTCGGTAATAGATGAAATAGCGACGGAATTTGCCGTCGGTATTTAGCGACGGAAAATTCAGTCGGTAATCCGTCGATAAACTTAAATTTTGAATTTCTGTCGGTAATCCGTCGGTAAATGCCGACCCGTGTTTTGTCCGTCGGTAAATCCGTCGGTAATTAGCGAAAATTTTGTAGTGATATAAGGTGTATGCATACTTCCTATCTTTCTAAATACAACCTACTCATATTGACATATTCTAGAATATATTGTTTAATATCTCAGTTAGTAACTTATAATGATATACTCTAGAAACTAATCCACAGTTAGTAACTTATATTGATATATATATTCTAGAATATATCGTTTAATATCTCACTTGCTCTAAAATCTATCATCAATATATTCACTCTTAGAGCATTCATGTAACGCCCCGAAATTTTCAATATAAAATACATTGCAAATCTATTCATGCATGTTATTAAGTGTTTTAGTTTTGTAAGTCGCGCTTTAGAAATTAAAATGAGAACTAAAACATTTATGTTATTTTTCGTTAAATCATTTTTGTTATTTAAATTTATTTTGAACTTTGAATGTGTTTATTTATATGAAATTATGTTTATATTGTTTATTTTTGAGATAGAAATAATATTAGAATTATTAGGCAAGAGTAATATTTATTTTGGATTTCCTAAACCAACTAGGATTCATAAAATGATATAATAATTATTATTGTATTAAGTTATTAGGAGATAATTTGAAATTATATTTTATGAATAAAATAGATCTTATATTTGTGGTATACATGTTTTAGGAAAGAAATCTAATTTTATTTATCCAAATCCTAATTTATCTAGGATTGAATGTCTTATATGGTAAGTGATAGAATAAATATTATATAAAATATATAAGGACGAAAATAAATATGGATAAAATATATTTGATACCTTTTAGGATTAGGGATATTTAGATAATGATTTCTAGGCTTATAAATACCCCTTAGTCGCTCATAATATAGCATCCCATAAAATTTTCGAAAATCTGCCAGCATATCTACGAACTGTTTCAAGAATTATTTACACATCTTCCCGTCCTATCATCGTGAAAATTTAGGGTCGTCTTCCTAGGTATGTCTAGTATACTCTATTATTTTTGTATAATTTTCAAGCATTCTAAGTAATTGTTTAAAAATTTTTATTCGTAACCTGCCAGTGTCTGACAGCATGTTCATGATCTTGAAAGTAAATTGTTTTACATGTGTTATTTACATTGTTTTCGATCATGATTAAGTTTAATAGTATATAATACATGTTAGGTCATTCATATTAAAAATATAGAATTTTTAGGATACTTTTACTATTTATTTGTTAATTTATTTTTTTTGATGTGTCCGATTCTATTATGTCAATTCTTTGGTTGTTAAAATGTTTAAGTTTCATGAGAACAGAAATATGTCCTGCAATTCTACCTTTTCTGCCGTGAGTTCCAAGGCCAGATACACGATCTTAAGATACTTTCAAAATTCCATAAAAATTATAGAGACAAACTTTAGAATGTCTTTAATATTACTGTAAATTTTGGAAGTTTTTAAACAAGTATTTATATTTGTAATGGATTTATACTTTTACACTACCGTGAAACCATGCATCAGGGATAGGGCTTAGGAAAACGTTTATATCTCACTCCACAAAAATGTTTTTGACTTGATTCTTTTTCATAAATACTCTAAACACGTAGGGATATGTAGAAATATTTATTTAGTATTTTTAACTTATGTGTATGAAAGCAGTTTAATACAAATGTCCGGGTAGTCAGTCGGAGTAAGCATTTTCGTATTCTGATTTTGGTAGAAACTATTCTGTATTTTATGAAGTCGTTACTTATCTATACAGATTGAAATTTTGATATGATATTTCTACGTATGTCTCCTAGATGTGTGCTAAATATTAGAATTTTTAAGATATGTTTAGTTCCCGAATCTTATTGTTAAAGGTCAGTAGGTCATAAACCGCATTTGTTGACGCAGTAGATACTGTTTTAGTTATAACTCTTAGAGGACTTATTATTTTGATATGAAACCAAATCTGGTGGGTTTGAGACTCATTAAGGAATATATATATAGAAAATTAGAATTTATGGAGTGAATTCATGTTCTGTGGAACTCTTTTAAAATATGTATTCTGCACAAGTTAAAGTAGAACATAAAAACTTAGTATATAGATATGATACTGTTTCATGCAAATCACGACATTAAGATTTGAATTATTTCATGTTAGGATTGGCGCGCAGGACTTAAACAATTGATATTCATTATTTTCATCAAGTCAAGGTTAAGGTGGAGAATGTTACGTTTATCTTTATTATATATTATATTTGATATTTCATGTTTTGACGACAGGCATGTAAGAAAGTGGTCTATGTGGCCAATACACATTCATGTGGTCTGTGTGGCCAAATTACAAGTTCATGTGGTCTGTGTGGCCAAATTACAAGTTCATGTGGTCTGTGTGGCCAAATTACACATTCATGTGGTCTGTGTGGCCAAATTACAAGTTTATGTGGTCTGTGTGGCCAAATTACAAGTTCATGTGGTCTGTGTGGCCAAATTACAAGTTCACGTTACATGATCTAGTTACTCATGTTTATGTTTGATATAATCTATAGTTTTGATAAATGCATTTTCCCACTAAGTAGTCGTACTCATTCCTATCATTTTAACATTTTTCAGGAAATGGCTCGGTCGGTGCGTAGAGGTGTTGGTGGTGATGGTCACACGAGGAAAGATTTATGAAACTTTTTATTGCATTAAACTAGTTTTATCATGAACTGTGCATATAATTTTCTAAAACTAATTGTTGCACTTGCTTTTATTTTAAGGCTTCCGCTGAGTATGAAAATAAATTGAGTTTTTCAATGATTCTATTGAATGAAAATGTTTTGGAAGAGTTGAAATATGCATGTTAAGTATGAAGTAGCGTCCCTAGTTAAGTTTTGAAAATTGGGGCGTTACAATTTACACTCCTCTACAATGTTAATACTTATTTTTGAGTTTCTCTTTCCTCCGCATCATCTTTACTTTAAGGGTACCTCCAATGGTGAACGAAAAAAAAATCAAAATTTTAATCGCCGCATTATATTTTAAAATTCACCAACTTTTTAGCATCTTTCTTTCTAACCATATATCTACTAAACTACTTTTGTATGAGTCCTACTAATATATACAACTAAAATATACACACAATTGTATAAAAATCTATGTGTAGATCCCACCACATGGTAAAAAGCCAACTTCTAATTGATGAAGTCAGAATAACTTTTGCAACTTTTTCAATTTTACTCCAATGGTATAAAAAACTATTACCCCAACTTTTTAGATATTAAAAAGCTTCGATTGCAATCACTCATCCAAATCTTTAAACACATTTCCACATTCATACATTCATCTAGATCTAATAATTCTATTTTATTGGGTCTCATTATTTTAATTTTTTATATATATATATTTGTCTTTAAAGTGCAGTGTTCACACGTTCACACGATAAAAGGCTGTTCACATTTGAACCTCCTCCTATATATATATATATATATATAAATGTTTTTACAATAACTCCTTTTTCTCAACGATAATATAATGTATTTTTGTTTGCATGTTCAAATTTGAAACAGTAACGTAAATGGGCAGAAAATTACTGTCTCAACGGTAATATAGCGTATAGAATTTGTGCAAAAAATTGTTCTCTCCTCTCAATGGTTCCTTTTATGCTAGGGGTGGGAGCACAGCACCTCCAACCCCCGAATTTTGACAAGTGTAAATCCATCTCCCAACTCAACTCTCTCACACCGTAGATGAATTTCACACTTACACTTGTCAAAATCTGGGGGGTGGGAGGTGTTGTGCTCCCACCCCTAACATAAAACAAATCCCTCTCAAGATATCTCTCACCTCAACTTTTAAATGGCCCACCACAACTCTTCAAAATCACAAACGTCTCTTCAAGTTTATGTGTTAGACCCCACTTAGAACCTCTCTCTCTATTTATTTGATCTCTTAAATAATATTCCCTCCGTTTCGTTATTGATGTCCACTTCGAAATTAGCACGGAGATTAAGAAATTTTATTTGGAGATATATTTAATGAGTTTTAATTATATTAATAAATTGACACGATTTTTGATGAATGATTGGTGGGAATGAATGTGAATTTATCTAAATGTTATTAAGGCATAGTTTAAGCATTTGATTTAATTTTTTTTAATTTTTTTATGTTGTATTTAAAGAAATAATCTAAAGTTTTCAAAAAGTTAAAAATCAAATTTTTTTACGTTCGGAGTGGAACGGAATCGTGTAAGAGAGAAACTTTTGGAGAGAGAAAGTGTATAAGAATATGAGGGGCTCACCTCATATGGGTGGATGGTGAGTAATTTCTTATTTTAGAAAAGTGGACATTAATAATGGAACAGCCCAAAATGGTATAGTGGACATTAATAAAGAAACGGAGGGAGTAGTATATTTCTCTCTCCATTTAAGCAGCAGCTGCAACACAACACTCATTCATCTATAGTACTATTTAAATGCAGCTGATGCGGATGTTCTTAAGTGTTGTTTGAAACAACTTTCAATTGTAGTTGGAGTGTTTGGAACATCCAGCTTTCAGCAAAAATTTTCTATCAAATATAGTTAAGATAAAGAAGCTGCTAAAGTTGCTATTATCCAACTTTCAGCTGTAGTTTACAGTTTATCTAATTTATTGAACTATTTTATCATTTAAATATTTTTCTAATTATAAAAAAATCATTAATTTAAAATTAATATTTTCATTAATTATAAATTTAATTATAATTAAATTTTAATATATTAGTTAGTAATTTAATAAAAAATATTTTTATATTTATTATTTTTAAATGAAATAATTATTAGTAAAATTAAATATATTTAAATATAAATTTATTAAAATAGTGGGTTCTGAAAATTTTGAATTTTAAATTAATTTTTTTTATTTAATCATAATTATTTCTTAGCTACGTAATCATTTATATAAAAATATTATTATTATGAATTTATGTAAATAAATAATATTTAAAATATAATAATATGATTTGTTTATGCTAAACACTTATATTCTTAAATCAACAACTTTCAACACTTATTAATAAATTTCAGCTATTTTAAACACCCATGTAGTACACCCTTATAATAGGCTAGCAAACCCTTGTCATCTGACCCTAATACGCCTCTTCTCATTATATCAATACTGATCTTGTTAAAGTTTATTTAAAACTCCTAAACTATCGAACTCGATATATGAAGAACGTTACAGATGACGCATAGTTGTGACATCCTCCGATTGAGCCTGT
>CM054807.1:4624546-4833125 GCA_028984105.1 Lavandula angustifolia | reverse complement strand
TGAGATCCATATCAACCTTTTTAACGGTCCATCATGCCTTATGTTCCAATTCCACGGGTAGATGACAAAGCTTCCAAAAAATTAGCCGATATGGAGACATACTTGATGAATAATACCACTTGTCTTACACAACTCTTCAAAAGGAACTACATATTCTCCACCTCTATCACTTCGTTCTATTTTGATTTTACAATTAGGTTGGTTTTCGGCTTCTGCTTTGAAGTTAGTAAAAGCTTCAATTGCCTCATCTTTACTCCTTAACAGATAAAGAGTACAATACCGAGTACTATCATCAATAAAAGTAATAAAATATATTTTCCCACCTCTAGTTTGCACAAACTTTAAATCACACACGTCAGTGTGAATGAGTTCTAGAGGCTTTGTGTTCCTTTCTACAGAATGAAATGACAGCTTAGCCAATTTTGCTTCAACACAAACTTCACACTTGGTTTTGTTAAACGCATTTACTTTAAGTAGATCGAGATTAACTAATCTTTTTATAGCATTTAGATTAACATGTCCTAATCTACAATGCCATAAATCGGAACATTCAATCAAGTAGGAGCAAGTAGCTTCATTTTCATTATTTTTGCCCTCATGGGGCTCTTGGCGCAAGACCATTACAGATAGCTTGAAAAGGCCCTCAGAGAGGTAACCTTTTCATAGAAACGTTCCAAATTTTGATAAAATAAAATTTTCCGACTCAAAAACTAGTCTAAAACCTCTCTTGACTAGTATATAGCCGGACACAAGATTCTTTCGGGTGTCGGGGACATGCAGCACCTCTCCAAGAGTAAGGTTCTTATCGGAGCTCAACCGTAGCACCGCAGTACCATAGCCAACTACCTCAGATGAGGCTTGATTTCCCATATTGAGCTTCCTCCCTTGGCAACTCTTGTACTTGGTGAAGCGGCTTCGGTCACCACAAACATGTGTCGTGGCAGCGGTATCAATATACCACTTACCTTCATTCTCCACGACATTAGCTTCTTCGGTGACAACGGCCGCAAGGTCGGCTTCAGTTATCTCCAACATGTTGGCTTGACGAGTCCTTTTCTTCTTCGACTTACGGCAGTCCTTGGACATGTGGCCGGATTTACCACAATTGTAGCAGTCCCCTTCAAATTTGCGGGCTTGCACCTTGCCCTTGCCTTTGGGGTTGCTGTTTGGACGCTCTATCTTGACAGTGTTGGTGTTGCCACCTTTCTCTGAGAGGTTGACTCTTGGTTCCACGGGTGCTTTTCACATCCCATCTCGAGTCCTCATATCGGTCTCGATGCGGAGCTTGACAACAAGGTCTTCAAGCGTCATTTCCTTTCGCTTGTGCTTCAAATAGCTCTTGAAGTCCTTCCAGCTCGGGGGAAGCTTCTCAATCACGGTTGCCACAATAAAAGCATCTGGCAAAAGTATTCATTCGGCGTGAACGTCATGGACAATGAGTTGAAACTCTTGAAGTTGCTCCATGACCGGTCGAGAGTCCACCATTTTGTAGTCCAAAACTTGGCAACTACAAACTTCTTGGTTCCTGCATCGTCAGTACAATATTTTCTTTCAAGTGCCTCCCAAATAGCCTTGGAGGTCTTTACATTTGCATAAACACTGTATATACTATCATCTAGTCCACTAAGCAAGAAGTTTTTACAGAAATAATCTGAAGCAAGCCAATTTTCATAGGCTATACGAACTTCAACATTCTCCTCGTTTTCACTTGGAGGGGCGGGTGCGTTCTCCAATAGCACGGTCGTGAACCCCAATGTTGTCAAGTTGAAAAACATCTTATATTGCCATCTTTTGGAGTCGGCTCCACTAAACTTTGCCATCTTCTCGGCAGCGGGCAACACTCTAGACGAGTGCAGAGGTGCTGTTAGGGTCGGGTTCGAACCCCCCACCACACCATAGTGGTTCATACTCCTGAAAGGGACATTGTTCTGTAAAGCAGAAGACATCGCATTAAAGTTGAATGCCGAGTTAGTGGCATTAGCACGATTATGTGTGATCTTTGCATTGCTGGCGGCAGACATGGCGGCGAGAGTTGGATTTGCAAAAGTCGGGGTCGAAACCGGGACAGACACCGGCGGGACCACATTGCCGGAGGAGGCGACAATGTCCGAGGTGGAGGAGATGGCGGCAGCGGTGACATTGTTGGTGGCGGCGCCAGCGTCGGATAGGGCAGCAGATGAGGAAGACATATTTCAGTTTACTCGAAGCAGCTTAGGTAATTATTTTGTCTTGCGATTGTTGAATACAAACTGCTTACAATATAAACCGGTAAGTCGGAAAATGGAAATAAAGAGAATGTAGAAAAGAAGTTCGTCGAGTCGAGGATGGCCTCTATCCGCAAGACAAAATACACCCCGGTAGTGCTCTCGGTTCCTGGTGTATCGTCCCCAAAGATGAAATGATGACGTCTCGAAGATTGCAGCACCGCAAAACTACGAGCTCCGGCGAACTGGACTTCAGGCGAGGACAGAAGGTGAACAACTTAGACCTAAGATGTATGCAGAAGTGATGCAGAGCAAGAAAATTGTGTTGAAATGACATGCAGACAAGCCTATTTATAGGTTGTTCCACCCAGGTGAATTATTGCTGGAGCATTTAACTCGTCAGGTGATCTGGTGCAGCAGGAGCACTGCACCACGAGCTGGATCAGACCGACAATTCACGTTGGACCAATCCACAAGTGAAGTTGGGTCAGTCCACAAGTAGCCCACCAAAGCCCAATGCCAAAGCCCAACGGACAAGCCCACGAACCACAAAAAGGACAAATTGTCAAGATCTAAGATCCAAGTTCAAGTCCAAGTCCAAGTCAAGTCTACGGACACGGACCGAAATCAGAACTGGAACCGGAGCCGGAGCCAGAGCTGGGGCCGGGGCCGGGAACGGGCACGGGCGCGATGTGGCACGCCGCGTGTGAGGCGGTCGGCGAAAAGGCTCGCGCGCATGAGCATGTGTGGCCCAAGCCCACCACATGTCACTTTGTTATCTCCTACTAAATGGTAGAGACTTAAATACCACAAAAAACATTACACATTAATCAATGTGAGACATTGATTAATGTAATAACTCTCCAAAACCCGAATTGGGTAAGTTTCTCCACTTTAGGTAACATATTAGTTTAGTCCCCCCAAACTTCGAGCCACTATTTCTCGCTCATCGAAAATCGGAATTGAGAAATTAAGCATACTATAATTATCTAATCGAAACGTAGATCGACGTCATATATCTCAATTCATAAATCGGATATATATCGAGACTCGAAAAGACGATTAAACAGGCTGAATTTTGCCCAAGTCAAATTAGCATTTAATGCTAACTAAATTTCCATAATAATATATATATATATATATATATATATATATATATATATTTTACCGATTTCATGGAGGAGTGCAAAATAGAAATGCATTGCGGACTCAACCATGGAAGCAGAGTATGTGGCTGCTTCAGAAGCTTCGAAAGAGGCAGTTTGGCTCAAGAATTTCCTCCTGGATCTTGATATCGTTCAGAATTTGCCTAAGGCGATCACGATTCATTATGATAATGCGGGTGCAGTGACAAAATCTAAGGAACCTAGATCTCACAAGGCGTCTAAACACATAGATAGGAAGTACCACATTATACGAGTATTCGTAAATCGAGGAGACGTGGTGATTGACAAAATTGGAACTGAAGTCAACCTAGCTAATCCTTTCACAAAGAACTTACCACTCCCAGCTTACGAGAAGCATGTTCGTGGCTTAGGAGTGGTAGAGATGCCCCCCACTTAGAACTACATAAACTTTTGTATAAGTGGGAGAAGATGTTGATAGATAGGATAGATAGCCGAGTACTAGTTTGTACCTAGAACTGACACATTGTATACTAAAAGTTTACTTTAGTATAAGTGGGAGAATTGTTGGGATTTTGTATACTGGAAGCAAATTTTATGTTTGTATACAATGTGTTTTATGTTTTGTCCCTACCACTATTTTATTTTGTCCCTACCAAGATCTCGGTGACTTAGCTGGTCTTAAGTTTGGTAAGACTTCAGCTGAGTGCATTTGACTATCTATCACTTTGACCTACTTTGGTGAACGTCATCGCTACCGGATCTACGTATCTTGGGTGCTAGTAGTCATTTGTGGCTCGGGCTAGTTTTCTGTATCTTGCAACCGTATCCTAGTAAAATGGGTTGATAATATCCCCTGAGGAACTCGAAAGGATTATCACACTAAACCCGGCCGGTTGATTAAGTTCAGGTGTGTTAATAAGGTCGAGTGGTACTACTCAGGAATATAAGATGAAAATTATTTTAAGCTGTCAGTGAGCTTAATTAATTAACGGATATTTCTATCTTAAATACGGAGATCGATTAAGTCTAAAATACAAGCCCTTGCTCAATTTGGGATAAAGGGGTAAGTCAGCAAGGATTCTCTAGTGGAATGAATCTATGTTTATTAATTAATTTTGCTCTAGGCTGAGCATAGATAATAAATTAATTTGAGGCCCTGCTTTATTTCTTGTATTAGATCCCTGATCTGGGCCAATTAGTTGCCTAGTTATTTATTGTCTCTCAGAAATTATTATTAATAGATTAATGTAATTTTATATTATTTAATAATGTTATTTATCTGGAATTAATTGGTCGGGCCAATTAATTGATAAATATTAGTAGCCCAATAGATTAATTAATTATATTATGTGCTAATTATGTTGAAGTCCATTTGGAATATAATTAAATTAATGGACTACAAATATTAATATTATATTAGCTTTTCAAGCCTATATATATTAGTATTCTGTTCATAAACAGAATACACACACATATTCTTAAACTCGTGCACGCGTGAGAGATAAAGAGACATAATCTTATTTTCTTCAGTTCTCTGAACACCCAGAGGAAGAAAAAGGTTGGGACACAGATCAGAAGATCTAACACACGAGCAACAATCAGAGCTGCAACAACATACGTACGAGGAAGGTAATCGTTCTTCACCTCCTATTTCCTTCAATTGGTATCAGAGCCTGGTTTAGGCTCTGATTGTTGCTGTTAGGAGCATGACTAGGGTTTATTTCCATCGTTATCGGGCTAATTTCGTGTGTGGGGCGGCCTGCGAGCCAGTGTTTTGACTCCGTTGTAACGTTTTTCTCGTGAGAAAATCCACGAGTAGTTGTTATGACCAATGCGTTACGTGATTCTGCTGTTTTTGTACTATATTTTGGTTCGGGATGCACGAAAATTGAGGCGCAACGGCGCAGAAGGACGAAAAAGGGCGAAACCCTAATTTCTGGCAGAACACAATTGTCATCTTCAGGAGCTGCGTGGGGGCACGTGCCGACTCAGTTTTCCGATCCGTTCAGATAGTTTTGTTCATTTTTTCATTAGCTTCGTCTGGATAGGTCGCACGAACCATTCCGATTTTTGGTTTGTCCGGAATAGCGTCGGAAAGGAGAATTGGTCGTGTTGTCAAGAAATCCCCAATTCGGTCGGAAAACCCTAATTTGGCTAGGGTTCTGCCGCATCTTGCGGCGGCGATTCCCGGTAGATCTGGAGTTCGATTGACGATCGGCTTGAACCACTGGATTCCTCGTCTTACGAGCTTCGTGTCGATATGTCGTATGGGGTCATCTGTGTTGGGATTTTGTATACTGGAAGCACTTTTATGCTTGTATACAATGTGTTTTTGTCCTTACCACTGTTTTATTCTCCTATCTGATAAATATGTATATTTGCACATGTTATCCTTTATCTTGTATAAAAGTTAGATTTGTGTGGTGTGTCGGGTATCACAGAAGACAACACAAATTGGTTGAACTGAAAAGATATAAACAGTTAACACAGCTGAGACAACTTAAGGATGAAGTTGTCGGTTTAAGCTGCAGTTTAGATAAGAAGTGGCTTGTCTTAGCTGCTTGTCTTTACTGGTACACTTAAGGTGGTGTATTGAAGGATCATAGTGAGATGTGTTCTCCTAAGCCGACCTTAGTGGAGAACCAAGATCTCGGTGACTTAGCCGATCTTAAGCTTGGTAAGACTTCACGGTGAGTGCATTTGGCTATCTATCACTTTGACCTACTATGGTGAACGTCAAATGAGCGGCGGGATCTACGTATCTTGGGTGTTAGTAGTTATTTGTGGCTCGGCCGGGTTGTCCGTATCTTGCATCCGTATCCTAGTAAAATGGGTTGATAATATCCCCCGAGAAACTCGAAAGGATTAGCACACTAAACCCGGCCGGTTGATTAAGTTCGGGTGTGTTAATAAGGTCGAGTGGTACTACTCGGGAATATAAGATGTTAATTAATTTAAGCGATCGGTGAGCTTAATTAATTAACGGATATTTCTATCTTAAATACGGAGATCGATTAAGTCTAAAAATACAAGCCCTTGCTCAAATTGGGATAAAGGGGTAAGTCGGCACGGATTCTCTAGTGGAATGAATGCGTGTTAATTAATTAATTTTGCTCGGGTCGAGCATGGATAATTAATTAATTGGAGGCCCAACTTTATTTCTTGTATTGGATCCCCGATCCGGCCCAATTAGTTGCCTAGTAATTTATTATCTCTCGAAATTCATTATTAATGGATTAATGTATTTTTACATTATTTAATAATGTTATTTATCCGGAATTAATTGGCTGGGCCAATTAATTGATAAATATTAGTAGCCCAATAAATTAATTAATTATATTATGGGCTGATTTTATAGAAGCCCATTGGAATATAATTAAATTAATGGGCTACAAATATATTAATAATATATAGGTTTTTGAAGCCTATATATATTAGTATTCTGTTCAGAAACTCATACAATTTCATTCTTAATTTTCGAGATTAACGTGAGGGACAGAGAGAGTTATAAATTTATTTTCTTCAGATCTCTGACCACCCAGAGGAAGAAAAAGGCCGGGATACAGATCAGAAGATCTGACACAGGAGCAACAATCGGAGCCGCGACAACACACCAGGATCAGGGTAGCCTTACTGTAAACCCTATTATTCCTTCAATTGGTATCAGAGCCAGGTTTAGGCTCTGATTGTTGCATAATAAGGTTTTATTTCGTCGTTATCGGGCTAATTTTCGTGTTTGGGGCGGCCTGCGAGCCATTGTTTTGACCCCGTTGTAACGTTTTTCTCGTGAGAAAATCCACGAGTACTTGATAGGATCAATGTGCTATGTGATTGTACTGTTTGTTGTACTGTAATTGGTCCGATTGGCACGAAAATCGAGGCGCGATAGAGCGGAAGGGCGAAAACCTAGTTTCTGGCAGAACACGGGCGCCGACTTGAGACACCGCGTGAGGGCGCGTGCTACAGTATCCTTCCGATCCGTTCAGATAGGTTTGTTCGTCTTTGTGTTAGCTTCGTCTGGATAGGTTGCACGACCCATTCCGATTTCTGGTTTGTCCGGAATAGCGTCGGAAAGGAGAAGTGGTAGTGCTGTCCAGAAATCCCCAAATTGGCGAGAAAACCCTTGTTTTCTAGGGTTCCGCCGCATCTTGCGGCGGCGATTCCCGTCCAGTCCGTAGTCGGATTTCCGATCGGCTTGAACCGATGGAATCCTTGTCTTATGAGCTTCGCGTTGATAGGTCGTATGGGGTCATCCGATCCCGGATACGACCGGAATTGACGTCTGAAGTTCACTGCTTGTTATGAATTCGTTCCGGCGAATCGTTTGAAATTCGGGAAATTGAGGAAAAAAAATCTCGGCCGGAATCCGTTATACGGTGGTCGTGAGTGTTCCAATTATGTTTCCCCTTTTTCAATTGATCGAATCGCGGCTCGGAGTGTACGAATTTGAGCGGTGAAGCTTCGCCGGCGACGGGATGCGAAATCGCTTGATTCCGGCGCGGCGCGGCAATTGTCGCCGGATTTGGGTAGCCCGAGGCGTGAGGATCGTGCCTAGGGGCGGTACCGAAAAGAAAAACGGCGGCGCCGGGCCGTGGAGGCCGCGGTAGCCGCGCGCTCGCTGCCGGAAGCGCGGCCGCGCGCGGCCTCGATTCCGGCGGCTGCGGAGCGGCGGCGCGAGGTGGGGAAAGGTTTGCGTGGCGGCGGGCATCTTCCCACGGCGACGGCGGGCTCCCGGCGAGGCCTCGGAACGGCGGCGGCGGCGCGATTTGATGAAGAAGGTGATGCCGACGTGGCGCGGCGACGTGGCGCGCCACGTCGGCCCTCTCTGCCGACCGAGCGAAACGTGTGCGCCGTGTGCCGCCACGTGGCGAACCCCCCTAATGACGTGGCGACGACGGTTCGATGCGATTTTCGACACGGTTTCCGGATTCGAAGATTTTCAAGATTTCGAAGATCCGTATTTTGATCGAGCAATGTAATAGTTAGGAATTACGTGTTTTAAAGCCCGATAACGATTTTAAATTTCCTATTTGCGTATTTATTTTTAATTATGCTTTAGCATGCGATTATGTGATTAATTGCGCTTAGAAAAGCATGTAAATAGGATTTATGTCGTTGTTAAAGCATGTTTTATTTTTCGCGAGCACGTTTTATTATGTGCGTTTAGAAATTGCATGCTTTAGGAATTATGTGTGATTGCATGATTCGTTACAAACCTTTTGAACAAAAAGACTAAGCAACTTTAAAATTAAATGTTTAATTAGATTCCATTAATTTGGATTTTAAACACTTAATCGGACCTCCATTAATTGGACTCTACAAGAAAGTTGTAAGATTATGTAAGTAAACGTCCACTGCGTGGCTTGCTTGCATTTTTGAGCTACCGAGTTTTGTGAGATGAGTTTTCCAAAACAATATTTGATTATTATTGAGTAGTGGGAGCGAAGCCGTAAACGTCCACTGCGTGGCTTGCGTGCCTAGTAAACACGAGTACTCTAGAAGATAATAATTAAATAGGATGGCTAATTAGATCAAATTGAATGCGGCATGGTTCGAGTAAGTATGTCAATTTCAAGAATTTGATTCTATTTGGTCAAATTAATGGTCAATGCTTAGATGTCACCGCAGTACAATTCACTTCCCTCGAAGTCCCTTCCCGCGTTTTAATAGTGAGATGGTCCAGAATATCGAACTATTAATTTCATTCGTCTCAAGAACCTAGACGTGGATTGAAATTAAAGAGCTAGGTAAATAGCTTGGTTTAGGGTTACGCTAGTAAACGTCCACTGCGTGGCTTGCTAGTGGAATTCTTAGAGTCGTTCGAGGTTTTTAACATCATTGTTTTTCAAAAGGTTACAATGATAGTTAATTACGAATTATGTGCAAATATTAATTCATACATGTTTTAAATTTATATTTTTTCAGATATGTCTGTTCGAAAAACTTTAATTTCGAGTTCCTAAACAGTCTCACCAACCAAACCCTAACGGGTTTACAATTTTAAATAATTTTACAAAGTGGAAGAGATATATTACCTTCCCAATAAATGCTCTGCAAAGGTTCTATAAGAACTTTTTTAGGACCGCTATGTCTAAGAACGAGTTTACTATGAGTATGTTACTCAAATCTTTGGTAGCGGTCAAAGAGGTTATAGAAAAGGGCAAGAGTGCTCAAGTCTTGAATATCCCTAGTAGTTCAAGGAATCCTCTGAAATGCGGAAACCAGAAAAAGAACAGAAAGGGTGGACATTTCAAGAAGAGCAGTGGGAGTAAGAAGACGGTCCTTACCGGCGACATGCAAATGTCAAAGGAGAAAGGAAGGTTCTTCAAGAATGGTAAGAAAGGACACTGGATCCAGATGTCAAGGCAAAACAGAAAGAGATGCGAGTCGCTCTTGTAACTGAAACTGTTCTGGTTTCCTCTTCTACCCATGAATGGGTAGTGGATTCGGGGGCAACTGTTCATGTTTGTTACACCTTGCAAGGTTTCTTGCAGAAAAGGTAATTGAGCAATGGCGAGGTGGTAGTCTCAATGCGCAATGGATTGAAAGTTCCTGCAATTGCCATTGGAGATTTAAATCTATCTTTTGATAGTTCTGTTTTAGTACTTAAAGATGTTTAATATGTGCCTGAGTTTAGGCGAAACATTATTTCTGTTTCAAAACTCTGCACCATGGATGGTTATAAATCAAGTTTTGATAGTGAAGTTTCTATCATGAAAGACGATGATTTTATCTGTGGTGGACCATTAAACGGATCTTTATATACTATTACTTGTAAACCGCGTAATTCTGTTAATATTGCTTCCTCATCATCAAATCCTAAGAAGAGGAAAGAGTCTTCTAAGGTAAACCAAACTTATCTATGACACTTAAGACTAGGTTACATCAATCTTAACAGGACTCAGAGGTTGGTGGAATATGGATCATTGGAGTCTCTCCAAGATTGAACCGTTTCCAACTTGTGAAACCTGTTTGGAAGGAAAGATGATGACTAGGCCTTTGAAGGCACAGGGTTATAGAGCCACAGAAGCATTAAGTTTGATACATTCTGACTTGTGTGGGTCTATATCTACACAAGCTCGTGGAGGGTATGAGTACTTCGTCAAATTTACTGACGATTACTCGAGGTATGAATATGTTTACCTTCTTCGCCACAAGTTGGATTGCTTTGAAACCTTTAAGGAATTCAAGGCAGAAGTGGAGAAGAAGCTAGGTAAAGAAATCAAAACACTACGATCTAATCGTGGTGGGGAATACTGTCCAACGAGTTCAAGGACTACTTGACGAGAATGTGGGATTACATCCCAGCTGCATCACCGGGCACGCCTCCGCAAAATGGTGTATCCAGAGAGAAGGAACCGAAGTCTCTTAGAGATGGTTCGGTCGATGATGAGTTATGCAACTTTGCCAGTTTTCTTTTGGGGATATGCCCCTAGAGACTGCAGGCATACTTGGCCGAACCGTGTGCATTCCAAGTCGGTACAAAAGATCCCTTTCGAGTTGTGGAGCGGGCACAAACCCGAGTATGCACCACTTAAGGATTTGGGGGTTATCCCGCTTATGTGCTAAATAGGCGGGCCGACAAATTGGAATCACGTTCGAAGTGATGTTGTTCATAGGGCATCCGAAGGAAACGAAAGGTGGATACTTTTATGATCCTAAAGAACGGAAGATCGTTGTTAGCCCTAACGCTCGGTTCTTAGAAGAGGATTACATTAGTAACCAAAAATCTCGAGTCGACATCATCCTTGAGGAATTACAAGGTGGTCGGGTTCCACTTGAACGGCCGGTTGTGCAAGATAGTACTCCACGAGTAATCGCACAATGCTAACAACACGCTCCCGACACTTTTCGACGTAGTGGGAGGGTGATATTTACACCTGATCGGTATATGTTCACTATGGAGACGTTTAATTATCTCTCGGCGGATGAACAAGATACCGTGGATCCCTCGAACTTACAATGAAGCGAGTGGGAGATGTAGATGCACCATAGACTCGGAATTTGAGTCCATAACTGATATGGATGTATACGAGATCACTGAACTACCTAAGGGCTTCAATGCTATTGGTAGTAAGTGGGTATACAAGAGAAAGAGAGAGCACCGAATGAAGAGATCATAGCGTTTAAGGCCAGACTAGTGGCGAAGGGTTTTACCCAGAAAGAAGGTATCGATTATGAAGAGACCTTCTCGCCTATAGCAATGATCAAGTCCATTCGGATTCTCCTTGCCATATCAGCTCACATGAAACTAGAGATCTGACAAATGTATGTCAAAACCGCTTTCCTAAACGGTCACCTTGAAAAAGGTAGGGACATCTACATGAAGCAGCCAGATGGTTATGTGAATGAGGGCGAAGAGCATCTAATTTGGAAGCTTAAGAAGTCTATTCATGGACTTAAGCAAGATTTCCGGTTATGGCACCAGCGTTTTCGACGTAGTAGTCAAATCCTATGGATTTGTATCCTGTCCTAACGAGGTGTGTGTAACGTATTTGTGTTAACGGATCAGTGGTGTTTCTTGCATTTTACGTAGATGACATCCTTCGCATTAGTAATAATGTTGAAGTGTTATCAGACGTAAAGACGTGGTTATCCGAACAGTTTCAAATGAAGGACTTAGGTGAAGCTGCTTACATCCTTGGGATCAAGGATGTTAAGCTTGTCACAAGTGTACTACATTGACACTGTTATTGCTCGTTTTAGCATGCAAAAGCCATGAGAGGTTTAGTACCTTTCAGACATGGCATTTTTCTATCCAAGAATCAGTGCCCTGAAAACGCCTGAAGAGATAGAAAATATGAGGCAAGTACCATATGCTTCCGCTGCCGGTAGCCTCATGTATGCGATGCTTTGTACAAGAGCAGATATCTCATATGCCGTAGGCATGGTCTCAAGATATCAGTCTAACCCTGGAAAGGAATACTGGAGTGCGGTCAAGTATATTCTCAAGTACCTTAAACGGACTAGAGATTATAGGCTTGTTTACCAGTCAGACAGTCTAGTGTCTTTGGGTTATACAGAATCGGATTTCCAGGCTGACCAGTCAGACGAGAAGAAGTCTACCTCGGGTTATGTGTTTACCTTGGGAGGTGGAGCCGTTTCATGGAGGAGTGCAAAGCGAAAATGCATTGCGGACTCAACCATGGAAGCGAGTATGTGGGCGCGCTTGAAGCTTCGAAAGAGGCGAGTTTGGCTCAAGAATTTCCTCCAAGATCTTTATATTGTTCGGAATTTGCCTAAGGCGATCACGATTTATTGTGATAATGCGGGTGCGATGACAAATTCTAAGGAACCTAGATCTCACAAGGCGTCTAAACACATAGACGGGAAGTACCATATTATACGAGTATTCGTAAATCGAGGTGACACGGTGATTGACAAAATTGGGCCGAAGTCAACCTAGCTAATCCTTTCACGAAGAGCTTACCACTCCCGGCTTACGAGAAGCATGTTCGTAGCTTTGGGATGGTAGAGATTCCCCACTTAAGACTACATAAAATTTTGTATAAGTGGGAGAAGATGTCGTGATAGATAGGATAGATAGCTAAGATATAGCTGGGTACTAGTTTGTACCTAGATAGGCGAGATATAGACACATTGTATACTAAAAGTTTACTTTAGTATAAGTGGGAGAATTGTTGGGATTTTGTATACTTGGAAGCACTTTTATGCTTGTATACAATGTGTTTTTGTCCTTACCACTGTTTTATTCTCCTATCTGATAAATATGTATATTTGCACATGTTATCCTTTATCTTGTATAAAAGTTAGATTTGTGTGGTGTGTCGGGTATCACGTAAGACAACACAAATTGGTTGAACCGACAAGATATAAACGGTTAACACAGTGAGACAACTTAAGGATGAAGTTGTCGGTTTAAGCTGCAGATTTAGATAAGAAGTGGCTTGTCTTAGCCGCTTGTCTTTACTTGGTACACTTAAGGTGGTGTATTGAAGGATCATAGTGAGATGTGTTCTCCTAAGCCGACCTTAGTGGAGAACCAAGATCTCGGTGACTTAGGCGATCTTAAGCTTGGTAAGACTTCATCGAGTGCATTTGACTATCTATCACTTTGACCTACTATGGTGAACGTCAAATGAGCGGCGGGATCTACGTATCTTGGGTGTTAGTAGTTATTTGTGGCTCAGTCGGTTGTGCCGTATCTTGCATCCGTATCCTAGTAAAATGGGTTGATAATATCCCCCGAGAAACTCGAAAGGATTATCACACTAAACCCGGCCGGTTGATTAAGTTCGGGTGTGTTAATAAGGTCGAGTGGTACTACTCGGGAATATAAGATGTTAATTAATTTAAGCGGTCAGTGAGCTTAATTAATTAACGGATATTTCTATCTTAAATACGGAGATCGATTAAGTCTAAAATACAAGCCCTTGCTCAAATTGGGATAAAGGGGTAAGTCGGCACGGATTCTCTAGTGGAATGAATGCGTGTTAATTAATTAATTTTGCTCAGGGTGAGCATGGATAATTAATTAATTGGAGGCCCACTTTATTTCTTGTATTGGATCCCCGATCCGGCCCAATTAGTTGCCTAGTAATTTATTATCTCTCGAATTCATTATTAATGGATTAATGTATTTTTACATTATTTAATAATGTTATTTATACGGAATTAATTGGTGGGCCAATTAATTGATAAATATTAGTAGCCCAATAAATTAATTAATTATATTATGGGCTGATTTTATAGAAGCCCATTGGAATATAATTAAATTAATGGGCTACAAATATATTAATAATATATAGGTTTTTGAAGCCTATATATATTAGTATTCTGTTCAGAAACTCATACAATTTCATTCTTAATTTTCGAGATTAACGTGAGGGACAGAGAGAGTTATAAATTTATTTTCTTCAGATCTCTGACCACCCAGAGGAAGAAAAAGGCCGGGATACAGATCAGAAGATCTGACACAGGAGCAACAATCGGAGCCGCGACAACACACCAGGATCAGGGTAGCCTTACTGTAAACCCTATTATTCCTTCAATCTGATCCCGGATGTGACCGGAATCGACGTCTGAAGTTTGCTGCTCACTACGAATTTTTCCGGCGAATCGTTTCAAAATTAAGGGAAAATGTTGGACAATTTCGGTCGGAATCCATTCATGGTAGCTGAAAATCGTCCAATGATCATTACCCATGAATCAATTGAACGAATCACGGCTCGTAGAGGACGAATTTCGGGCGACATAGGCGGCGGCGACGGGCAGGGCGTTTTACTGTGTTTGTAGGGATGGCGTCGGCCATTCTTCCAGCGCGCTTAGCCATGATCAATTTCGCCTGACTCTTCGACGTCCTGGACATTGGGACCCTCTTCTTCTTCTTCTTCTGAGCTTCTTCCTCCATTCTTAGCTCGTAATCAATCTGATCTTGAAGTTGCTGAGCTACTCTCTTATCATGTTCCTCCAGCTCTTATCTGGATTTGAATTTGGGCGACGGGGAAGGAGGAGGAGTGCTTTTAGTAGCTTTCTCCTTCTCGGGCCTTTGAGTTGGTAGGGGCTCATCATGATCGACAAAATGGGCTACCTCTTCAATGTGCTGCGCCTGAGCCGAGGATCCTTCACCCAATCCTCCAGCCTGTGCGGCCAACTAAGGTTCAAAGGGCTGAGCCTCTGATGGAATTTGGACAGAAGGAATTTGGACTGAGGGAGTGGGGACTGAGCTCGTTCTAGCATGTGCTGAACTTTCCCCCTTGATTGGTTCCCTCCCAGTTGACTCTATCACCATCTGCTTAGCTCTCCTTCCCCCTTTTTGGCTTCATCTGCCGGGGACGGGAGAGTCTTGATGGTTGCTACCTCCAGTTGGAGTGCGTAGACAGCTGATTTGATAGAGTCTAAGGTGGTGTTGAAATCCCCGACTGCATCACAGTAGTGGACCCAATCCTCCTTCTGATCCTTGCGGATTTGGCGGATTTGGGCCTCTACTTGATTTCACTGTTTGAAGCGATGCATCGAGGGTGTCTGTCATCTCCTTCTGAATGAGCTTCAGGGTTGCCGCCTGAGTTTCTGGCAGTTTGGACACTGTAGGTAGCCAGCCTGTTTCTCTCATCCATAGTTTTCTGGACAGTGGCCAAGCTCGCAGACAGTTACTCTGAGAACTTCTTCTGCTGGGCTTCGAGCAACTGCTGGCATTGGGCGGCCATGTCCGCCTTCTGAGCTGCTAGCACAGTCTCAACTATCTCCTGAATATTTGGAGTTGGAGCATTTGAGACTTTCTTGACTGCGCCAGTCAGTTCGTCAACCTTCTCCGTCTGAGTCTTCGTATATTGTGCCCACTTGAGATGGACATATTTGGCCAGGAGACGATTCTTGTCTCCATGCTTCCTTATTGCTCGGTTGACGGACTTAGAGGACACGGTACCTATCATCTTTATTTGATAGGAGGAGGTACCGAGCTTCTGCTCAAAGGCAGCGAGCTGTTGCTTTCTAGAAGATGAAGCAACAGGGGCGGCACCTGATTCCGGAGGTGGAGGTGGTGGTGAATCGCCCTTCTCGCTGGGAGTCTTTCCCTCAGCAAAATCTCCCTTTTCTGCATCCTTGGGGGCCTGATCATCATCTCCATCATCGTGATGAGAAGGCGGCGATGGGCTTCTGGCGGGCTGCGGTGAGGACCTGAGCTCAAGAAGATAGAGCATTGCGGAGCGGAGGTCCTCGAAGGAGGCTATGTCGGCGGGTTTCCCAAACCCTATCACTGACTGAATGCTTTGCTGCTCGGCCAGTAGAGAGAGCACAGAGTGCTGCTGAATGAGATCAGCAAGTATATCCCAATTGAGGAATCGCAGCAGCATCTGTGTCCTCGCCCTTATCGCAACATCAACTAGATCCTGATGCTGGGCAATTTCAGTGTCCTCGCCCTAATCGCAACATCAACTAGATCCTGATGCTGGGCAATTTTAGGAATGTGTTCAGCATCCTCTCCCGCTGCATGGAGACGGTTCAACTGAACTGTTGATGATTCTTCTAAGGAAACCTCAGCAGCAGGTTCATCAGCTTCTTCCTGCTGTGTCTCCTCAGTACTGACTCACTGTACTTTGTCTTTCAAAGGGGCACCCTCTATGCTAGTGTCAGCGTCCAGTAGTTCTTCCTTCTGAGGGGGTGGTGGGGAAGCAGCCTTAGAAGCTCCAGACTTGGATAGCTTCTTCTTCGGCTGATCGGCACGTGGAGGCAGATCAGTAGATGACCTTTTGAGCTCAGCTCCACGTCCGATAGATTTTTCGGCCGCTGATTTCATCTTGAATTTTATCAGCTTGTGGTCGAAGTATTTCATATCCGCAAAAGATGTGTGATTCCTTATGGAGTCCTCAATAAGAATGGACACCTTCATCCCATACAGGAGTTTGCCCACACTAATGAGTCTTCTCTCTCCAGACTCTGTGATCACAAACTTCTGAGCTTGAGCCTTCAGCTCAGATATGAGCCTGGACTCCATCTATTATTGCCATCATTATCTGGAGTCTGGCTTAAATAGCTAATCGAAGGAACCAACGGCGCTCGTAAGAATGTGGATAACGATATATGCGAGGCCCCTAAACTCTGGCAGGAGCTGGTTCTTCGGTAGGGCAGATTTGAAGGAGACATCGTCACGTCCGCAGAAGCAACAAACATAATCGTTCAGCTCATTCTCCTTGTATCCAACGGGAGAAATCCCGCTTTCAGGAAGTTTAAAGATAGACTTCAACGCCTCAAGAACGCTGAGGTCGGCGTAGCTTGCTTCCCACTTCTAAGGAACGACCGCCCTCATGTAACCAATGACGGTTACTTCTGCGTCTGTATCCTCCACGGACCGCAGATTGTAGTAGAACTCAGCCACCTGCCTAGGCAGGTACGCCTTCGGGTGCTTCGACAGAAGAATCTTCAGTCTCGATGCTTCGAGGGCGGAAAAGATCGACTCCATGAACGTCAGTTCTGCTTGGTGAAAAGCCATCGTGGGTTCAAACTGAACCCTGGAGAGGATGATCTCCTCGATATTTGACGGGGTCAATACAGGCGCCATTAAAACAGAAATATGCAAAAAGTGTGTTAGCACTCGAAAATAGAGTAAGTTAGATACGAGATTTCAGATAGATAAGAAATTTACCGTAATCGAAGAGCTTTAGAGAGATATAAGTAAGAAACAGTACGCAGCAGATTAAGACGATGATCGAAAGCTCTAAGACGGAAATGGCGTAAAGTTTGTTTATAGAGAAAAGGTACAGATTTTATAAGATTTGAATTTTAAGGGTTTTAAGATCGGACGATCAGTATAAAATCTCGCTTTTCTGGGACGGTTCAGATTTAATTTTATAAAAGGAATGATTACTTAGCCGCCTCTAAACTAGACCCACGTAAGATATACGCAGTTAGAGTAAGGTGAGAAGACATGCATTAAATGTGTTGCAGGCAGTTTTAAAGGATAAGGCATTTTAAATGAAAACGGTTTCTACTGACTTAATCCTTAAAAATTTATGGCGGGAAATAAATGCAAGTCATGCCACTGAATGCAAACGACTGAGTTATTAAATGCGAGCATGCTTCTCAGAATATTAAAGAATCTAATATGCAAACCTCTTCAGCTGAACTTTTATGATCAACTGTTTACTGAATCGACTCAGGAGAATCTTCGTGGTACTGAAGGTACCCTGTTCCCCCTTACTGTGTACCGTATGATTCACCCTACTAATCAAGTACTGAGTCAGACTTCTGACTTGTCGTACTGAATTTTCTTACTGATTCGAGTCAGTAGGATCCAGTAGACCTAGCGGTTTGGTCCTGCCCTTAGCGGTTTGGATGGCGGGAAATAAATGCAAGTCTTCCCTTTGCTTATCAGTATGAATTTTCTCCATCCTGATATCCTTCTTCTCGACAGGATCTCGGATGAAATGGTGTCGAATGTCCACGTGCTTGCATCTCGTATGAAGAACTGGGTTATGAGTTATTGCAATGGCATTGGTGGAATCGCAGTAGATGGGCACTTCATCTTGAGTAATTCCATAGTCTCACAGTTGTTGTCAAAGCCCAAAGGATTTGTGCACAACAACTTCCAACAGCCAAATACTCAGCTTCAGTAGTGCACGTCGCCACTGAATGTTGTTTCGTTGAAAACTATGATATCAGCTTCCTGCTTAGGAACTGACATGTTCCAGAAGTTGACTTTCGATCTATCTTGCATCCTGCATAGTCAGCATCAGAATAACCTGTTAGAATCAGATTATCATCAGCAGGATACCATAGCCCTGCGTCAGGTGTTCCCTTTAGGTATTGCAGAATCTTCTTTGCTGAGTCTAGATGACTTCGCTTGGGATTCGCCTGAAATCTTACGCATACACCTATAGCATAAGTTATGTCAGGTTTGCTTGTTGTTAAATATAATAAAGAACCAATAATAGTTCTATAATCAGTAGAGTTAACATAAGCTCCCTCTTTGTCTAGATCGATTTTAAAATTCGTGTTCATGGGGATCTTGACTGGCTTGCTTGAGTCGCAGCCGAATCTGTTCAAGAGGTCTCGAGTGTACTTGGCTTGGTTGATGAATATTCCTTCAGGTGATTGCTTCACTTGAAATCCAAGGAATTAGTTCATCTCTCCCATCATGGACATCTCGAACTTCTCCTTCATCATTTTCTCGAATTGTTGACATATAGTCACGTTCCTGCATCCGAAAATGATGTCGTCCATGTAGATCTGCACCAGTAGAATTCCATCGCCTGACTTAATGCTGAACAGAGTGCGATCTACTGTCCCTTCTGAAAACCTTTCTGAAGAAGAAAGTCTGATAGGGTATCGTACCAAGCCCTGGGTGCTTGTTTTAACCCATACAGAGTTTCCGAAGTCTATACACCTGATGTCCCTGCTGAAAGCCCGGTGGTTGTTCCATGTAGACTTCTTCCTTCAGCACGCCATTCAGAAATGCTGACTTAACATCCATTAGATATACTTTGAATCTTTGATGTGTTGCATAGGCTAGGAACAGACGAATAGCTTCCAATCTAGCGGCTGGTGCGAAAGTTTCGTCAAACTCTATTCCCTCTGCTTGACAGAATCCCTTGGCAACAAGTCGAGCCTTGTTTCTTACTATGACGTTGTTTTCATCTCGCTTGTTCTTGAAGACCCACTTAGTACCAAGCACGTGTTGATATCTAGGTCTATCAACAAGCTCCTAAACTTCGTTTCGGACAAGCTGGTTCAGCTCCTCTTGCATGGCAATGATCCAGTCAACATCGTTGAGAGCATCCTCTATCGTCTGAGGTTCTTCAGTAGACAAGAAGCAGGAGTAGAGAGCGCTTTGTCCTTGACTTAGTCTGGATCTTGTCCTTACTGTTGCTGATGGATCTCCAATGATTAAATCAGAAGAGTGAGCATCTAGCCACGAACGTCTGAGTTTGGCCTCTTCTTATGAGATTACTTCTGTACAGTCAAAAGGAGTGGTAGGCATTTCAGTAGTACTGTTCTGTGACTGAAGCAATTCAGTAAGAAGGTTAGGATCTAGTAAGTTTCCAGGTTCAGGGGCATTTAGCTCAGGAACATTAGTCGTTCCCCCTGAGTTTATATTCTCAGTAGAGGTCTCAGTTACCACAGTAGAGGTCTCAGTTACCTCATCGGCCATTGTTACCTGATGTTGATTATGTTTAGTAGAATCAACCAGGTCAGCTACAGTGCTTGTGGGATAGGTCTGGATTTCTTCTTCGTCTGACTCATCATCCCAACAATGTTGATCTTCTCAGCTTTGTCGTTTAATGTGAGATCCTGTAGCTTGTTGCTGACATTTTCAGGATTTGTCTTCTTAGGTTTCCTGTCCTCAGTAACAAAATCATCAAAAATAACATGTGGGTTTTCTTCCACGCAAAGGGTCCGGTAGTTAAAGACCCTAAATACTCCTTGATCAGATTTGCTATCAAAGACCTTTAACTGATCCTTCCCGTCATTGTGGATAAAGCAAGGACAACCAAAGATATGAAAATGAGAGATAGAAGGAATTCTCCTTTTCCACAGTTCGTATGACGTTTTCATGTGTTGCTTTGTAAGTAGTGAGCGGTTCTGAGTGTAACAGGCGGTGTCAGTAGCATCAGCCCAGAACTTTGAGGGTAGTCCAGAGTCTGCTAGGAGCGTTCTTGCTGCTTCTTTTAGTGTTCTGTTCTTTCGTTCAGCAAGACCGTTCTGCTGAGGGGTGCGAGCTGCTGAAGTCTCGTGCGGAATCCCCTCCTTATCGCAGTACTCTTTAATGACTGAGTTGAGGAATTCTGTCCCTCTATCTGAGCGAATTCTTTGATTCTTTATGTCCTTTTTCATACTGAGTTTCTTTAGCAGTATTGCCAGCTCTGTCTTGACATCAGATTTGTTGGCTATGAAGATGACCCACGTATATCTCGAATAATCGTCAATAACGACGAGGGCATACGTCTTGCCTCTTATGGTCACTGGAGAAACTTGTCCAAACAAGTCTATGTGGAGCAGTTGAAGGATTCCATCAGTGGAAGGCGACGGAATTGGTGGATTGCTTTTCTTTGTCTGCTTTCCCTTCAAGCACACTTCACAATTTTTGTCTTTGATGAAAGCTTCATTGGGTAGTCCTCTGACTCTAGAGTTCTTGGCTAGCTTGTTCATTGCCTTGAAATTCAGGTGACTGAGCCTCTTGTGCCACAGCCATCCTGTTTTATCACTAGATTTCGTTTGAGCAAGTAAGCAAGCCTCATGTTCAGCGGTGTTCCAGTTTGCAACGTAGATGTTCTTCTTCCGCGAACCTGATAACATTGTTTTCCCTATAGATTTGTCAACAACATCACAGAAACCAGCGTCAAAGATAACTCTATTCAGATTATCACATAATTGAATGACAGAAAGGAGATTATGTTGAAGTCCTTCAACATATGTTACTCTTGGACCTGAAGTAGTCCCAATGTTCAGTGTTCCATATCCCCTTGTATAGCCTTTAGAGTTGTCACCAAACTCAATTCTGGGACCATCTTCTTGCACGTAATTGGTCAGCAGGCTCTTTTGATAAGTCAAATGTCTCGAGCAGCCGCTGTCCATGATCCAAGGGTCCTTAGGAGTCTCAGACATCTTCTTTTTCTGAACCTTGTCAGTCTTTTTCTCCACTGGCCCTGGAGATACTGACTTCCTGGTAGTTTTGGGTTCAGGAGCTTTCTTCTTCTGAGGCTTTATGCTCCTCCTGACCCTGGGCACATAATAGTATGAACCAAACTGTGTTGGATGCTCATACAGTGGCTCACCATACTGCTCTGCCCACTTGACCTTCTTAGTTCCCCCTGAATTTGATCGTGGTGTTCTGGGGCTAGAACTTTTGGTCAGTTGCTTCTTGTTGTTCGGCTGAGGTGCGATCATCTTCTGTTTGTTTTTCGCCTGAGTTGTAGGTTCACATATCTGAACTTTTCCTCTGACGAACCTATCAGCCAACATTTCTAAGCCTTTCGAAGTAGAGGTGGAAGCTTCGTAAGTATAGCCAAGTCCTTCTTTCATGGCTGGTGGCCTTTGGGCTCTAAGCATGCTTTCCAACTTTTCTTTGGCTCCCAGGTACTGTTCAGTCATCAGTCCTCGCCAAACTTCATCACTTTTTCGAAGTGATTCGTAGTCCTTTTGTGGGTCCCGAGATTAAACATTCAGGTGTAGAGGGGGGGGATGAATACACCTGAAAACAATTTCTCAACTTTAAACACGAACAGTCCTTTTTAGGAGAGTGTCGTACTGAACAAGTTCAGTAGACCAAATAAGCTGTTCTGGATCGTGTGGCAGAGTGACAGACTTCACTGAGGCCTGCTAGCTGACTTGAGTCAGAATTCAATACCGTTCAGATGAAGTTCAGTATAGTGCGGAAATGTGTAGGCCCAAATTCAGTTGAGTTTAGAAAAAGTTTTTAATAAAACAGTTTCAGTATATTAGTGCAATCGATTAAGCTTTGTTGAAACTTAGTTGAATGATTTTAGAAATATTTTCAGTATGAACAGTAATCAATGCAATAGTAAAAAGACAGAACACAAGCAATTTTTAAAGTGGTTCGGATCCAACAATCCTACGTCCACTGTCCCGAAAGATCAGGAAGCTATGTATTATACTGAGATAGTTTCAGTTAGTTTGTACACTGGACAAACACTGGTCTTGAGATTTATACTGAGCAAGTCTCAGTTTACAAGGTATCAAACTAAAGCGTTTGACAAACTCTCCAACTATGAAGGAGTCCTTTACAATAAGGATCAGTTCAGATATGAACTCCTTCGTCTAAGCTATGGATAATATCTGCTGAGCTTAGGTTAGAGGAATAGGGAACGAGAAAGTGGCTTCTAGAGCGACGAACAGTTAAGTATGGACTTGGGTTCGTATTCAGTCGTTTGGATACTAGAGGCTTTATAATCTGGTTCAGCTTGGTTCCCTATGAGCAAGTATGTCGCCTTTCGCCGGAGATTACTCAGTGAAGATCTTGCAGAAAGCTTAAGTCATTTTGAGTTGCTCGTGAATGCTCGTGTTCTTGGTGTCTCGTAGGTTTTTCGTTTGTCGTGAGCTTCAATTTGAAATTATCCCTCTATTTATAAAGCAGAGACATGGATAGATCTGTTGGAGACGATGATCCATGTGTCTCTCTCTTTTGGGTAGCTAACGGCTCTTTCAAAGATGGTGACAGAGCCCTTTCCCTCCATTTCTGGAAAGTTGTTGACTTGCAGCTTTAATCATAAAGTAGACAGTTGGCCGCTCGTCATTGGTCGAGGTTGAAGAAAGTAGGTGAGACAGAATAGATTTCAAGGAGGATCTGAAACTGACTTCTCTATACCTCATATGACTCTGCTGATTTGACTTAGTAAATCATGACAGTCAGAAGACTGTTCAGCTGTTGCTGAGTCTGATCTATATATTTAGTAGCGTACTCCTGCCGAGTCAGCTCTACTGAAGATCAACTCTGAGTTCAGTGAACTATGCCTGCTGAGTTCAGTTCCACTGACTTCTTTCAGTATACTGGTCCTACTGAGTCCAGTATTACTGAGTCTTCTTCTTCTGGTACTGAGGCTGATAATCTGCTGAATACCCGGGCAAGTAACTTAGCGCCTGAACCAAATGAAGAGTGTCTGCTGAGTCTGAAACCTCATAGACAGAACAATACATTACAATGGAATGGTTCATCAATCAAAGTAGGGTTTTGAGATCTTCAAATCTTCAGAGCACTAGGCTACTGAGTTATCTCCCAATAATTTGTGGAAGGACTGAATCATCTCCCAACAATTTCCCCCTATTTGATGATGCCAAAACCTAACACTATAACTATCAGAAATAGAGCTCCTTATAATTATTACAAGTAAAATCAGTGGAGTTGTTCTTTAAGTTCTAGACTACTGAGGGAATCAGGGAAGAAATATCAGAACCTATACAGAAAACTAAGAGCAATTTCCCCCTTTCTAACAACATTTTCCCCCTTCTAAGCAATCTAACAGACTAGAATCTAACAAGATAAGAACTGACAGATAAATACACAGTGAGTGTGTGAGTCAGTAATCACTTGAGTGATTCTGAGTGTTAAGCATAAAGTAAACAAGGCCATATGGACAATAAGGAATTGTCAGGGCCGAATAAAAGTGATGTTTTATATATGAGGAAATTTCAGTACAGATACATCAGACTGCTATTCTAAGAAAAACATAACAGAAATACAAGAAATACAGAAGCTATCTATCATCTTCTGAACTGCTGAATCCGGTCTTTGAAGTCCTTTGATTTTGCTTCAGGGAGTGGCAGTCCATACATCCTGTAAGTGACCTTCCTCAACTTCAGTATCTCTGGCATATCAGCAAGCTCATCTTCATCTAATTGTCTTGCTTGGGTAGCATCCTTGATCTCCTTCTCAATCACCCCATAATGTATAGAACCATCAAGCTTCAGTAGGAGAGCTATAATCCTTGGAGCTGGGACCCTAACATCAATCTTTTCTGCTATGGCCTTCTGAACTCTAGGATAGATCTCTGGGTCAGTCTTCAGAAGCCATTCAGCAAATGCAATGGACTTGTGCATGTCCAGCCAGTCTCTCCAGAAGTAGAATCTCTTGATATAGTCTGCCTTCAGTGTCTCCCACTTATGAGTCCGTTCCCATGGCATCCAATCATCAACTCTGGGCCAGCTGTGGATCTTGAGGTCAGTAGGCTTCCTGAGTCTTCTATATTTATAAGGAATGTCAGCTTTCTCAGGAATCCTTTGGCTTGCTTCCTTTTCAGCTTTAAGTCTCAGAGCTTCTAGATCAGCAAGTCTGAGCCTTTCTCTCGTTGCTTCAATCTGTCTGGCTTCAGCTCCTCTGTCTAGGTACCTATCCAAATCATCCCATATCTCTTGCATTTCTTGCTCTTGAGCCTTTGAGGGGACATAGGAAGGCACATGCTCTTCTTCTTCTGAGTCAGCAGGTGTAGAAGATTTTTCTTTAGAGGTGCCCTGCTGACCAGATTTCTATTGATGCTGCTGTTCTTTTTCTTTCTCCTTATCTGCCTCATCACTCAGCTTCAGTTTCCTTGGAGGCAGCCTTGTCCCAGGCTTCCTTCCTCCTGCTGGAACCTTAGTTTTGCATTTGATTGGCTTTTTCTTTGGCTTATTGGCAGCCTCAGCCTCGGCAATCTCCCTAGCAAGCTTTTCATCAGCTGCTATCTGAGCTTCTTCCTTAGGAGTGATGAATCTTTTTGTTCTTCTTCCTCAAGTGTGATGAATCTTTTTGTTCCTTTCTTCTCGGGAGGAGTGGGAAGCTTCAGTACTTTCCTACCCTTTCCTTGCACTGGAGGAGTTAGAGGAACCTCTTCCTCTTCTGAATCCTCCTCTTCATACTCAGCAATTTCCTTAATGATATCGCTTGGTGTCTGAGTTGCTTGAGTAGCAGAATCCTTGGGTCCTGAGCCACTTGGGCCAGTCTCAGTAGGCACTACAGCCCTGTTCTTTGAGACACCACAGGGCCTCGCCTTGTCTTTGTCCCGAGTAGAGGGACCAGTGGGAGAAGATTGTTGAATCTGAGTCGCTCCTGCCACTGTCCTTACTCCTTTTTGTACTCTAAGTACCTTCGCCTTCTCTTCAGGTACCTTCAGTTTCCCTTCCCCCTTTTTCACATCAGCAAATAGACCAGGGGTGGGAATCTGTACCTTTTTATCTAGACTCTTGTAAGCTGTGGAAAGATCATCCAATGCATATTGCAGCTTTACAAGTCTCTCATGCAGTTCATTCCTCTCATCAGTTAGTTGTTCACTGTACTTCTTGTGAGAGTCGTCCACTGCAGTCAGAATGTTCTGCAACTTCTGATCCACCTTATCTTCCATGGCTTTCTGAATGGTTTGGATTCTGAGCTCGGAGGCCTGAGAGATAGTGGAGATGGATGCAGTATGAGCTGACTGGGCGGCCTTGTATTCTTTCGAAAGTTTAGCCTAGCCAGCCTCCATCAGCTTCAGTTGCTCTTCGAAGTTGTTTCGTTGAGTGGCAAGTGCTTCTATCAGTATCGTTGAGAAGTCGGGGGCAGGTGTGTTCTGAATTGTAGTTCTGAGCCCCTTGATCTCCGCACTCTGAGCCTGAGTGGTCTGCCTCCACGTCTTATGGACGGTACGGGCGAGGAGTCTATTCTGAGTTCCTTGACTCCTCAGGGCCCTGGCCACTGACTTCGATCGTCGGCTTTTAGGGCTTGGCGCTACCTCGAACGCAGACTCAAGCAGTAGCTGAGCTAGTTCTGCTGTCTTTGAGGTATCAACCTCCAACTGTCCTGGTCCAATGATGCTGAGAGGTGGTTCAGCTGTAGAAGTAGGAGCATCCTTGTCCAGTTGAGTTCCCTCACTAGGCTTCTCAGGGCCTGAATCACGGGGTGGGTCCTGACCATCGGGGTCTGACCCATCTGAGGGTGCCGTTGCTGAGGTGGGTTGGCGATCATTCAGCATGGCGAGCATGGCAGCCCTCAAATCGTCTAAGAAACAGATGTCAGAAGGCTCTGAGTAGCCAATCTTGTTCCTTATCATCAACTCCTCTTCCTGGAGTTGTTCGCAGGAGTGGTGTTTGATCAGCTTGTTCAGGGTGGACCACTCCTGGAACCTGATCAATGTATGGAGTCTAGCCTGCCTTGCCAGTATAATAAGATCCGTGTGGCTGGCTATCTCCGGAATATGTTCAGCAATCTCCCGGGAGGCTCTTGATTGCAGAGCAAATGCCTCCATCCCAATCGATTCTGATTCAGAAGTAGTCTCTGAGTCTTCGACTTCTATCGGAGACTGTTGCTTCTCAGCAGATGGAATACTACTGAGTGGAGGGATATCCAAGGGGCTCTGAGAGGTAGGAATTGGTTCATTTTCGACCCCTTGGTCCACTCTCTCACCTTGTTCAGGGGAGACGACCTTCTCTACTAACAGAGTTTTCTCTGAGGACTCGACCTCGTCCCTAAGCTGCAGGGGTGGTTCAGTTACAACCTCAGCTACGACCTCACTGTCTTCAGTCTCTTGGTCGGTGTCTTCGGAGTAGACTTAGGAGATGACCTCTTCTTTGTAGGAGTGGAGGTGTTCTGAGCTTCTGTCTTGGGATCAGCAAGCCCAGCTCCAATTTGCTGAAGGGCCACTGCCCTGCTCTGGAATCTGACCTTCTTCGGATTGAAGTAAAGCTTATCAGCGTAAATGACATTGTCAGCTCCACATAAATCCTCGATCATAACAGAGAGCTTCGTGCCGTATAATAGTTTTCCTTCAACTGACAGACCGTTGTCGGAATGATCGAACTTTGCGGTCTGAGTCATAAACTCCTTCAGGAAGAATTCAGCCCAGTTTATCTTTGCTTGGTCATGAATGGCCATCATCAGCTGAATCTTCGGCCTCGACACTTGGTCAAACGAGCCGGCCTGACTCGTCAGTATCTGAGTCACAATATATGCAAGAGCTCTATACTGTGGGAGCATAGCGTTCTTTGGGAAGGCAGCTCGGAATGTTGTAGGCTTCCCGCAGAAAACTTCTAAATACTCGTCCATTAAATTATCCTTGTAGCCCACTGTACTGAAACCTTCGCTCGGAAGATTGAAGCTTCGCTGAAGAGCTTCCTTGATACACATCATCTTGATTTCTGGAATGGCGCGGGCGGGGTCTCTGTCATGACCCGGACGGAGGACGGAAGAGTATTGGGTGCTCCGGGAGAAAGACGTGGAATCGGGTAGCTTTAAAGATCGTCAAACGGGCTCGGATGAAATTGGGAGCGTCCTTATTCTATCCTAAAATAATTATTTCCTTATGTTAATTATGTTAAGTCCAATTAGGGTTTGTTTAAGTTTACTAGTATAAGTAATCGTGATGGATGATAGCTTTTCTTAAGCAATGAATATTATTCTCTTAAACTCTTTTCCTCTCTCTCTTTACTCTTAATCCTTTTATCTCTCGGTCTCTTTATCTCTCTTTATCCCTCTCGTTGTGTTTCATCTTATTAGCTTCATAATCTTTGTTATAAGTTTGTCTCCAGGTTATTACTATAGTACATCCATCGGCAGAGAATTGATATAATAGACCTAGTCATGACCCGGACGGAGAACGGAAGAGTATTGGGTGCTCCGGGAGAAAGACGTGGAATCGGGTAGCTTTAAAGATCGTCAAACGGGCTCGGATGAAATTGGGAGCGTCCTTATTCTATCCTAAAATAATTATTTCCTTATGTTAATTATGTTAAGTCCAATTAGGGTTTGTTTAAGTTTACTAGTATAAGTAGTCGTGATGGACGATAGCTTTTCTTAAGCAATGAATTATTCTCTTAAACTCTTTTCTTCTCTATCTCCCTTTTTAATCTTTATCTCTCGGCTCTCTCCCTCTCAACTACTCAACTTCTCTCTCTCTCTCTTTATCTCTCTTTATCCCTCTCGTTGTGTTTCATCTTATTAGCTTCATAATCTTTGTTATAAGTTTGTCTCCAGGTTATTACTATAGTACATCCATCGGCAGAGAATTGATATAATAGACCTAGTCTATTACAGTGGTATCAGAGCATCGACTTTGCGACAGTGGGCAATATGATGGACACGGTATTTTCGGAGCAACTCGTGAAGGCGATCGTACAACCGGTAGCTGCGGCCCTCGAGAAAGAAACTGCTCGCTTTGTCAATGAGATAAATAGAATTTCTGATTATTACAATCGTAGATCGGAGGCCCGTCGATGTGGTTTCGTTTGGGACGAAGCCTCAGAGCGACGATCCTGCGATTGGGAGTATGCTCGCGAATTTGAGTTCAATCGAGCTCTCCGTGCTTCTCTTCGTCGATTTCCGTGGCCGTCCCCATTGCGGTTCTGCGATTTCGCCTCCGACAGCCGTTCCTGCTTACGCCGCCGCCGCCTCTCATTACGCCACCGCCAGCCGTAGCAACTCTAGTTGCACTCCCGCCGTCGCCAACTCCGGCTGCCGCGCCAGTCCCACCTCCGCCTGCTGCTGCTCCAGTCCCCACGCCAACAGCAGCAGTCTCCGCCGCTGCATCGATCTCCGCTCCGACTGCTGCAGCTCCTGTCCCAGCGCCGGTCACAGCCCCACTGACGGAAGTTCACAAACCGTCGTCGGCCACCGCCGCTGTGTCAACCACCCCTCCCACTGTCGAAGACAAGGAGGAAACCTTTGTCGCCCTGCCGACAAAGATCCGAGTCTTGGGGACAAGACTCTCAAAAGGGGGGAGTATTGTCATGACCCGGACGGAGGACGGAAGAGTATTGGGTGCTCCGGGAGAAAGACGTGGAATCGGGTAGCTTTAAAGATCGTCAAACGGGCTCGGATGAAATTGGGAGCGTCCTTATTCTATCCTAAAATAATTATTTCCTTATGTTAATTATGTTAAGTCCAATTAGGGTTTGTTTAAGTTTACTAGTATAAGTAATCGTGATGGACGATAGCTTTTCTTAAGCAATGAATATTATTCTCTTAAACTCTTTTCCTCTCTCTCTTTACTCTTAATCCTTTTATCTCTCGGTCTCTTTATCTCTCTTTATCCCTCTCGTTGTGTTTCATCTTATTAGCTTCATAATCTTTGTTATAAGTTTGTCTCCAGGTTATTACTATAGTACATCCATCGGCAGAGAATTGATATAATAGACCTAGTCTATTACAGTCTCCAATAAGATGGGTGATGAATCTGCATCGGATGTCCCCTTCTACTGACTCTGAGTTCAGATATAACTCAGCTATCTGTCGAGGGAGGAAGTATGTCGGCTTCCTAGATAGAAAACCCTCCAATCCTGTCGCCCTCAGCGAGTCAAAGATTTCCTCCATGAAATCTAGGTTGCAGGAGTCGAACTCCATCATCGGCTCGAACCAAACGCGGTCCTTCTCGAGGATTTCTTTCATGTTCACCGGACCAATAACATCTCTTCCTGCCATATTTTATAATCTGCAAAGACAAGAGATCAGTATCGAACAAAAAAAAAATCATATACGATGCTAAATGATCATTAAAGATTTACCAAAGAATTTCTGAGATTTTTGAAATAGAAGTTTGCAAGGAGGTGGAGGCTATTCTCAGAAAAACTAGGGCTCGAAAAATTTGCAGAGTGAAAATGGCGGTTTCTAAACTTTGAACGTGTTTATATATGATAAAGAAGATAAACAGTTAAAAATCCACGAGATCACCTTACTGCCAAGGAACTGACAAGTTCCAGAAGTTAACTTTCGGTCAATTCTACATCCTGCATAGTCAGCATCAGAATAACCAGTTAGTTCAATATTATCATCAGCTGGATACCATAAACCCATGTCAGGTATTTCTCTGAGATAGCGGAGAATCTTCTTTGCTGAGTCCATGTGACTCTGCTTAGGATTCGCCTGAAATCGAGCGCAGACACCTATAGCATAAGCTATGTCAGGACGAGTTGCAGTTAGATATAATAATGAACCAATAATAGCACGAAATTCAGTATGGTCTACTGATACTCCCTCTTTATCAAGATCAATTTTCATGTTCGTGTTCATCGGGATCTTGATTGGTTTGCCGGATGTGCAACCGAACTTCTTGATGAGGTCTCGAGTGTATTTGCCTTGATTGATGAACGTTCACTTCTCAGATTGTTTGACTTGGAAACCAAGGAAGTAATTCATCTCTCCCATCATTGATATCTCGAACTTATCCTTCATCATTTTCTCAAATTGCTGACACATGATGACGTTCTTCGATCCGAATATTATGTCATCTACGTAGATCTGCACGAGTAGGATATCGTCTTCCAGTCGAATGCTAAATAATGTGCGTTCTACTAAGCCTTTCTAAAAACCTTTCTGAAGAAGAAACTCAGACAGGGTATCATACCAAGCTCTGAGTGCTTGTTTTAACCCGTACAGAGCCTTTCTGATTCTGTAGACCCGATATCCCTATTGAAAGTCGGGAGGCTGTTCTACATAGACTTCTTCTTTCAGCACACCGTTCAGGAACGCAGACTTCACATCCATTTGATAAACTCTGAATCGCTGATGTGTTGCGTAGGCTAGGAATAGTCTGATTGCCTCCAATCTTGCAACTGGAGCGAACGTTTCGTCGAAATCTATCCCTTAAGCTTGATAGTAGCCTTTTGCCACGAGTCTTGCTTTGTTCCTTACTATAACGTTGTTTTCATCTCGCTTGTTCTTGAAGACCCATTTAGTTCCAATCACATGTTGATGTCTATCAACAAGCTCCCATACTTCGTTTCTCGTGAACTGATTCAGCTCCTCCTGCATAGCTATGATCCAATCAGCGCCCTTAAGTGCGTCCTCAACTGACTGAGGTTCTTCAGTGGACAAGAAGTAGGAATATAATGCACTTTCTCCCTCACAGAATTTGGATCTTGTCTTTACGCTTGCTGAAGGATCTCCAATAATCAAATCAGAAGTGTGAGCGTCCAGCCACGATCTACGATGTTTCAACTCTTCATCTAAGATTTGTTCAACACAGATAGTAGGTGAGTTAGGCATTTCAGTTGTACTATTCTGAGATTGAATCAATTCAGTTACTAGAGTTGGGTCTACTGAGTCACCAGGTTCAGGGGCATTTAGCTCAGGAACTTCATTTGTTCCCCCTGAATTATTATCCTCAGTAGAGGTCTCAGTTACCACTTGGGTTTCTTCATCGACCTAAGTTACCTGGGATTGACTCTGTTCAGTAGAGTCAATTTGTTCAGCTACTTCTGCTGCTGGCTGAGATTCAGTAGACTTATCTTCAGTTTCTTCATCTGAATCATCATCCCGACACAACTGGATCTTTTCAACTTTATCTTTCAGGCTCAGATCCCCTAGCTGCTTACTGATGTCCTCAGACTCTGGTTTAGAGTTCCTGCTCCTGTCTTCAGTAGCAAACTCATTAAAAACAACATGAGGACTTTCCTCCACGCAAAGGGGCCGGTAGTTAAAGCTCCTGAAGGCTTTGCTGACCCGGCAGTATCCTAAGAAGACTCCCTGGTCTGACTTGCTATCAAAAGTCTTTAACTGATCCTTCCCATTATTGTGGATAAAGCACGAACACCAAAAAATGTGGAAATAAGATAGAGAAGGCTTCCTGCCGTTCCATAATTCATATGGTGTCTTCTTATACTGCTTAGTCAGTAGAGATCCGTTCTGAGTGTAACATGCAGTGTCAGTAGCTTCTGCCCAGAATTTGGTTTGGAGTCCTGAGTCTGCGAGCAGGGTTCTTGCTGCTTCTTTGAGTGTTCTATTCTTCCTTTCAGCTACCCCATTATTTTGAGGCGTGCGCGCGGCAGACGTCTCGTGCTCTATGCCTTCAGCTTTGCAGAACTCCTCCACCATCGAATTCAGGAACTCAGTTCCTCTGTCTGAACGTATCTTGATGATCTTGGTGTTCTTTTCGACAATGAGCTTTTTCAGAAGCGTTGGTAACTCTGTTTTGACGTCAGACTTGTTGGCAATAAATATGACCTATGTGTAGCGCGAGTAGTCATCAATGACCACTAAAGCATACTTTTTGCCTCTGATCATCACCGGAGAGACTGGACCGAATAAATCCATATGTAGCAGCTGAAGGATTCCATCAGTGGAAGGCGATAGAACATGTGGATTTTGATTCATTGTTTGCTTTCCCTTCATACATGCTTCACACTGAGTGTCTTTGTTGAATACTTCATTCGACAATCCTCTAGCTAGAGTGTTTCTAGCTAGCTTGTTGAGCGTCTTGAAGTTGAGATGGACGAGTCTTCTGTGCCAGAGCCACCCTATTCTGTTGTCGTTCTTCGCCAACAAACAAGCTTCAGGTTCAGCTAAGTTCCAGTCAGCTACGTAGATATTCTTTTTGCGCGAACCTGACAACACTATTTTCCCTGTAGATTTATCAATGACATCACAGAAACTAACGTCAAAAATCACTATATTCGAGTTCTCACAAAATTGACTAACAGAGAGAAGATTATGTTGAAGTCCTTCAACATATGATACTCTTGGAACTGTTGCGGTTCCATTGCTGAGTGTTCCATAGCCTATAGTATAGCCTTTTGCGTTGTCTCCAAACTTGATTCGGGGTCCTTCTTCAGTAGTATAACTCTTCAGTAGGTCCTTTTGGTATGTCATATGTCTTGAGCATCCGCTGTCCACATACTAAGGGTCATTGTGCACCTGCAAAACAGAATTATATTTAGGTACCCTTTATTTTTTATTTTGGGTCCTTAGATGTTAGTTTTGGAAACCCAGATCTGTCTTACGACCCTGGTGGTCTTAGACAGTTTCTTCCCACTTTGATCAACATACTTGACCACTAGACTGGTCGATGCTGACTTCTGAGTAGGTGGACTGCTGACCTTTGCCTTTTGCACGGCTTTCTTCTTCTGCTTCTGACTCTTAGGTCCTCTCCTGACTATAGGATCATAATAATATGACCCATACTGAGCTGGATGTGTCAGCTGTGGAGGTCCATACTGATCAGCTCACTTAACTTTGCTAGTTCTCCCTTGACTGAACTGGGGTGATTTGGAACTGATCTTCTTGTCAGAATGTTGATAGCTGGGATGAGGTGCCTTCATCTTTTGTTTGTTCTTGGCTAGGGGGTTCAGAATCTCTGCGTTGATGGTCTCCCCTTGAACAAATATATCAGCTAGCCGGTTATTTGAGCATACGGGGGCAGATGAGGAGGCTCCATGGCTGAATCCAAGTCCCTCCTAGCAGTGCTTAGGCTTGTTGATGGCTAGCATTGCATCAAGCTTCTTTTCAGAGCCCATGTACCGCTCTATCATCAGGTTCCTCCAGACATCATCGCTTTTCTTCAGTAGTTCATGCTCGATCTGAAGTTCTGACAACTCTTACTTCGGTAGACTCAGTTCAGTATCTTTCTGAGTCAAGTCATTGGTCAGTACTGAGATCTGTTCTTCTTGATGCTGAGACTTGGCCATCAGAGAGTTTATCTCCTCCCTGAGTCTCAACACAAGTCCTTCTGACTCAGTAGCAACCTGACTCTCCGGAGAAAGTCTCTGATTCTCCACTTTTAGGGTATCCAACTCCTGAAGAGTCTTACTGAGCTAAAAGACTCATCTAAATCTGCTCGTCGAGTAGTTCTTCATATGCGATTGCGACGTCCAGATTCTCATCTGCACCTGAAATAGTGTCGTGTGTGCAGTGTGAAGAGGAGTTAAATGGAGCGTGAGAGTTTACCTCATCCTCTTCTCCTGCCATGAGACACTTTTCAGTGTCTTCTTCAAGCTCTATGGCCATGAATACCGCTTCATCGTCGGATGAATCCATGAAGGAATCGACTTCATCTGAGTCGTCTGAGAGTTCACCAGCTATATATGCTTGACGCTTCTTAATAAACTTCTCCCTTCGAGCTTTGCGTGCTGCTCTCTCAGCAGTACTGAGCTCAGGACAATCACATCTAATAATGTCCTGGCTTCTTGCAGTTATAGTAGGTAGTGACTCTCTCTTCTTTGCTTTCGCTATCTTTTGACTGAGCTGAGTCCTCCAGTTTCCTACAGTTAGAAGTATGTGAGTCAGGAGTGCGCTTAGGTGTATATTCAGACTTACCTTTGGAGTCTCTGACGACTCTTGAGAGTTTTTTGCACCTCTCCTTCTCCTTCTGATACTTTACGACAAGCAGCACGTACTTCTTAGCCAGGTTTCCTTCTTGTAAATCACTGAGTGAAGGTTCAGCCTTGCTAGAAGTTGGAGCTACTGTGCTGACTGATGCTTTTAAGGCATGGTCGATTTGGGCGTCAGCTTCAGCTCGTTGCTTCCTTTGAGGTAGACCAAACTCGAACTCCTCAGCTTTAAGTTCTGAAAGGATATGGTCAGGAGTAACAATATCTAAGTCAAAATGTCTCAGTAAAGTAGCAAAGGGAGTCCATTGACCTTCTGGCAGTGCCCTCAAAATCTTGAGATTCATCTCTCGGTTGGAGAATGTCTTTCCCAGCCCGTTGATGGAGTTCATAAAATCCATGAATCTGACGTTAAGATCTTCAATGGAGTCACCAGGCATGAGAGACAGTCTCTCCAGTTTCTGAAGTTCCAGCGCCACTTGTTCGCTTTGATCTTCAGAGTCCCCCGACTCAGTAGCGCTAGAGCATCCCAGAGTTCCTTCGCGGACTTGCAGTCCTGAACTCTCCCGAGATAAGAATCGCTCAAGGTGGTCAGTATGGTGTTTCTGGCGACCCGGTCTAAGTTGTGAAGCTTCTTCTCCTCAGGGGTGTAGAGACTTCTGTCTTTAGGGATCTTTTTCCCGGTCACCATTCCTCCTCTTTGTGTTGGGTCCTGAGTTACGACACTATCAACCATCGGAACGATAGGTCCGTCCTCCAGTACCTCTGCCATGCTGTCGTGGAGGGAAGTCAGATGTGCCTCCATTCTGACTCGCCATACCCCGTAGTTCTCTACTGAGAACATGGGTACCATCCTGATTCCTGACATATTAGACATAGTAGATAATGATATGAATGAAGAATGATATGCAGTGAAAACGTTTTCTGGATCCGTTCAAGTAGACCAGTTTCAGAATAACAAGAGTCTTAGAGAACTCCTGCTCTGATACCAATTGTTGATCCCGAGAATAACAAGAGTTTTCTGAAAACTTTTTAGGAGAGTGTCGTACTGAACAAGTTCAGTAGACCAAATAAGTTGTTTAGGATCGTGTGGCAGAGTGACTGACTTCACTGAGGCCTGCTAGCTAACTTGAGTCAGAATTCAGTACCGTTCAGCTGAAGTTCAGTATAGTGCGGAAATGTGTAGGCCCAAATTCAGTTGAGTTTAGAAAACGTTTTTAATAAAACAACTTTAGTATATTAGTGCGATCGATTAAGCTTTGCTGAAACTTAGTTAAATGATTTTAGAAATATTTTCAGTATGAACAGTAATCAATGCAACAGTAAAAAGACAGAACACATGCAATTTTTAAAGTGGTTCGGATCCAACAATCCTACGTCCACTGTCTCGAAAGATTAGGAAGCTATGTATTATACTGAGATAGTCTCAGTTGGTTTGTACACTGGACAAACACTGGTCTTGAGATTTATACTGAGCAAGTCTCAGTTTACAAGGTATCAAACTAAAGCATTTGACAAACTCTCCAACTATGAAGGAGTCCTTTACAATAAGGATCAGTTCAGATATGAACTCCTTCGTCTAAGCTATAGATAAGATCTACTGAGCTTAGGTTAGAGGGATAGGGAACGAGAAAGTGGCTTCTAGAGCGACGAACAGTTAAGTATGGACTTGGGTTCGTATTCAGTTGCTTGGATACTAGAGGCTTTATAATCTGGTTCAGCTTGGTTCCCTATGAGCAAGTATGTCGCCTTTCACCGGAGATTACTCTATGAAGGTCTTGCGGAAAGCTTAAGTCATTTTGAGTTGCTCGTGAATGCTCGTGTTCTTGGTGTCTCGTAGGTTTTTCGTTCGTCGTGAGCTTCAATTTGAAATTATACCTCTATTTATAGAGCAGAGACATGGATAGATCCGTTGGAGACGATGATCCATGTGTCTCTCTCATTAGGTAGCTAACGGCTCTTTCAAAGATGGTGACAGAGTCCTTTTCCTCCATTTCTGGAAAGTTGTTGACTTGCAGCTTTAATCAGAAAGTAGACAGTTGGACGCTCGTCATTGGTCGAGGTTGAAGAAAGTAGGTGAGACAGTATAAATTTCAGGGAGGATCTGAAGCTGACTTCTCTGTACCTCGTATAACTCTGCTGATTTGACTTAGTAAATCCTGACAGTCAGAAGACTGTTCAGCCGTTGCTGAGTCTGATCTATATTCAGTAGCGTAGTCCTGCTGAGTTAGCTCTACTGAAGATCAACTCTGAGTTCAGTGAACTACTCTCGCCGAGTTCGGTTCTATCGACTTCTTTCGATATCTTTGCTCCTGTTTGAGTCCAAGATTCTTGAGTCTTCTTCTTCTGGTACTGAAGCTGATAATCTGCTCAATACCCAGCGGACGGAACTTAGCACCTGAACCAAATGAAGAGTGTCTACTAAGTCTGAAACCTCAGAGACAGAACAATACATTACAATGGAATGGTTCATCAATCAAAGTAGGGTTTTGGGATCTTCAAATCTTTAGAGCACTAGGCTACTGAGTTATCTCCCAATAATTTATTGAAGGACTGAATTATCTCCCAACACCTTTTCGACCTCTGCGAGCTTTTGACTGAGTCTGGCTATCTCAGTATCTTTCTCAGAATTGTCCTTAGTCAGAACTGATATCTGAGTTTCTTGAAGCTGAGACTTAGTCATAAGAGATTCAATCTCTTCCTTCAGTCTCGCAACGAGATTCTCTGAATCAGTAGAGACCTGACAATCAGAAGAAAGTCTCTGATTTTTTGCCTTTACCTGTTCCATTTCCTGAACAGTTCTGGCTGAACTCTCTGCTTAACTGAATCTGCTCCTTTAGTAGATCGTCGTATGCTTGCACCGCGTCTAGAGGTTCATCTGTAGCTGAGCACGTGTCGTATGTGTTCTGTGAAGAGGAGGTTATAATAAGTTTCAAATTTACCTCAGCCTCTTCTGCGGCCATCAGACAATATTCAGTTGTTGTTTCAGGATCTGTTTCTCTGACCTCAACGGCAATAAATGCAGTTTCGTCTTCAGAAGAATATATGAAAGTATCTTCATCGATTGAGTCATCAGATAGCTCTCCGGCAATGTAGGCCTGCCTTCTTCGGGCAAATTTTTCACGTCCGGCTTTGCCTTTACGCTCGTTGGGCGACCGAGAGCTCGGGACATTCGATCTTGGAAATGTCCTTCTTTCTTGCAGTTGTAGCACACAGTTACTCTGCCACCTTTTCCAGTTGAGCTGTTGGATGGACTAGCAGCAGGTTCTGTGTTCCTACAATCAGGAGAAGGTTTTTATTCTTCCCTTTTATGATGATCTTTCTTACCTGATGGAGAATCTCTGTGGTATTTCTTTAGCTTTCTGACTCTCTCCTTCTCCCTTTGATATTTGAGAGCCATAAGCGCAAGACGATCAGTAGCGGGAGTCTCGAAAGACTTAGCATCTGAAGCGACTCTTGTCTTCTTTGGTAGAAATGGGGTTGGCTCCTGGTGTGCTGACTGTTGCTTTGAAAGCATGGTCTATTTGAGTGTCAGCTGGAGCACTAGAGCATCTTTGGGGTAGGCTATGCTCGAACTCCTCCATCTTCAGTTCTGAAAAGATAACATCAGGAGTTAAAGCATTAAGATCTGAGCGACGTAAATAAGTAGCGAAAGGAAGCCACTTCAGTCGAGGCAGCGCTCTCAAGATCTTTGTGTTCATCTCTTTATTGGTGAACGTTCTCCCCAGCCCGTTGATTACATTGATCTGATTAGTGAATCTGACGCTGAGCTCGTCAATGGTTTCGTTGGGCTTCATGGCAAAGGTGTCGAACTTTTGAGGCTCTAGCTCGAGCTTATTTTCTTTGATCTGCGGGGTTCCTTGGCTCAGTACCGCCAGGGCATCTCAAAGCTCTTTTGCCATTTTGCAGTCTTGCACCCTTCCGAGGTGTGAATCGCTGAGCGTTGTCAGGATTGCATTCTGCGCTACTCGATCGAGGTTGTGCAACTTCTTCTCTTCGTGCGTGAAGGCAGATTTGTCTTTGGCAACCTTAGCACCAGTCTTTGCTCCTACACCTCCCACAGCGGCATATTGAACGTTGTCGATCATGGGAATGATGGGTCCTGTTTCAAGGACATCTGTCATGCTATCATGCAGCGATGTAAGGTGCGCCTCCATTCTCATGCGCCATACCGTGTAGTTCTCTAACGAGAACATTGGTACCATCCGTATACCTGACATATCAGACATTGTAGATGAGAATATAAGGATGTATGAAGAGATGCTTGTGCAGTGAAAACGTTTTCAGGATCTGTTTGAGTAGACCAGTAGTTTTAAGAAACAATGATCAGGAGAAACCGTGCTCTGATACTAATTGTTGGTCCGAAGACGAGTATCAGGTGTAGAGGGGGGTGAATACACCTGATTACAAGTTTTTCGTCAAACGCGACGCACAGTTGAGCTGTAAAATGCGACTGATGAACAGTGCCAAATAGTAACCTTCTGATCATGGGTCAGAGTGTCTCAACTACTGAGTCTGACCTACTGACTTTTGTTAGTATTAAGATTTCAGTCGGAGACTTTAGTGCGGATAAGTGTGGGGCCCGATAGACTTCGTCTCTTTCTGAAAACGTGTTTTTGCAAACCAAATTTGTTTTGGTTGGTGCACTTTTAAATACGTTTTATACAAGTTATGAGTTTGTAAAACGGTTTGAGAATGATGCAATAAAATAGTAAATAACACAAGTAATTTTTAACGTGGTTCGGATACGCAAGATCCTACGTTCACGGTCCTGCTGAATAGGAGTTCTTATTGATTAATCTGAGCAAGCCTCAGCAAGGAGTTCTTACAATAAGAACGATTCACAGAAAGTGAACTCCTTCGAAGGTTCTAAGCTATGGATGTAACAGTTGAGCTTAATAGAGAAGAGGGAACTAAAGAAACTCTAGAGAGAAGAACTACAGATATTCAACTAAGCAAGTTCTTCGCTGGATCGACGTGAATGCTCTAGAGAGTTTGAAAGTTGTGAGCGTGTATTCCCTTTGATGTCCCGTGCGTTGAGCTCGGAAATACTTATCTATTTATAGTCGTGACCCAAGCATTTGTCCATTGGAGAAGATGATGCCACGTGTCACAAATGTCCAAGGAAAACGACCATAAGTTTCGAAGTAGCGCCGCAGAGTGGTTGGTCACTGTACATGAGAGCACCTTTAGTGTCAAAGCAGGTACGGCTTAGATTGCTTCTCATTGGTCGAGGTTTGTGGTAGGTGAGACTTGTCAGACATCAGTCTTCATCTGAGTTGAGTCTCACTTATCCTCGTATGATACTCTGCTGACTTTCGAATGACATTAAAAGTCGGGCAGTCTTTTCCTATCGGATTCAGTAGATCTGGATCGATGGTACTGTCATCTGAGTCGGCCAATGGAAGTCTTCCACTGAGAACAGTCAGCTGCTAACTCTGAAGGTACTGAGCTCTTCAAACTGTGTCTTCAACGGAGGTCAGCTGATGGGAATCTTCTACTGATGACGGTCAGCTGGAGACCGGAGGACACGAGCTCTTACAAACTGATGACATAGGGTTCTGGAATTTAATTTCCTACTAAAGTTCAGACCAACAAATACCCCTTACAGGACTTAGTCAAAAACCGATAACGAAAATAAGAACAGTCTAGCTTATTACATCATCAAGTCCGAAAGACACACTATAGGTATAGGACAGGTTTTGGGATCTTCAATTCTATAGCGATAAATCACTATAATTTCCCCATTACTGCAATATAGCAATAAGTCCTAAGTACATGAACCACTGATGATAGTTCAAAGTACCCCCTTAGCAATGATCTAAACGATCACTGACTCATAACCCAACAACTATTGTCACTTCTTTTATATATATAAAAAAGTATCAAGAAGTTGGTTTGGAATGTTTTGCAAGTGAGTCTTTTGACTTCTTGTTCACTTTGATTACTTCGGGATTCCAAATGTGACTAGTTTTTTTCATTACAAGAAATTTTTTATTGTGCTTCTGTGGATGTGGATTTCACATTGATTACTTCAAGAATCAAAATATATAACATGTTCCACCTAATGTTGAAACTGTCGTTTCATTATAAAAACAATCTTAAAGTGAGACTCATTTTATTTCAATATGGTATCCATTGTAGCGGATACCTTAAAACTTAGTAAGCGTCTTCTAGACTTACTAGAGTAAAGGGCAAACTCAATAGTTAATTTAGTATGATTTGATAGAATGACACATGCTATTTTGGAGCCTTCAAGATGTTCGATGCTCTAAATAAAGTATTACATGACATTTAGCTAATGTTAACTTAAGAAGATAAAAATATTTCAAATCATAGTAAAGATGATGATGATGATGGTGATGATGAAGGAAAATTAATCTTTTTTCACAATTATGCTGGTATACCTTTATTTTCAAAAGGAAATCAAATACGTAAAACATAAGGGTTAATCATTTTCCAATCAATACCATGAGTAAGGTTATGCAAAAACACATTTCATAATATTCTTCAGAAATATTAATTTAAGAACAAAAATATATTAAGTGCAACGAACTATTTATCATTATACAACTTTGCACAAGTTAAAATTTTACACATTAATGTCAATACGACATAAATTATGTATTTTCTTTAGGAATACAAATTTGGAACACATCACTCCAAATTCCTCCTAAAGGAGAATGTGAATCAGTATATGAAATACAAAAGTATTTGATGAAATATCCTCATGTCTAAAGACGGAGTTTGAATTGAAAGATTTAGACAAAACTAAGCATTATCCCGATCTGTAGATCGAGCATATCCCTAAAGGAGTTACACCAATCGACCTACATGAAAAAAGTTTTTAAAGATATTTTATATGATTGTATCTCATCCACATAGCTACCTAATGGTTGCTTCAATCACTTGAAGTGGATGAAAACTCATTTAGACCTAAAGAACATAACCTATATATTTTAGGACTAGAAGTTCCTTACTTGCGCAATTGGAGAATTCGACATGGTATTAATCCTCATTTGTTATCTTTAAGACAAATATGGTATTGGTCTAAATATGAGAGTAATGATATATCTCCTACTATTCTCTATGAAGATAAATAAACTTGTTTTTCACATATTAGTTTACACCTTGAAGATAACCTTAAAGATTGTTATCTTGAGTAGGAGTGCAAATTTTAAATAATCTAGAAGATTAGGCTAACCCCTAAAGATCAAATGGGCCTCAAGGTCAAATGGTTGTACTCTTTTTCCCTTTCTAAGTTTTTTCCCAAATAGTTTTCTTAGTGAAGGTTTTAACGAGGCATCAATGCAACTAGGGGTGTAAGTGGTTCCGCTCCGAACCGCGAAACCGATCGGACCGAACCGAACCAAATCGAAAAATGTGGTTTGGTTCGGTTTCACGGTTTGGTTCAGTTTCACGGTTTGGTTCGGTTTATTTTTTTAGAAACCGTTTACATTCGGTTCGGTTCGCGGTTTCAAAAATTTTTGAACGTTTCGAACCGAACCGAACCAATATCCTATTTTATAATTTTTTTATTTAATATTTGTCTTTCTTATATGAGAATATTGTTGAATTTAGATATTAGATTTAAGTTAAGATCAATTATAATCTATACAAAGGAAGAAAAATGAGTAACAACTCTATACTTATGAGTTCGGAACGAGTGACATCCTATAAACTATTATTCTTGCATTATTTAGGATTTAAAAAATATAAAAAAAAAGGAGAACCGATGAACCGAACCAAACCAAACCATTTATAAGCGGTTCGGTTCTGTTCGGCTCCGATATTTAAAAACCCATCGAACCGAACCGAACCGAACCATTTCTATGTGTTTGGTTCGGTTCCTAAAATACATAAAAAACCGAACCGAACCGAACCGTTACACCCCTAAATGCAACACATAAGTAAATGATTCATTGATATTGATTCACAAAAGAACTAAGACATACATCTCCTAAAGTAGTTTTACACACATGATCTCCAAAATAGTGGCGGCATCAACATCCAATAAATTTGCTTAACAGGTGATCTAGTGGATTCTTTTATGAAAACATTACTAACGTCAACATTCAAGAAATTGGTAAACCATATATTAATATGCACCAACTCAGGGATCTACAATGACTATATTGAGGGGGACCAGTTGTACTCTTTTTCATTCGACCAGTTTTTATTACAATAGCTTTTTCTGGCAAGATTTTAATCAGGCAGCAGCTTCTTTCATGGATGGTCAATCAAGGGGGAGTATTGTAAATATATTTTATATATATTTACCATATATAGTGATGACCTTGTAAATTCTAAAAGTCCATGAGTCCATCTGCAACTCTATAAATTGATAGAGGTATTTAGTACTTATAATAATACATCTCTCATTCCTACTCTCTCTATTATTCTCCACATTCTCTCTAGTTCATAACACTTAGTTTTTATTTTTATTTTATTTTTTTAAGATGAACAGAATGTGCTTATACTTAATTAGAAAAACAAAGAAAAATATAAAAAAACCTTCAAAGTCATTATAGACATGTCTATTTCCGGTTACGGTTACAGTTATAATTAGAGATCGTCGGTTATGATTTGCCAAAAATTGAAAGCGAAATTGAACCGCTAGTAGACGGCTAACAGTTCAGGTATGAAACCGCCGGCTCCAGTTCTAGATTACCAGTTTCACGGTTTTTATAAACTTTATTTATTTATTTATTTACTAACTTAATTTCATTTTATTAAAAAAAAGAAAAAAAACCTTTATAGATTTGAAACAAGTCAAGAATCAACTATAAATAAAGTTATAGTATAATTTATAGCATGAAAAAATTGAACTATTAAATACTTCCTCTGCCCACTATCACTGTTCTACTTTCCTAATCGTATTATCCCGCTATTACTGTCATCTTTCCTAAAATGTCAAATATTAATTATTAACCTAAAAGGAAGTGGGCCCCTACTCAGCCCCACATCTTATACTCCCTCTCTCCAAAAATCTCTCTCTTATACGATTTCTTTCCACTCTTGACTCATTTAGGATTTTTAATTTTTTGGAACATTAGATTTTTCTTCAATTTCAACGTGAAAAAAACAGAAAAAATAAATAAATAAATCGATCACCTCAACTATGTCTTGCAAAAATTTGAATGAATTCTCATTTTTCTCACCAACCACTCCTCGAAAATTGTGTCCATTTATTGATACAATTAAAACTCATAAAATAAACACCTAAGCAAAGTTTCTTAATCTCCGTGCCGAAAACAAGGGGAAGTAAAAGCGGGATGAAGGGAGTATATTTAATCGCTCTTGTTGCTGATGCTTCATTATCATCATCATTTTAGAAAGAAAATTTATGTTATTATATTCAATTTTCAATCATGTACCAATTATTATAAATTTTTTGATATTCTAAGTTTTTCATGGACAATATTTGAACATCTTTCATCCACATATATTTTCTGGAGAAGTTACCATCCATTTACAATTTTACTAATTACATGACAATGTTTTCTCCACAAACTTAGAATTTATTTTTTTTGGGTGTTTATTTATAGTTGGGTCTAACTATACTTACTAATTGAGACTTATTTAGAGATATTATATTTTCTTATATGAATATCTGTTATATATTCTGTTGGTCCCGAGATAAACGTTCAGGTATAGAGGGGAGGGGGTGAATACACTTGAAAACTTTCTCAACTTAAAACGCGAACAGTCCTTTTCAGGAAGATGTCGTACTGAACAGGTTCAGTAGACCATATAAGTTGTTCTGAATCGCGTGGTAGAGTGATTGACTTCACTGCTAGCTGACTTAGGTCAGAATTCAGTACCAGTCAGTAGAAGTTCAGTAGAGTGCGGAAATGTGTAGGCCCAATTCAGTTGAGTTAGAAAACGTTTTTAGGAAAATTATTTCAGTATATTAGTGCAGTCTTTTAATCTTTGCTGAAACACAGTTAAATGATTTGAAAGATATTTTCAGTATGAACAGTAATCAATGCAAAAGTTAAATAAAGCACACAGAACAAAAGCGATTTTAAAGTAGTTCAGATCCAACAATCCTATTCGAGCAAGTATGTCGCCTTTCTCTTTGAATAGCTCTTTGAAGTTCTTGCGGAAAGCTTTAAGTCGATTTTGAGTTGCTCGTAATTGCTCATGTGTTTTTGATTTCTAGGTGAGCTTCGATTTGAATTCTTCCCTCTATTTATAGATGAGAGGCATGGAAAGATCCGTTGGAGATGATGATCCATGTGTCTCCCTCTTTTGGGTAGCTAACGGCTCTTTCAAAGTATGGTGGCAGACTCCTTTACCTCCGTTTCCGGAAAAGTGTTGACATGCAGCTTTAATCAGAAAGTAGACAGCTGGTTGCTCGTCATTGGTCGAGGCTGAAGAAAGTAGGTGAGACACACATACTTTAAGATAGATCTGAAGCTGACTTCTCTATACCTCGTTTGACTCTGCTGATTTGACTTATAAGATTACTAACAGTCAAAAGACTGCCTGGCCGTTGCTGAGTCTGATCTATGTTCAGTAGCATACTCCTGCTGAGTCTAGCTCTACTGAAGATCAACTACGAGTTCGATGTCTTGCTCTGCTGAGTCCGGTTCTGCCGACTCCTTTCGATATCTTTGCTCTGCTGAGTCCAAAGCCTACCGAGTCTTCTTCTCATAGTACTGAGGCTGATAGTCTACTGAAAAATCAGCAGACAGAACTGAACGCCTGAACCATGTAGGAAGGATGTCTACTGAGTCTGAACCTCTCAGAGACAGAACAAAACAAATACTACTCAATGGTTCATCAATCAAAGTAGGGTTTTGGGATCATTTAAATCTATGAGCACTGAGCTACTGAATCATCTCCAAAAAATTTCCCCCTATTTGATGATGCCAAAACCTAACACTACAAACTGTCAGAAACAAACTCCTTACAAATATTACAAGTAGAATCAGTGGAGTTGTTCTTCAAGTACTATACTACTGAGGGAATGTACAGGGAAGAAATATCAGAACCTATACAGAATCCTAACAACAATTTCCCTCTTTAATAAACCTCATACAATAAGTTCCCTCAAGCTTCTAACAAGATAGATCTATCAGCTAAGAAGAAACAGACAGACACAAATATCAGCAGTGAGTGGGTGAGTCTGTAATCACTTAGGTGATTCTGAGTGTTAAGCATAAATAAACAAGGCCATGAAGACAATAAGGTATTGCCGGGCCGAACAACAATGATATTTTATAGATAAGAGAATATTCAGTACAATACATCACATGCTATTCTAGAAAACAAAAACAAGACACGGAGAAGCTAACTATCTCTTGAACTGTTGGATCCGCGCTTTGAAATCTCTTGACTTCTCTACAGGCAACAGCAATCCATACATTCTGAAAGTATCTCTTCTGAGCTTCTGTATCTTCAGCACATCATCAGTATCAGCTTCATCAAGATTCAAGGCTATGACTGCATTGCTGACTTCTCCTTCTATGACTCCAACATGCAGTGATCCATCAAGCTTCTGTGGAGGGGGCATAGGTCGAGGAACTGGAACTCTGACATCAATCTTCTCAGCTAAGGCTTTCTGGACTCTGGCATAGATTTCAGGGTCGCTCACCAGAAGCCATTCAACAAAGGCCGTAATTTTGTCCATGTCAGGCAGTACCTCCAGATGAAGTACCTCTTGATAAATTCTGCCTTAAGCGTTTCCCACCTCTTAGTCCGCTCTCATGGCATCCACGTGTCAATTCTAGGCCATCTGTGAATCTTGAGATCAGTAGGCTTTTTGGCTCTTCTGTACCTGTATGGAATTTCAGTTTTGCCAGGTACCCTCTCTCTCGCCTCTTTCTTTGTCCTGATTCTTAATGCTTCCAAGTTAGCCAGCCTGAGCCTTTCTCTGGCTTCGCTTATTTGTCTAGCTTCAGCACCTCTGTGTAGAGCCATGTCCATCGCGTCCCATATCTCTTTCATCTCCTGTTCTTTTGCTTTAGAAGGGACATACGACGGAACATGCTCTTCTTCTTCTTCTGACTTAGCAGGTGTTTGAGATTTGGACTTAGTTCCACCCTGCTGACCAGTCTGCTGCTGCTGCTGCTGTTCCTTCTCTTTTTCCGTATCGGCCTCATCGCCAATTTTCAGCTTCCTAGGGGGTGGCCTCGTTCCTGGCTTCCTTCCCCCTTGGACCTTGGTTTTTCCCTTAGCAGGAGCTTTTTTGGCTTATTAGCAGCCTCTGCCTCAGCAATCACCATGGCGAGCTTCTCATCTGCTTCGATCTGAGCTCTCTCCTTAGGGCTTATAAACCTCTTAGCTCCTTTCTTCGGTGGGGTTGGGTGTTTCAGCACTTTCTTCCCCTTACCCGCCACCGAAGGAGGCAGAGGAGTTTCCTACTCATCAGAATCCTCCTCGATAAAGTCAGCAACCTCCTTGATAATTTCACTGGGAGTCTGGGTTGCTGAGTCTTTTGGTCCGGAGACGCTTGGGCCGGTCTCAGCAGGCTCTACATCTCCTGCTGCTCAGACACCCTGGGCCTGACCTGTGCCTTAGGAGTCAGTAGGAGCGGATTGACGTGCAGGTGCTCCTCTTGCTGACCTTGATCCCTTTGGCGTCTTCAGTATCCTTTCCCTTCCCCTTTTTGGCATCATCAACTGAGCCAAGGGTAGGTACCGGAATCTTCTTGTTCAGACCTTCGTATGCCGTGGCCAGCTGATCCAAAGATGTCTGCATCTTCTCGAGGTGGAGGTGGAGCTCATTCCTTTCTTCAACAAGTTCATCTCCATACTTCTTATGGGAAGACTCCACCACGGTCTGAATGGTTTGCAACTTATTATCCATTTTCTCTTCTAGAGCCTTCTAAATATTTTGAAGTCTGAGTTCTGAGGCCTGACTCATTGAAGAGATAGATTCAGCATGGGCTGACTGGGTTTCCTTATAATCTTCAAGAAGTTTCTTCTGAGCAGCTTCCATCAGTGCTTGTTGCTTCTCGAACTCTGCTCATTGAGTGGATAGAGCGTCTGTGAGGATAGTAGAGAAGTCCGGAGCTGGTATATTCTGAATTGAAGTTCTGAGCTCCTTCATCTCCTCACTCTGAGCTAGAGTCGACTGTTTCCACGTCTTCTGGACAGCCCTGGCCAGAAGTCTGTTCTGAGCACCTTGAATTCTGAGGGCCTTGGCCGTAGTCTTTGAACGTCGGGTCTTAGGGCTGGGCGCTACCTCGAATGCAGACCCCAACAGAAGCAGTACTGGGTCCGCGGTCTGAGTGGAACTTCAGCAGTTAAGGGTTGGACACCCTCCTCCAGTTGAGATCCCTCAACAGGCTTCTCAGGGCCTGTATCACTGGGCGGGTCCTGATCATCAGGATCGGACCCATCTGAAGGGCCGACGGCTATAGATGGGACTCTGTCAGTCAGCATGGCCCGCATAGTCGCCCTTAAATCCTCTACGGAGAGAGGTCCGCAGGCTCTGAGTAGCCTATCTTCTCGCGAATAATGAGCTCCTCTTCATGAAGCTGTTCGCAGGTGTGGTGTTGGATCAGTCTGTTAAGAGTCGACCACGCCTGGAACCTGATTAATGTGTGAAGCCTGGCCTGCTTGGCTAGAGCAACCAAGTCAGAATGACCTAATATTTCTGGAATGGCCTTAGAGACTTCTCGGGAGGCCCTGGTTTGAAGAGTTGATGCCTCCATCCCAATTGTCTCGGCTTCAGAAGCGGTCTCCGAATCTTCAACTTCTATCAAAGTTATCTCTTTCGCAATAGACAGAATACTACTGAGAGGTGGAACATCCAGCGGGGTCTGAGTAGTAGGAGTAGCAGGTTCAACATCGGACCCCTGCTCCACTGTCTCTCCTTTGTCAGCTGATACAGTCTTCTCTGCTGAGACTGTCTTCTCATAAGAGTCTCCCTCATCACGCAGAGGGACGACTACTGCCTTAGAGACCGTCTTCTATTTCTTCGACGGTGTCTTGGGAGGCGACCTCTTCTTGGTCGGAGTAGAAGACTTCTTGGATCCTTTCTTGGGCACAGCAGGCCCTGCTCTAATTTGATGAAGGGCTGCTGCCCTGCTCTGAAATCTGACCTTCTTAGGGTTGAAGTACCCTTTGTCAGCGTAGACGTGGTGGTCAGCACCATTGAAGTCTTCAATCATCACTGTCAGCTTCATCCCGTAAAGAAGCTTTCCTTTGACAGTTAGATTGCCTGAAGCTTTATCAAACTTCGCAGCTTAAGTCATGAATTCTTTAAGAAAGAATTCTATCCAGTTAATCTGTGCCCGGTCATAGATCGCCATCATCATTTGCAGCTTGGGTCTAGACACTTGATCAAATGATCCTGCTTGGCTAGTCAGGATCTGAGTGATTATATATGCCAACGCCCTATGGTGTGGCAGCATCGAGTTCTTCGGAAAGGCAGCCCTGAATGACGTGGGCTCGCCGCAGAAGATTTCCAAGTACTCGTCTAGCATGTCATACTTATATCCCGTAATACTAATGCCGGTGTTGGGCAGATGAAAGCTCCGCTGAAGAGCTTCTCGGATAGACATCTGTTTGATCTCGGAGTCAGCACGGGCGGGCTCTATGACCTGATGAATGATAAACCGAGCCCTAATATCTCCGTCTACAGATTCAGAATTTAGATATAATTCTAAAACTTGTCTCGGAAGGAAGAAGGTTGGATTACTGGAGAGAAATCCTTCCAGTCCTGACGCCCTCACCGCCTCAAAGATATCCTCCATGAACTCCAACTCGCAGGCATCAAATTCCATGATTGGCTCACACCAAACACGGTCTTTTTCTAGAATCTCCACGATGTTGGCTGGAACCGTAACTGTAACGTTCCATGCTGCCATGACTATGATCTGCAAAAAGTGATATCAGTATCGGAAATAATATTACAAAGAAATACGAGATACTGAATATGCATGTAAGTTTACCGAAATAATTTCTGAGAAGATATGGAAATTGTTTGTGAATAGTAGATTAAGTCTCAGAAAATTTTAGGGTTCGAAAGTTGCAGAGCGAAAATGGCGGTTTTTCAATCTTTGAACGTGTTTTATACGATCAAGAAGATGAACAGTTTTACATCCAAGGTTCAGTTCAAATCTGCTTTATGAGATGGACGGCTAAGATTTATTGTTATAAAATAGGTAATGATCAAAATGTCGCCAAAGAAGTAACTTGATTAGACATGCATTTAATGCGCCGCAGAGTTCAGCATACTTAGCATAGAATGTCGTGTATTAAATGTAAACCGTTATATTAAATGATATTTTCTAAGGCATTGAATACGAAGCTGAATCTGAATCATTAATGCATAAAATATTCTATTGGCTACTGAGTAGAGATGCGCAAACTTGTCAGCTGATACCTCGTGTAGATGGTTTTTGAATCTCCATGTACTGAATGAGCTCAGTACTGAGAGTGAACATTCCCCCTTGCTGAATGCTCCTCTCTTGAATCCATTTACTGATTGGAGTTAGTAGGGTCCAGCAGACCTAGGTCTCTGAATCTTGCTTCAGCTAGAGGCTTGGTCAGAATATCGGCCCCTTGATGGTCAGTATGGATCTTCTCCATCCTGATATCCTTCTTTTCGACATGTTCACGAATGAAGTGGTGCTTGATGTCCATGTGCTTGCATCTAGTATGAAGTACAGGGTTCTAAGTGATTGCAATTGCACTGGAGCTGTCGCAGAAGATCGGCACTTCATTCTGAATGACGTCATAGTCACGTAGTTGCTGTCTCAGCCAAAGAATTTGGGCGCAGCAACTTCTGACAGCCATGTATTCAGCTTCAGTAGTTGACTTCGCTACTGAATGTTGTTTCTTTGAAAACCATGAGATCAGCTTACTGACAAGGAACTGACAAGTTCCAGAAGTTGACTTTCGGTCAATCCTACATCCTGCATAGACAGCATCAGAATAACCAGTTAGTTCAATATTATCGTCTGCTGGATACCATAAACCCATGTCAGTGTTCCTCTCAGATAGCGGAGAATCTTCTTTGCTGAGTCCATATGGCTTTGCTTAGGATTCGCCTGAAATCGAGCGCAGACACCTACAGCATAAGTTATTTCAGGTCGAGTAGCTGTTAAATATAATAAAGAGCCAATAATAGCATGAAATTCAGTATGGTCTACTGATACTCCTTCTTAATCAAGATCGATTTCCATGTTCGTGTTCATCGGGATCTTGATTGGTTTGCTGGATGTGCAACCGAATTTCTTGATGAGGTCTCGAGTGTATTTGCCTTGATTGATGAACGTTCCCTTTTCAGATTGTTTGACTTGAAAACCGAGGAAATAGTTCATTTCTCCCATTATTGACATCTCAAACTTGTCCTTCATCATTTTCTCAAACTGCTGACACGTGATGACGTTCTTTGATCCGAAGATTATGTCATCTACGTAGATCTGCACAAGTAAAATGTCATCTTCCAGTCGAATGCTGAATAATGTGCGATCTACTGTGCCCTTCTAAAAACCTTTCTGAAGAAGAAACTCAGATAGGGTATCGTACCAAGTCCTGGTGCTTGTTTTAACCCATACAGAGCCTTTCTGAATCTATAAACCTGATGTCCCTACTGAAAGCCGGGAGGCTGTTCTACATAGACTTCTTCTTTCAGTACGCCGTTCAGGAATACAGACTTCACATCCATTTGATAAACTCTGAAGCGTTGATGTGTTGCGTAGGCTAGGAATAGTCTGATTGCATCCAATCTTGCAACTGGATTGAAAGTTTCGTCGAAATCTATCCCTTCGGCTTGACAGTAGCCTTTTGCCATGAGTCTTGCTTTGTTCCTTACTATGACATTGTTTTCATCTCGTTTGTTCTTGAAGACCCATTTAGTTCCAATCACATGTTGATGTTGGGATCTGTCAACAAGCTCCCATACTTCGTTTCTCGTGAACTGGTTCAGCTCCTCCTGCATACCTATGATCCAATCAGCATCCTTAAGTGCGTCCTCAATTGACTGAGGTTCTTCAGTAGACAAGAAGCAGGAATATAATGCGCTTTCTCCCTGACAGAATCTGGATCTTGTCTTTACACTAGCTGAAGGATCTCCAAAAAGTAAATCAGAAGTGTGAGCGTCCTGCTACGATCGACGATGTTTTAACTCTTCATCTGAAATTTGTTCAACACAGATAGTAGGTGAGTTAAGATTTTTCAGTTGTACTATTCTGAGATTGAAGTAATTCAGTTACGAGAGTTGGGTCTACTGAGTTACCAGGTTCAGGGGCATTCAGCTCAGGAACTTCATTTGTTCCCCCTGAATTATTGTCCTCAGTAGAGGTCTCAGTTACCACTTGGGTTTCTTCATCGACCTGAGTTACCTGGGATTGACTCTGTTCAGTAAAGTCAATCTGTTCAGCTAAGTCTGCTGCTGGCTGAGATTCAGTAGTCTTATCTTCAATTTCCTCTTCTGAATAATCATCCCAACACAGCTGGATCTTTTCAACTTTATCTTTTAAGCTCAGATCCTGTAGCTGCTTACTGATGTCCTCAGGTTCTGATTTTGAGTTTCTGCTCCTGTCTTCAGTAGCAAACTCATTAAAAACAACATGAGGGCTTTCCTCCATGCAAAGGGTCCGGTAGTTAAAAACTCTGAAGGCTTTGCTGACCCGGGAGTATCCTAAGAAGACTCCCTGGTCTGACTTGCTATCAACAGTCTTTAACTGGTCCTTTCCATTATTATGGATAAAGCATTAACACCCAAAAACATGGAAATAAGATAAGAAAGGCTTCCTGTCAATCCATAATTCATATGGTGTCTTCTGATGCTGCTTAGTCAGTAGAGATCTATTCCGAGTGTAACATGCAGTGTAAGTTGCTTCTGCCCAGATTTTGGATGGGAGTCCTAAGTCTGCGAGCAGGGTTCTTGCTGCTTCTTTGAGTGTTTTGTTTTTCCTTTCAGCAATCCCATTCTGTTGAGGCGTGCACGTGGCGGACGTCTCATTCTCTATGCCTTCAACTTTGCAGAACTCTTCCACCATCGAATTCAAGAACTCAGTTCCTCTGTCTGAACGTATCTTTATAATTTTGGTGTTCTTCTCGACACTGAGCTTTTTCAGAAGCTCAGGCAACTCTAGTTTGACGTCAGACTTGTTAGCAATAAATATGACCTATGTGTAGGGCAAGTAGTCATCAATGACCACTAAAGCATACTTCTTGCCTCTGATCGTCACTGGAGAGACTGGACCGAATATATCCATATGTAGCAGCTGAAGGATTCCATCAGTGGAAGGCGATGGAACAGGCGGATTTTGCTTCTTTGTTTTCTTTCCCTTCAGACATGCTTCACACTGAGTGTCTTTGCTGAATACTTCATTCGCAGTCCTCTTGCTAGAGCGTTTCTAGCTAGCTTGTTGAGCGTCATGAAGTTGAGATGGCTGAGTCTTCTATGCCAGAGCCACCCTGTTCTGTTATCGTTCTTCGCTAGCAAGCAAGCTTCAGGTTCAGCTGAGTTCCAGTCAGCTACATAGATATTCTTTTTGCACGAACCTGATAACACTGTTTTCCTTGTAGATTTATCAATGACATCACAGAAACCAGCGTTAAAAATCACTCTATTCAAGTTATCACAAAATTGACTAACAGAGTGAAGATTATGCTGAACTCCTTCAACATATGATACTCTTGGAACTGTGGCGGTTCCAATGTTGAGTGTTCCATAGCCTCTGGTATAGCCTTTTGCATTGTCTCCAAACTCGATTCTGGATCCTTCTTCAGTAGTATAATTCTTCAGTAGGTCCTTCTGGTATGTCATATGTCTTGAGCATCCGCTATCCACATACCAAGGATCCTTGTGCACCTGCAAAACAGAATTATATTCAGGTACCCTTTATTTTTGATTTTGGGTCCTTAGATGTTAGTTTTGGTAACTCAAATCTGTCTTACGACCTTGGTGGTCTCAGACAGTTTCTTTCCACTCTGATCAACAAACTTGACCACTGGACTGGTCGATGCTGACTTCTGAGGCTTTATTGGTTCAGTAGTCCTGATCTTCTGAGTTGGTGGACTGCTGACCTTAGCCTTCTGAATGACTTTCTTCTTCCTTTTCTGACTTCTGGATCCTCTTCTGACTATAGGATTATAGTAATATGACCCATACTGAGCTGGATGTGTCAGCTGCGGAGGTCCATACTGATCAGCCCACTTAACTCTGCTAGTTCCCCCTTGACTGAACTGGGGTGATTTTGAGCTAATCTTCTTGTCAGAATGCTGATAGCTAGGATGAGGTGCCTTCATCTTCTGTTTGTTCTTTGCTAGGGGTTTTAGAATCTCAGCATTGATAGTCTCCCCTTGAACAAACCTATCAGCTAACCGGTTCTCTGAGCGTACTGGGGCAGATGAGGAGGCTCTATGGCTGAACTCGAGTCCCTCCTTGCAGTGCTTAGGCTTGTTGCCGGCTAGCATTGCCTCAAGTTTCTTTTCAGCGCCCATGTACCACTCTGTCATCAGATTCCTCTAGACATCATCACTCTTCTTAAGCATTTCATGCTTGGTCTGAAGTCTTGACAACTCTTGCTTCAGTAGACTCAGTTCAGTATCCTTCTGAGTCAAGTCATTGGTCAGTACTGAGATCTGATCTTCTTGATGCTGAGACTTGGTCATCAGAGAGTTAATCTCCTCTCTGAGTCTCAACACAAGTCCTTCTGACTCGATACCAACCTGACTCTCCTGAGAAAGTCTCTGATTTTCCACTTTCAGGGTATCCAACTCCTGAAGAGTCTTACTGAGCGGCAGGCTCATCTGAATCTACTTGTCTAATAGTTCTTCATACGCGATCGAGATATCTAGGTTTTCTTCTGCACCTGAAATAGTGTCGTGTGTGCAATGTGAAGAGGAGTTAAATGGAGTGTGAGAGTTTACCTCATCCGCTTCTCCTGCCATAAAACACTTCTCAGCATCTTCTTCAAGCTCTACGGCCATGAATGTCGCTTCATCATCTGATGAATCCATGAAGGAGTCGACTTCATCTGAGTCGTCTGAGAATTCACCAGCAATATATAATTGACGCTTCTTGATGAACTTCTCCCTTCGAGCTTTACGTGCTGCTCTCTCAGCAGTACTGAGATCAGGACAGTCGTATTGGTAATGTCCTGGCTTCTTGCAGTTGTAGCAGGTGGTGACTCTGTCTTCTTTGCTCTCACTGTATTTCGACTGAGCTGAGTCCTCCTGTTTCCTGCAATCAGAAGTTTGTGATTCAGGAGTGCACTTGGGTGTATACTCTGACTTGCCCTATGAGTCTCTAACGACTCTAGAGAGTTTTTTGCGCCTCTCCATTTCCTTCTGATACTTCACGGCAAGCAGTGCATATTTCTTAGTTAGATTTCCTTCTTGTAGATCACTGATTGAAGGTTCTGCCTTGCTAGAAATGGGAGCTGCTGTGCTGGCTGATGCTTTGAAAGCATGGTCGATTTGAGTGTCAGCTTCAGGTCGCTGCTTCCTTTGGGGTAGGCCAAACTCGAACTCCTCAGCTTTTAATTCTGAAAAGACATGATCAGGAGAAACAATATCAAGGTCAGAATGTCTAATTAATGTAACGAATGGAGTACAATGTCCGTCCGGCAGTGCTCTCAATATTTTGAGATTCATTTTTCGGTTGGAGAAAGTCTTCCAAGCCCATTGATAGTGTTCATCAGATCCATAAATCTGACGTTAAGATCTTCAATGGTGTCGCCAGGCATGAGAGACAGTCTCTCCAGCTTCTGAAGTTCCAACGCCAGCTTGTTCACCTTGATCTTCAGAGTCCCCCGACTCAGTAGCGCTAGAGCATCCCAGAGTTTCTTTGCGGACTTACAGTCCTGAACTCTTCCGAGATAGGAATCACTCAGGGTGGTCAGTATAGCGTTTCTGGCAACCCGGTCTAGATTGTTAAGCTTCTTCTCCTCAGGGGTGAAAAGGCTTCTGTCTTTAGGGATCTTCTTCTCGGTCACCATGCCACCTCCTTGTGTTGGGTCCTGGCTTCAACACTATCAGTCATAGGAACGATAGGTCCATCTTCCAGTACCTCTATCATGTTGTCGTGGAGAGAAGTCAGATGTGCTTCCATTTTGACTCGCCATACCCCGTAGTTCTCTACTGAGAACATGGGTACCATCCTGATTCCAAACATATCAGACATTGTAAACTGTGATATGAATGAAGAATGATATGCAGTGAAAACGTTTTCTGGATCCGTTCAAGTAGACTAGTTTCAGAAAAAAAGAGTCTTAGAGAACTCCTGCTCTGATACCAATTGTTGGTCCCGAGATAAACGTTCAGGTGTAGAGGGGGGGTGAATACACCGGAAAACTTTCTCAACTTAAATTGCGAACAGTCCTCTTCAGGAAGATGTCGTACTGAACATGTTCAGTAGACCAGATATGATGTTCTGAATCGCGTGGCAGAGTGACTGACTTCACAGAGGCCTGCTAGCTGACTTAGGCCAGAATTCAGTACCGTTCAGTAGAAGTTCAGTAGAGTGCGGAAATGTGTAAGCCCAATTCAGTTAAGATAGAAAACGTTTTTAGGAAAACTATTTCAGTATATTAGTGCAGTCTTTTAATCTTTGCTGAAACACAGTTGAATGATTTGAAAGATATTTTCAGTATGAACAGTAATCAATGCAACAGTTAAATAAAGCACACAGAACACAAGCAATTTTGAAGTGGTTCGGATCCAACAATCCTACGTCCACTGTCCCGAAATGATCAGGAGGCTATTTTATTATACTGAGTTAGTCTCAGTCGGTTTGTGCACTGGACAAACACTGGTCTTGAGATTTATACTGAGCAAGTCTTAGTTTACGAGGTATCAAACTGAAGTGTTAGACAAACTCTCCAACTATGAAGGAGTTCTTTACAATAAAGAATAGTTTAGGGATGAACTCCTTCTATCTAAGCTATAGATATGGTCTGTTGAGCTTAGGTTAGAGGGAAGGGAATGAGAAAGTGGCTTCTAGAGCGACGAACGGTTAAGTATAAACTCTGGGTTCGTATTCAGTCGCTTGGATACTAGAGGCTTAAAATTTGATTTAGCTTGGTTCCCTTTGAGCAAGTATGTCGCGTTTCGCTTGGAATAGCTCTTTGAAGATCTTACGGAAAGCTTTAAGTCGATTCTGAGTTGCTCGTAATTGCTCGTGTGTTCTTGATTTCTAGGTGAGCTTCAATTTGAATTCTTTCCTCTATTTATAGATGAGAGGCATGGAAAGATCCGTTGGAGACGATCCATGTGTCTCTCTCTTTAGGGTAGCTAACGGTTCTTTCAAAGTATGGTGGTAGAGTCATTTCCCTCCATTTTCGGAAAAGTGTTGACTTGCAGATTTAATCAGAAAGTAGACAGCTGGCTGCTCGTCATTGGTCGAGGCTGAAGAAAGTAGGTGAGACAAATAGACTTTAAGATAGATCTGAAGCTGACTTCTATGTACCTCGTATGACTCTGTTGATTTGACTTATAAGATTACTAACAGTCAGAAGACTGTTTGGCCGTTGCTGAGTCTGATCTATGTTCAGTAGCATACTCCTGCTGAGTCTAGCTCTACTGAAGATCAACTCTAAGTTCAGTGAACTGCTCCTACTGAGTCCAGTTCTACTGACTCCTTTCAGTATGATGCTCCTGCTGAGTCCAGCACTACTGAGTCTTCTTCTCATGGTACTGAGGCTGATAGTGTACTGAAAAATCAGCAGACAGAACTGAAAGCTGGAACCATGCAGGAAGGATGTCTACTGAGTCTGAACCTCTCAGAGACAGAACAAAACAAATACAACTCAATGGTTCATCAATCAAAGTAGGGTTTTGGGATCATTCAAATCTTTGAGCACTGAGCTACTGAATCATCTCCTAACATATTCTTTATAATATATTTAAAATGTAGTACAAAATCTTATTTTGACGTTGCCCGAGTTTTAGCTATAAATTACTTAAAATCCAGGGCAACTTGTAATTTTATAAGAAAGTTCGGCAGGTTTCACCCAATTTGGAACCGAAGGTTTCATGGTTTGAAAAAAATATGAAACAAAATCGAACTACAAACAGATGGTTTATGGTTCAAGACAATTCCGATTTGCACTAATTTTTATCTATGCTAGTTCCAACTCCGATTTTGGTTTGAAAATAGGCATGTCTACTTCATTGTCGTACATCTAACACCTAACAACACAAGTAAAAAGTACTAGAAAAACTTGAAACAAAATCATCCATCTTAGGCGTTTAAGCTCTATCATTATATATCCAAAGTACAAGAGGTTTTTGAATAAATAATACGAGAATTTTGGTTGAAGGTTAATGTTCCATCCGTCCCGTCTGACTTTTTTTTTTTACTCGGAGTTTAAGATGAGTGGTTGGTTGTATATAGTTTGCATACCCAACAAAGAAAAAGTGAATTTTTATGTAGTATTTATTTTACATTTTGAAACACAAAACAAGTTAAGTAAGATAATTGAAAATAAAAAAAACACTTGAAAGCATAGTAAGTATATGAAGAGAAAACTTAAAAGGTCGTTTGGACGCACATGGTGATGTTCTTAGTTGAAGTTATCCAAGAATTGATGGCCCACTCGAATAAATAAATAAATAAAAAATGAATGTATGAAGGGCTTACCATAAAAATAAGAGGCATTTCTAAAATTAGCCCTATACATTAAATAAAAATCAACTATAGCCTAGCACTAAATAAAAATATAAATCTAGCCATTTTGTCTTCAATCACATCTCCTCAATCATTGGATGATGTGTGTTGTAGAAATTTGTGTCATGGACTATTTTTTACGTTTAAAGCGCAGAGGGTCGATGGGGGGCCGAAGGAGAGCCGAATCGGCCCTCCATCGACCGAGAGAAAAAACAAAGCTGAGCAAGTCCATCGGTCGAGCCACTTAAATCTGTAAAAGCAATTACTGGGGCAGATGGGGGGGGGGGAGTGAATATACCCAAGGCTCTCCATCGGCTCACGCTCCCTTTCTTCAAGATAGGCTTCGACACGACACCATATGGAAGGCTTTAACTGCAAAGTGCAGAAGGGCCAATGGAAGGTGCAGTTTCCATTCAGCTTTTTCTGCTGAAATGACTAGTCGGATATGATATCACATGCGAGCGTTAGAGGGCCGATGGACGGCCGTTGGAGGGCCTATGGAAGGTGTAGTTTCAATTTAACTTTTTCTGCTGAAATGAATAGCCGGCCATGATATTCATATGGCAGCGTTGCAGGGCCGATGGTGGGTCGATGGAGGGCCGAGGGACAGCATGTGAACTTTGTAGAAAATTGATTGGCAATTGGATCATGGGAAAATTTTACGTAGAATTTGCTTATAAGAATGAGGAACTCCATGCATGATCATTAACACGTAAAATTCCTCAATTTCCTTACTACTCTTCTCAATTCCTCACATCCATTTGAGAAATATGGCCGATTTTTGACCGATTATTGTGAAATTGAATGACGAATTCGATGATGAGTTGAATTATGTCGGTGGCCATGAATTCATGGTTTATATTCCTTCAAACAATATTTCTCTTGTATATCTCCGACAGAGCATTGATCGGTGGCTCAATGCTTATTCCCTTCCATTCAATTACTTCATCCACTATACTGCTGCTTCCCGACGAGCATGCATGATGATGAAGGCCATCTTGGGTCATGATATTGATCTTATGCGGTTGTCCTCTATCGACGTACCGATTCTATTTCTTGTGTATCTTGAAGTGCAAAATCCTCAATTTGTTGTCCCCAACCTAAGTCAATTAGCTGAAGATATTTCTAATTTCAGAGGTCCTAATTAGTTTACGGGGCAAGGAAGCAGAAGTAATGCTGTAGTTCGGGCTCCCCAAAGGAATGTTCGTGTGGAGACGAATTCAGATCGTGAGGCGGATTTGGACTCATCATCTGATGATGATCAGGACCAAGATATTTCTCCTACCTTGATTAATTGTTCGTTATAAGATTTGCTATATGGGTTCGGAGGGAGGGTGGCGTGAGTCAACTTATGTCTTTGCTCGTTCCAGACAATCGTCCTCTAATGAACGAGGAGACTGTATACGACAACACGGAAGCAGCAAGCAACTGGCTACTTCCTATTGTTCCCCTTGATGTATCCGATTCAATAGTGGCGCGGAACCTGAATAATATTGTAGATGGAAGTTTGCGGGAAGAATTGATGTTTAGCTCGAAAGATAAATTTTATGTTGTTGTTACTCTATTCCATTTGGAAAATGGTGTGGATTTCAGAGTGCAACGTTCGAATACTTCTCAGTTGGAATATTTGTACAGAAGATGTGTTGATTGTCCATTCCACCTGCGGGCATAATGTAGAGGTGAAAAATGTTGGGAGGTTGTTGGGAGATGATTCAGTAGCCTAGTGCTCAGTAGATTTGAATGATCCCAAAACCCTACTTTGACTGATGAACCATTCAGTTGTATTTGTTTGCTCTGTCTCTAAGAGTTTCAGACTCAGTAGACATCCTTCCTACATGGTTCAGGCGTTCAGTTCTGTCCGCTGGTTCTTCAGTAGACTATCAGCCTCAGTACCATGAGATGAAGACTCAGTAGTACTGGACTTAGCAGGAGCAGTATACTGAAAGGAGTCAGTGGAACTGAACTCAGCAGGAGTAGTTCACTAAACTCAGAGTTGATCTTCAGTAGAGCTGAACTCAGCAGGAGTATGCTACTGAACATAGATCAGACTCAGCAATAGCAAGACAGTCTTCTGACTGTTAGGAGATCTCATAAGTCAAATCAGCAGAGTCATACGAGGTATAGAGAAGTCAGCTTCAGATCTACCTTGAAGTTTGTTTGTCTCACCTACTTTCTTCAGCCTCGACCAATGACAAGCAGCCAGCTGTCTACTTTTTTATTAAAGCTGCAAGTCAACATCTTTCCGAAAATGGGGGGAAAGGATTCTGTCACCACACTTTGAAGGAGCCATTAGCTACCTAAAAGAGAGAGACATATAGATCGTCGTCTCTAACGGATCTTTCCATGTCTCTCATCTATAAATAGAGGGACGATTTCAAATCGAAGCTCACCTAGAAACGAAGAACAGACGAGCATTTACGAGCAACTCAGAATTGACTCAAAGCTTTCCGCAAGAACTTCAAAGAGTTATTCCAAGCGAAAGGCGACATACCTGCTCAAAGGGAACCGAGCTGAATCAGATCATAAGCCTCTAGTATCCAAGCGACTGAATACGAACCCAGAGTCTATACTTAACCGTTCGTCGCTCTAGAAGCCACTTTCTCGTTCCCTTCCGTCTAACCTAAGCTCAGCAGACCATATCTATAGCTTAGATCGAAGGAGTTCATCCTTGAATTGTTCTTTATTGTAAAGAACTCCTTCATAGTTGGAGAATTTGTCAAACACTTAAGTTTGATACCTTGTAAACTGAGACTTGCTCAGTATAAATCTCAAGACCAGTGTTTGTCCAGTGCACAAATCGACTGAGACTAACTCAGTATAATAAAATAGCCTCCTGATCATTTCGGATATTAACTCAGCAAGCTGCCTTAATATCTACATTTGCTGGAACAAACAAATCAGGGCAATTATACAGATCTCAAAGTTGGTGAGGATGGTCGTTTCCGACATTTATTTTGGGCGGTTAGTATATCGCGTACCTCTTGGTTAGCCAACCTCCGGAAGGTTATTGTGGACGGGACGCACTTGAAAGGGAGAAATAAGGGAATATTATTCGTCACTACTACATTTGATGCGGACAAGCAAATGTTTCCACTCGCTTTTGGTGTAGGTCCGATTGAAAATGATGTTTCATGGACATCGTTTATGCTACTACTAAGAGCCGCATTTGCAACGGATGAGAGTTTAGTGATTGTTTCATATCAACATAAAAGCATAGAGAATGCGGTAAGAGACTTTTTCCAGACGCAGAACACGACCTTTGTTACTACCATCTCTCCAATAACCTTGCTAGATACGGGATTGGGTCATCCGATCGTTCTATCAAGCAGTTTATGCTTATCGATCGACAGAGTTCCATGAGGCTACAAACGTTATCCTTCGGGGAAAACCGGTTATTTACAAAAAGTTGATGGAAATCGGATCAGAGAAGTGGTCCAAACTGTTTAGCAAAGGTCGTCGTAACAGTCTACTAACATCGGATGCTACCGAGTTGTTGGTCCCGAGAATAAACATTTAGGTGTAGAGGGGGGGTGAATACACCTGAAAACTGATTTCTCAACTTTAAACGCGAACAGTCCTTTTCAGGAGAGTGTCGTACTGAACAAATTCAGTAGACCAAATAAGTTGTTCTGAATCGCGTGGCAGAGTGACTGACTTCACTGAGGCCTGCTAGCTGACTAGTTTCAGAATTCAGTATCGTTCAGATAAAATTCAGTAGTGTGGAAATGTGTAGGCCCAAATTCAGTTGAGTTTAGAAAACGTTTTTATTAAAACAGTTTCAGTATATTAGTGCAGTCGATTAAGCTTGATGAAACTCAGTTGAATGATTTTAAAGATATTTTCAGTATGCACAGTAATCAATGCAACAGTAAATAACAAACACACAGAACATAGACGATTTTTAAAGTGGTTCGGATCCAACAATCCTACGTCCACTGTCCCAAAAGATCAGGAGGCTATGTATTATACTGAGATAGTCTCAGTTGGTTTGTACGCTGAACAAACACTGGTCTTGAGATTTATACTGAGCAAGTCTCAGTTTACAAGGTATCAAACTAAGTGTTTGAAAAAAACTCTCCAACTATGAAGGAGTCCTTTACAATAAGGATCAGTTCAACTATGAACTCCTTCGTCTAAGCTATAGATATGATCAGCTGAGCTTAGGTTAGAGGGATAGGGAACGAGAAAGTGGCTTCTAGAGCGACGAACGGTTAAGTAGAGACTTAGGTTCGTGTTCAGTCGCTTGGATACTAGAGGCTTTATAATTCGGGTTCAACTTGGTTCCCTATGAGCAGGTATGCCGTCTTTTGCCAGAGATTACTCTGTGAACTTCTTGCGGAAGACTTAGGACTTTTTTTGAGTTGCTCTTTGATTGCTCTGTGTTTGCTGTTCGCTTGTGTATCGTTGGTTCACTCGTGAGCTTCAATTTGAATTATATCCCTCTATTTATAGAGTAGAGGCAAGGATAGATCCGTTGGAGACGACGATCCTTGTGTCTCTCTCTTTTGGGTAGCTAACGGCTCTTTCAAAGTATGGTTGCAGTGTCCTTTCCCTTCATTTCTGGAAAGTTGTTGACTTGCAGCTTTAATCAGAATATGGACAGCTGGCTGCTTGTCATTGGTCGAGGTTCAAGAAAGTAGGTGAGACAGAACAGACTTCAAGGAGATCTGAAGCTGACTTCTCTCTTCCTCATATTGACTCTGTTGATTTGACTTTAGAGAATCCTGACAGTCAGAAGACTCTCCGGCCCGTTGCTGGAGTCCGATCTCTATTCGATAGCATGCTCTCGCCGAGTCGGCTCTACCGAAGATCAACTCGAGTTCGATGAACTACTCTGCCGAGTTCGGTTCCACGACTCCTTTCGCATATCTTTGCTCTCGCCGAGTCCAAGATCACCGAGTCTTCTACTTCGATGCCGAGGCGGGTAATCTGCGAGCGCCTGAACCAGATGAAGAGTGTCTACTGAGTCTGAAACCTCAGAGACAGAACAGAACACATTACAACAGAATGGTTCATCAGCCAAGATAGGATTTTGGGATCTTCAAATCTTCAGTAAATATTCAGAGCACATGGCTACTGAGTTATGTCTCAACTGATTGTGAGAAGACTGAATCATCTCCCAACATTTTCCCCCTATTTGATGATGCCAAAACCTAACACTATGACTTATCATAAACAGAGCTCCTTACAATTATTACAAGTAGAATCAGTGGAGTTGTTCTTCAAGTCCTAGACTACTGAGGAAATCAGGGAAGAAATATCAGAACCTATACAGAAAACTAATCAGCAATTTCTCCCTGTCTAACAACATTTCCCCCCATCTAAGCAATATAACAGATCATAATCAAACAAAGTAAAACTGACAGAATATATATAAGTTTAGTGAGTGTGTGAGTCAGTAATCACTTGAGTGATTCTGTGTGTTAAGCATAAAAACAAACAAGGCCATATAGACAATAAGGAATTGTCAGGGCCAACAACAGTGATGTTTTATATATATGAAGAAGTTCAGTACAAATACATCAACTGCTATTCTAAGGAAAAACAGAACATAAATTACAAGAAATATAGAAGCTAACAATCATCTGAACTGCTGAATCCTGTCTTTGAAGTCCTTTGATTTAGATTCAGGAAGGAGCAGTCCATACATTCTATATGTGATCTTCCTCAGCTTCAGTATCTCTGAAAAGTCAGCAGGATCATCTTCTTCTAAGCATTTGGCTTCAGCAACATCTTTGATTTCTTTCTCAATCACTCCATAGTGAATAGAGCTATCTAGTTTCAGTGGGGGCGGCATGATTCTTGGAGCTGGGATTCTGACATCGATCTTGTCTGCTATGGCCTTCTGAACTCTAGCAAATATCTTTGGGTCGGTCCTCAAAAGCCATTCAGCAAATGCAATGGATTTGTGCTTTTCAGGCCAGTATCTCCAGAAGTAATTTCTCTTTATGTAATCAGCCTTCAGTGACTCCCACCTTTGAGTTCTTTCCCATGGCATCCATTCATCAACTCTAGGCTACTTGTGGAGTTTGAGGTCAGTAGGTTTCCTGAATCTTCTGTATCTGTAAGGAATGTCTGCCTTTTCAGGAATCCTCTGGCTTGCTTCTTTTTCAGCTTTCAGCCTCAGAGCTTCTAAGTCTGCTAGTCTGAGTCTTTCTCTGGCTGCTTCTATCTGCCTTGCTTCTTCTCCTCTGTACAGATACCTCTCCATCTGAGCCCAAATCTCTTGCATTTCTAGATCTTGTTCCTTCGAGGGGACATAGGAGGGTACATGAGGTTCTTCTTCTGAATCAGCAGGAGTTGTTGATTTTTCTTTTGAGGTGCCCTGCTGACCAGTTGTCTGCTGCTGTTCTTTTTCCTTGTCTTTCTCCTTGTCTGCCTCATCCTTTAGCTTCAGAGTCCTTGGAGGCAATCTCGGTCCAGTTTTTCTGCCACCTGCTGGAGCTTTGGTTTTGCCTTTGGCTGGCTTCTTGTTTGGCTTGTTTGCAGCCTCAGCCCCAGCAATTTCTCTCGCTAATTTCTTGTCCGCGGCAATCTGAGCTTCTTCCTCCGGAGTAATATATCGTTTGGGTCCTTTCTTTTTAGAAGGAGGGGTTGGAAGCTTCAGAATCTTCTTACCTTTTCTGGCAACTGGAGGAGGCAGAGGAACCTCTTCCTCTTCTGACTCCTCTTCTGCGTACTCGGCGATTTCTTTGATTATGTCAGATGGTGTTTGGGTCGCTTGAGTAGCAGAGTCCTTGGGTCCTGAGCTACTTGGGCTAGTCTCAGCAGACACTACATCGCCTGCTGCTGAGACACCCTGGGCCTCGCCAGACTGAGTTGAGGGACCAGTGGGAGCAGTTTGCTGACTCTGAGTTGCTCCTGCCACTGTCCTCACTCCTCTTGGTACTTTCAGTACCTTCCCTTCTTGTATCTTCCCTTTTCCTTCCCCCTTTTTGGCATCAACAAATACGCCAGGGGTGGGAACAGATACCTTCTTGTCCAGACTCTTGTATGCTGTTGATAAATCGTCTAAGGCATACTGCAGCTTAGTTAGTCGTTCATGCAGCTCGTTCCTCTCTTCAGTGAGTTGTTCGCTGTATTTGTTGTGAGAGGCGTCTGCTGCTGTCTGGATATCCTGCAACTGTTTATCCACTCTCTCTTCTATTGCCTTCTGAATAGATTGGAGTCTGAGGTCGGAGGCTTGAGAGATGGAAGAGACTGGTTTAGTATGAGCTGTCTGGGCGGACTTATAATCTTCAAGAAGCTTTGCTTGGCCAGCCTGAATCATCTTCAGTTGCTCGTCGAAGTCGGCTCTTTGAGCGGCGAGTGCATCATTCAGGATTGTGGAGAAATTAGGGACATGCGTGTTTTGAATTGTTGTTTTGAGCCCCTTGATTTCCGCACTCTGAGCCTGAGTGGTCTGTCTCCACATCTTCTGGACGGCGCGGGAAGGATTCGGTTTTGAGTCCCTTGACTCCTCAGGGCCCTGGCTACTGACTTCGAGCGTCGGCTTTTCGGGCTGGGCGCTACCTCGAAAGCAGATTCAAGTAGAAGCTGAGAAGGTTCTGCTGACTTCGAGGTACCAGCCGCCGACAGACCTGGTCCAAGGATGCTGAGAGGTGGTTCAGCAGTAGATGTGGGAGCATCCTTGTCCAGTTGAGTTCCCTCATCAGGCTTCTCAGGGCTTGAATCACGAGGTGGGTCCTGACCATCGGGGTCAGACCCGTCTGAGGGTGCCGATGCTGAAATAGGTTGGCGGTAATTCAGCAAGGTGAGCATGGCAGCCCTCAAATCTTCTAAGGAGCAGACATCTGATGGCTCTAAGTAGCCAATTTTACTCCTTATCATCAGCTCCTCCTCATGGAGCTGTTCACAGGAGTGGTGTTTGATGAGTCTGTTCAGAGTAGACCACTCCTAGAACCGAATCAGCATGTGGAGCTTAGCCTGCCTTGCCAGAATGATGAGATCAGTATGGCTATCTATCTCCGGGATCCTTTCAGCAATCTCTTGGGAGGCTCTTGATTGCAGAGTTGAAGCCTCTATCCCGATTGATTCTGACTCAGAAGCAGTTTCTGAATCTTCAACTTCTATGGGAGACGGTTGCTTCTCAGCAGAAGGAATGCTGCTCAGTGGTGGAACATCCAAGGGGCTCTGAGTGGCTGGAATCGGTTCAGCTTGGACCCCTTGGTCCACTGTCTCGCCTCGTTCAGTGGAGACGGCCTTCTCCACTGATGGAGTCTTCTCGGAGGACTCAGATTCATCCCTCAGCTGCAGAGGTGGTTCAGCAACCACTACCTCTGGCACTACCTCCGGTACGACCTCACTGACTTTCTTCAGCCTCTTGGTCGGAGTTTTCGAAGTAGATTTTGGAGGGGACCTCTTCTTAGTGGGAGTGGAGGTCTTCTGAGCTCCGGACTTGGGATCAGCAGGCCCTGATCCAATCTTCTGAAGGGCCGCTGCCCTGCTCTGGAACCGAACCTTCTTTGGGTTGAAATATTGCTTGTCAGCAAAGGTGATGTTATCCGTCCCGCAGAAGTCCTCTATCATTACTGATAGCTTCAGTCCATAAAATAATTTTCCCTTCACAGCAAGGCGAAAACTTGTCTTATCAAATTTTGCGGACTGTGTCATAAATTCTTTCAGGAAGAATTCGGTCCAGTTGATCTTGGCACGATCATGAATGGCCATCATTAATTGAATCTTCGGCCTTGACACTTGATCAAAGGACCCGGCCTGACTCGTCAGCAACTGAGTCACTATGTAGGCCAGAGCTCTGTACTGAGGAAGCATGGTATTTTTCAGAAATGCTGCTCTGAACGTTGTCGGCTTCCCGTAGAATTCTTCTAAGTATTCATCCATCAAGTCGTCTTTGTAGGCCACGGTGCTGAATCCGTTACTGGCGAGTTGGAAGCTTCTCTGAAGGGCTTCTCTGGTCGACATCTGTTTGATCTCAGAAACTGCACGGGAGGGGTCGCCAATTGAATGAACAATGTATCGGCATCGGATGTCTCCCTCTACTAATTCCGGGTTCAGATAAAGCTCAGCAATCTGGCGCGGGAGGAAGTAGGATGGCTTCCTCGATAGAAAACCTTCAAGGCCAGTCGCTCTAAGAGCGTCGAAGATATCCTCCATGTAGTCTAGCTCGCAGGCATCGAACTCCATCATAGGCTCGCACCAGACTCGATCCTTTTCCAAGATCTCTTACATATCATCAGGGACGGTTACGTGAGTTCCTGTCATATTCAGTAATCTGCAAGCACAATAGATCAGTATCGAACAAAAAAAATATTGAAATTATCATATATGATACTGAATGATCATGAAAAGTTTACCAAAGATTTTTCTGAGAGTTTTGGAAATAAGGTTGCAAGGAGGCAAGGATTTTCTCAGAAAAATTAGGGTTCAAAAATGCGCAGAGTAGAAATGGCGGTTTCAAACTTTGAACGTGTTTATATATATTAAAGAAGATGAACAGTTAACAATTCGCGGTTCAGTTTGAAATAGCTTTTTGAGATGGACGGTCAGGGTTCAATGTTATAAAATAGGTAATGATCAATTTAGCCACCTAAGTCAAAATACAGTTGTAAATAGCCAAAGAAGTAACTTGATACGACATGCATTAAATGCGCCGCAGAGTTCAGCATACTTTACATAGAATGTCGTGTATTTAATGTAAATTATTATATTAAATGACATTTCATAAGGCATTGAATACGAAGCTGAATCTGAGTCATAAATGCACAGAATATTTCATTGGCTACTGAGTAGGGATATGCAAACCTGTCAGCTGAACATCGTAGTTAGCTGATACCTCGTGTAGATGGTAGCTGAGTCTCTACGTACTGAATTTACTCAGTACTGAGAGTGGACATTCCCCCTTGCTGAATGCTCCTCTCCTGAATCCACTTACTGATTGGAGTCAGTAGGGTCCAGCAGACCTAGCTCTACTGAAAGTTCTCTGAATCTAGCTTCAGCTAGAGGCTTGGTCAGTATATCTGCCCTTTGGTGGTCAGTATGGATCTTTTCCATCCTGATATCCTTCTTTTCGACATGATCACGAATGAAGTGGTGTCTGATGTCCACGTGCTTACATCTCGTATGAAGTACAGGATTCTGAGTGATTGCAATTGCACTGGTGCTGTCGCAGAAGATCGGCACTTCATTCTGAATGACATCATAGTCACGTAGCTGCTGTCTCAGCCAAAGGATTTGGGCGCAGCAACTTCCGGTAACCATATATTCAGCTTCAGTAGTTGACGTCGCTACTGAATGCTATTTCTTTGAAAACCATGAAATCAACTTACTGCCAAGGAACTGACACGTTCCAGAAGTTAACTTTCGGTCAATTCTACATCTTGTATAGTCAGCATCAGAATAACCAGTTAGTTCAATATTATCATCAGCTGGATACCATAAACCCATGTCAGGTGTTCCTCTGAGATAGCGGAGAATCTTCTTTGCTGAGTCCATGTGACTCTGCTTAGGATTCGCCTGAAATCGAGCGCAGACACCTACAACATAAGTTATTTCAGGTCGAGTAGTTGTTAAATATAATAAAGAGCCAATAATAGCACGAAATTCAGTATGGTCTACTGATACTCCCTCTTTATCAAGATCGATTTCCATGTTCGTGTTCATCGGGATCTTGATTGGTTTGCCGGATGTGCAACTGAATTTCTTGATGAGGTCTCGAGTGTATTTGCCTTGATTGATGAACGTTCCTTTTCAGATTGTTTGACTTGAAAACCAAGGAAATAGTTCATTTCTCCCATCAGTGACATCTCGAACTTGTCCTTCATCATTTTCACAAACTGCTGACACATGATGACGTTCTTTGAACCGAAGATTATATCATCTACGTAGATCTGCACAAGTAAAATGTCATCTTCCAGTCGAATGTTGAATAATGTGCGGTCTACTGTGCCTTTCTGAAAACCTTTCTGAAGAAGAAACTCAGATAGGGTATCGTACCAAGCCCTAGGTGCTTGTTTTAACCCATACAGAGCCTTTCTGAGTCTGTAAACCTGATGTCCCTGCTGAAAGCCGGGAGGCTGTTCTACATAGACTTCTTCTTTCAGTACACCGTTCAGGAACTTAGACTTCACATCCATTTGATAAAGTCTGAATCTCTGATGTGTTGCGTAGGCTAGGAATAGTCTGATTGCCTCCAACCTTGCGACTGGAGCAAAAGTTTCATCGAAATCTATCCCTTCAGCTTGACAGTAGCCTTTTGCCAAGAGTCTTGCCTTGTTCCTTACTATAACGTTGTTTTCATCTCGCTTGTTCTTGAAGACCCATTTAGTTCCAATCACATGTTGATGTCGGGGTCTATCAACAAGCTCCCATACTTCGTTTCTCGTTAACAGATTCAGCTCCTCCTGCATGGCTATGATCCAATCAGTGTCCTTAAGTGCATCCTCAACTGACTGAGGTTCTTTAGTAGACAAGAAGCAGGAATATAAAGCGCTTTCTCCCTGACAGAATCTGGATCTTGTGTTTACGCTTGCTGAAGGATCTCCAATAATTAAATCAGCGGTGTGAGCATCCAGCCACAATCTACGATGTTTCAACTCTTCATCTTAAATTTGTTCAACACAGATAGTAGGTGAGTTAGGCATTTCAGTCGTACTATTCTGAGATTGAAGCAATTCAGTTACAAGAGTATGATCTACTAAGTCACCATGTTCAGGGGCATTTAGCTCAGGAACATCATTTGTTCCCCCTGAATTATTATCCTCAGTAGAGGTCTCAGTTACCACTCGAGTTTCTTCATCGACCTGAGTTACCTGGGATTGACTCTGTTCAGTAGAGTCAACCTGTTTAGCTACTTCTACTGCTGGCTGAGATTCAGTAGACTTATCTTCAGTTTCTTCATCTGAATCATCATCCCAACATAGCTGGATCTTTTCAACTTTATCTTTCAAGCTCAGATCCTGTAGTTGCTTACTGATGTCCTCAGATTCAGGTTTAGAGTTCCTGCTCCTATCTTCAGTAGCAAACTCATTAAAAACAACATGAGGGCTTTCCTCCTCGCAAAGGGTCTGATAGTTAAAGACTCTAAAAGTTTTGCTGACCCAGGAGTATCCTAAGAAGACTCCCTGGTCTGACTTGCTATCAAAAGTCTTCAACTGATCCTTCCCATTATTGTGGATAAAGCACGAACACCCAAAATATGGAAATAAGACAAAGAAGGCTTCCTGCCGTTCCATAATTCATATGGTGTCTTCTTATGCTGCTTTGTCAGTAGAGATCTGTTCTGAGTATAACATGCAATGTCAGTAGCTTCTGCCCAGAATTTGGTTTGGAGTCCTGAGTCTGCGAGCAGGGTTCTTGCTGCTTCTTTGAGTGTTCTATTCTTACTTTCAGCAACCCCATTTTGTTGAGGCGTGCGCGCAGCAGACGTCTCATGCTCTATGCCTTCTGATTTGCAGAACTCCTCCACCATAGAATTCAGGAACTCAGTTCCTCTATCTGAACGTATCTTGATGATCTTGGTGTTCTTCTCGACACAGAGCTTTTTCAGAAGCGTTGGTAACTCTGTTTTGACGTCACACTTGTTGGTAATAAATATGACCCATGTGTAGCGCGAGTAGTCATCAATGACCACTAAAGCATACTTCTTGCCTCTGATCGTCACCGGAGAGACTGGACCGAATAAATCCATATGTAGCAGCTGAAGGATTCCATCAGTGGAAGGAGATGGAACAGGAGGATTTTGATTCCTTGTTTGCTTTCCCTTCAGACATGCTTCACACTGAGTGTATTTGCTGAATACTTTATTCGGCAGTCCTCTTGCTAGAGTGTTTCTAGCTAGTTTGTTGAGCGTCTTGAAATTGAGATGGCTGAGTTTTCTGTGCCAGAGCCACCCCGTTTTGTTGTCGTTCTTTGCCAACAAACAAGCTTCAGGTTCAGCTGAGTTCCAGTCAGCTACATAGATATTCTTTTTGCGCGAACCTGATAACACTGTTTTCCCTGTAGATTTATCAATGACATCACAGAAACTAGCGTAAAAAATCACTCTATTCGAGTTATCACAAAATTGACTAACAGAGAGAAGATTATGCTGAAGTCCTTCAACATATGATACTCTTGGAACTGTTGCAGTTCCAATGATGAGTGTTCCATAGCCTCTGGTATAGCCTTTTGCGTTGTCTCCAAACTCGATTCTGGTTCCTTCTTCATTAGTATAATTCTTCAGTAGGTCCTTTTGGTATGTCATATGTCTTGAGCATCCGTTGTCCACATACCAAGGGTCCTTGTGCACCTGCAAAACAAAATTATATTTAGGTACCCTTTATTTTTGATTTTGGGTCCTTAGATGTATGTTTTGGAAACCCAAATTTGTCTTACGACCCTGGTGATCTCAGATAGTTTCTTCCCACTTTGATCAACATATTTGACCACTGGACTGGTCGATGCTGACTTCTGAGGCTTTACAGGTTCAGGAGTCCTGATCTTCTGAGTAGGCGGACTGCTGACCTTTGCCTTCTGTACGACTTTCTTTTTCTTCTTCTGACTTTTAGGTCCTCTCCTGACTATAGGATCATAGTAATATGACCCATACTGAGCTGGATGTGTCAGCTGCGGAGGTCCATACTGATCAGCCCACTTTGCTTTGCTGGTTCCCCCTTGACTGAACTGGGGTGATTTGGTACTGATCTTCTTGTCAGAATGCTGATAGATTGGATGAGGTGCCTTCATCTTTTGTTTGTTCTTGGCTAGGGGGTTCAGAATCTCTGCGTTGATGGTCTCCCCTTGAACAAATCTATCAGCTAGCCAGTTTTCTGAGCGTACGGGGGCAGATGAGGAGGCTCCAGGGCTGAATCCAAGTCCCTCCTTGCAATGCTTAGGCTTGTTGCTTGCTAGCATCGCCTCAAGCTTCTTTTCAGCGCCCATGTACTGCTCTGTCATCATGTTCCTCTAGACATCATCGCTCTTCTTCAGCAATTCATGCTCGGTCTAAAGTCCTGACAGCTCTTGCTTCAGTAGACTCAGTTCAGTATCTTTCTAAGTCAAGTCATTGGTCAGTACTGAGATCTGATCTTCTTGATGCTGAGACTTGGCCACCAAAGAGTTTATCTCCTCCCTGAGTCTCAACACAAGTCCTTCTGACTCAGTAGCAACCTGACTCTCTTGAGAAAGTCTCTGATTCTCCACTTTCAGGGTATCCAACTCTTGAAGAGTCTTACTGAGCTGCAGACTCATCTGAATCTGCTCGTCGAGTAGTTCTTCATATGCAATCGGGACGTCCAGATTCTCATCTGCACCTGAAATAGTGTCGTGTGTGCAGTGTGAAGAGGACTTAAATGGAGCGTGAGAGTTTACCTCATCCTCTTCTCCTGCCATGAGACACTTTTCAGCGTCTTCTTCAGCTTCAAGCTCTACGGCCATGAATGTCGCTTCATCATCTGATGAATCCATGAAGGAGTCGATATATGCTTGATGAACTTCTCCCTTCGAGCTTTGCGTGCTACTCTTTCAGCAGTGCTGAGCTCAGGACAATCATACTGATTGTGTCCTGGGTTCTTGCAGTTGTAGCAGGTAGTGACTCTCTCTTCTTTGCTCTCGCTGTCTTTCGACTGAGCGCTTAGGTGTATATTCAGTCTTACCCTTGGAGTCTCTGACGACTCTTGAGAGCTTCCTGCACCTCTCCTTCTCTTTCTGATACTTCACGGCAAGCAGCGCATACTTCTTGGCCAGGTTTCCTTCTTGTAGATCGCTAAGTGAAGGTTCAGCCTTGCTAGACGCCGGAGCTGCTGTGCTGACTGATGCTTTAAAGGCATGGTCGATTTGGGTGTCAGCTTCAGCTCGCTGCTCCTCAGCTTTAAGTTCTGAAAAGATATGGTCAGGAGTAACAATATCTAAATCAGAATGTCGCAATAAAGTAGCAAAGGGAGTCCAGTGACCGTCTGGTAGTGCCCTCAAAATCTTGAGATTCATCTCTTGGTTGGAGAATGTCTTTCCCAGCCTGTTGATAGAGTTCATCAGATCTGTGAATCTGACGTTGAGATCTTCAATGGAGTCACCAGGCATGAGAGACAGTCCCTCCAGCTTCTGAAGTTCTAGCGCGAGTTTGTTCACTTTGATCTTCTGAGTCCCCCGACTCAGTAGCGCTAGAGCATCCCAGAGTTCCTTCGCAGACTTGCAGTCCTGAACTCTTTCGAGATAAGAATCGCTCAGAGTGGTCAGTATGGCGTTTCTGGCGACTCGGTCTAAGTTGTGAAGCTTCTTCTCCTCAGGGGTGAAGAGACTTCTGTCTTTAAGGATCTTCTTCCCGGTCACCATTCCTCCTCCTTGTTCTGGGTCCTGAGCTACGACGCTATCAACCATTGGAATGATAGGTCCATCCTCTAGAACCTCTATCATGCTGTTGTAGAGGGAAGTCAGATGAGCCTCCATTCTGACTCGCCATACCCCATAGTTCTCTACTGAGAACATGTGATTCCTGACATATCAGACCTACTGAATAATGATATGAATGAAGAATGATATGCAGTGAAAACATTTTCTGGATCCGTTCAAGTAGACCAGTTTCAGATTAACAAGAGTCTTAGAGAACTCCTGCTCTGATACCAATTGTTGGTCCTGAGAATAAACGTTCAGGTGTAAAGAAGGGGGGGGGGGTAAATACACCTGAAAACTGATTTCTCAACTTTAAACGCAATCAGTCCTTTTCAGGAGAGTGTCGTACTGAACAAATTCAGCAGACCAAGTAAGTTGTTCTGAATCGCGTGGCAGAGTGACTGACTTCACTGAGGCCTGCTAGCTAACTAGTGTCAGAATTCAGTACCGTTCAGATAAAGTTCAGTAGTGCGGAAATGTGTAAGCCCAAATTCAGTTGAGTTTAGAAAATGTTTTTAATAAAACAGTTTCAGTATATTAGTGCAGTCGATTAAGCTTGCTGAAACTCAGTTGAATGATTTTAAAGATATTTTCAGTATACACAGTAATCAATGCAACAGTAAATAACGAACACACAGAACACATACGATTTTTAAAGTGGTTCGGATCCAACAATCCTACGTCCAGTGTCCTGAAAGATCAGGAGGCTAAGTATTATACTGAGATAGTCTCAGTTGGTTTGTACGTTGGACAAACACTGGTCTTGAGATTTATACTGAGCAAGTCTCAATTTACAAGGTATCAAACTACGTGTTTGAAAAAAAACTCTCCAATTATGAAGGAGTCTTTTACAATAAGGATCAGTTCAACTATGAACTCCTTCGTCTAAGCTATAGATATGATCAGCTGAGCTTAGGTTAGAGGGATAGGGAACGAGAAAGTGGCTTCTAGATGTGACGAACGGTTAAGTAGAGACTTATGTTCGTTGGTGATCGCTGTTTTCACCAAATAAATCCTGCAAAATTGCTAGAACTAGAATTAGTATAGCAACAGGTATCGAACACAGGGAACGGAGTACTTTAGACCTAAAAATCCTATCAATCAAGGTTTGGTTAGCAACCACGCAAGTTTTGGGAATTATCTACACACACTCATAATCGATCACTGACACTATTAATTAATTAATCCACTTAAATCAATTGGTTGTAGGACACCGTAATTAAACTGACATATCCCCTATTCCCCCTTAATTATTCGGTAATCGCCATGGTGGACATTGAAGCGACTACTTCTCTAAATTAGATGCAACCTACGTTGGTGGGCAATCAATAGATTTAACACCTAATCAGCTTTAAGAACTAAGGGAACCCAATTTAGGAGCCTACTCGTATGGTGGACATCTAATAGTCTCCTACCAAATTAATCCAATTGCCCTAAGACAATTTGCTACTTATTTAGTCTAATCCCACGAGAAACGATGGAAGTACTAAATTAGCTAGGAATTAAACTAACCTAGGGTGATCAAGCCTAAATTAATTAATCCAATTAATTAAACCTAGATTAATTCAGAACCTAAGTGATTAATTTTAAGCCCTAGTCTCACGAAAATATGGTGGTGTGTGTTTCACATCTCGCCGGCCCCTTAAAAGACTTAGCTACGCATATCGGCCGAACTAGCCAGACAGACCGATTTGCAGAACAGAACACAAAACATGCTGAAAATCATGAAATAATTATGCACGAAAATTCAATCAATAACAAAATAATCAGAACACCAATAAGTACGAAACTAAACCCTATGAATTATGAAATCATAAATTAAAGTCTTCAAATCAATCCTACAGGAAAATAAAACGGAAGCAACCAAATTCGGAAATGTAAAGCGAAAGCAATAACATGTTGTCTCTTCCAAATCGAACTACAATTCATGAAATAGAAATAAGAAATTCGAACTCTGAAAATATAATGAATACTCCTTCGGACTCGGATCTCCCTCGGCTCTCGTGATTCTCTCTCGACTTTCGGATCTCTTCTCTTTTCGTTGGCAGATGATGAATGATGATTTTAATAAAATAAAATTTCCTTCTCTCCACCTTCGGCGTTAACAATAAGATGTGATATGGTCTCCAATAAAATATTATCCCCTCGTTGGCGGTGCGATGATGATGAAGAGTTGGTTGTGTATTGTGGATCAGATGATATCCCCTTATTCGGCTCGTGAATCTCTGCGGCGCCTCCTCTTAGCCATATATATATATATGCTCATTCCTTTTCTTCTCCAATTAGGTCTTCTAAATATGGAAAAATATAATATAATGTATATTATATTAATTTCTTTCCACACTTAATTTTTCTCTTAATTTCTTCCGGATTAAGCACATATTTCCTTTAATTTGCACCCGCCACATCAATGCCTCGTCAACGTCACATCATCATAAGAAACTGCAAAACAAATACCAAAATGCAATCCAACCGCCAAAATATCGCCAAAATAAATTGAATATGGATAGTACGAATTTAGACCTATCAAACCTCCTTACACTTAAACCATGCTTGCCCTCAAGTATAAGGAAAACCAAAGTAAGTACTATCCAAATTCCATCAATCCCCAAAGACTCAAGACTCTAAAATAAAAAGACAAGGACGGAAACAAGACAAGGAAAAGACAAGAATACGACACGAAACAAAGAAAAGGAACAACACAAAGACAAAGACAAGAACAAGAAAACGACTCGAAATAACACAAGAAGCAATACCAATCATATTCGTAATCTCCACACTCAATGAACTAGCAAAACATGTCAAACTATGCAAATATGAATCTCATCAAACAAGAAGAGTTGCAAATTTAAGATTAGGCACACAAATATCAATTTAGTCAAAAACCTAAGCAAAAGTGGATCATCCTCACGGTTCACTCAACACTCTCTAATCTAAGTCCGGTTAAGCCACTCAAGAAAATATAGTTCATCCATCACGATAAAAGATTGTCACAACTGCAATATCAAGGAGGTCTTTTTCTTTGGTTGTAATGGGGCTTAGGACATAGACAAATTTTTGTTGGTAGGGGTCCTAGGGGTTCTAAGCTCCACAAGTTGTACAAATATGTCATGCATGTTATATTTGCTCAATTTGAGATAATCAAGAGTAAATAAACATTGTCCACCACTAAATAATACACATCAAATGCTACTTAATATATCAACAAATACCTTCAAATAAACTGATTTTTCCACTTTTTTTTTTTTTTTTTTTTTGCGTGGATTAGCACTATTCACTATTCACGAAAATCTGGGTACAAATGCGATCGGACCTTAGATATTGCTATTCATACACAATTCCGGCCAACAACTAATTTCGTAGCATATATACTAGGTAGACAAATGATATATAAGAAGATCAATCTCACACAAGCGTGTAAAACATGCAATGACACGGGAAAAGAGAAGGGCTAAAAGGCCTCGGTTAATATTTTTCTGACTAAATCAAAGAATCGGGCAAGACACAAATTAGCTCACTAGGGGATAATGCAAGGTAGGAAAAATATTGTCGCGGTGAAATGGCTCAATCCCTAGTGCCTCCTATCACGTATCGCAAGTGGCTCACTTTTATTGCAACTTCATGAACAAACACTCTCAATGAAATTAGTAGGAAGTGTCCTACTTTAACGGCTCAAGTCTAATATACGGAGTGTGTATAAAATTCGATCCACAATTTACTTATTATTTCTCATCCCAAATCACATACAAATGTGCACCAAATCCTACTCTTCACAACAACTACAAGTTTGCATATTGAGAAATAAAGCACAACCAAACATGCTTAAATCAAGAACAAGAGTGCATCAACAACTTCAATTTTTGGCATGCTTCGACGACACAAAAGAAAGGACGACACAAAGTGAAACGACGTAAAGACATCCCTCCTTACACTTAACCCCTTGTGTGCCCTCACACAAGAAAAGACAAAGAAAAAGGACGGAGAACATGACAAAAACACATAACAAATACCCCTCCTTACACTTGATCGTTGCAAATGAGCAAGTAAAAGAGAAACAAAACATAGAAACGAACACAAAAACACAAACACACAATAACAAGAAAATAAAAACAAAAGCAAAAGTGGGGAAAATGGCGTCACCTATCGCCCGGAGGCGGAAGGCGAGAGAGAACCGTGCGCTCCAAATCATCAAAGCACCGCCAAAGGCTGCAAGCTCACCATGCAACTAACTCATCTGAGATCTTTTCTCCTTACACTTAAGTCCACAACATCCTTCGTAGCCTAGATCTGGAAAAACAACACAAAAACAAAGACCAAACAATAATAAAATCAAAGGAAATAAACGATAATAAACTCGGGTTGCCTCCCGGTAGCGCCTTTCTTTAAAGTCTTTGGCTAGACCTCCTCTTAAAGGGTCAATCTGGTGGAGGTATGCATAGTGGAGTCACATCCACTACCTTGATCACCCTATGCAATCGCTTCCCACGGTCTTTATACCATATGGAATCATCACAGATCTCTTTATCCCTCATGTCTTTGGCATCCAAATCAGCAAATCCATGTGTGAGAGTGAGTTCCATCTTATCCTGTAACAAATTCGTCTCAAGATATTCTTGGACAAAGCTCTCAAAAATGTCAGTAGAAAGGGCATCTTCATTCTCATGATCATTAGGTTTCTTAAGTGCATTATCAATATGATGAATATAAATTTCATTATGATACTTAACACTTATGGAAACTTCATCAACATCAATCACTGCCCTAATAGTCTTCAAAAATGGCCTACCCAACAGAACACCCGCAGTACTCTCAACTTGCCTATCATTGGTATCTATAACATAGAAATCAGCAGGATAGACAAAATTGTTGATTCTGACTAGCATGTTCTCTAGTAAACCTATTGGAGCAATGCATGACCTATCAGCAAGTTGTATAATCACCTTAGTAGCCACTAACTCCACTCCAGTTAATTGATTATACACACAAAGTGGCATAACATTGATAGATGCACCCAAATCACACATAGCTTGCTTAACCATCACATTACCCATAAGACAAGGTAAAGTAAACATACCTGGGTTCACGCACTTGGCAGGGAGCATCTTCTGGATGATTGCCGACACCGATGTATCCATCAATACCTTCTCGGACTGCTGGATCTTACCCGCTATGAAGTCTTTGACAAATTTCCCAAATTGGGGAATCTTCACAGCTTCGAGGAAAGGTATGTTGATTTCCAGCTTCTCGAACAACTTCACATAATCCATGTATTCCTTGTTCGGTGTCCGTTTCCTCTCCAATGCCTCAGGAAACGGTGGAGGTATAGCAGTTTTAGGGTCTGTCTGGACAGATCGGCCTTCTCTCGCTGCGTGAACTTCATCGCAAAATTCTCGCAACTCGTTAGGTCTTTTCGGGCGATCGACCTTCTCCGTCGGGCGGCTCTCCATCGGCCAGATTATGCATTTCTGTCGGGTCTGTCTGGGCAGTTCGACCATCTATGTCTGTCAGAATGCTCGGTCTGGTCAGCTCGGCGGTCTGTTCTGCTGCAGATCTAATCTTTTGGGGATTCGCTCTCGGTGTTGGTTCGGACAACTCTTTTCCACTCCTCAACATGATGTGATTACAACTATGGGCAGACGAATTTGGCTGAGTCTGAGAAGGTAATTGCCTTTGATTTTCCTTCATTTCATCTAGCGAAGTGGTCAGCATAGACATTTGCTTTGTCAGATTGTCCAAGATATTTTGTTGTTCCAACTTCAATTGTTGCACCTCTCTCTTCACGACTTGGAGTTCATCATGATTTGAAGTTATTTCCTTCTGCATCTGCTTCTGATATGCAATAGCATCTTTTTGAGAAGCAATTATCTCGCACATCAATTCTTCAAGCGAAGAGGATCCCTCGTCGGTTTGGCTGGGTGGAGACACGATTGACATTTTCGGCTTCAATGCCATTTGATGCGAAACTCAGTATGGTTGCTCTATACCGAGGGTAGGTGTCTGATATAATTTGTCATAGCGGTGGATGAGTTGTTGTACTTGACTTTGTGGAAATTCCACGTGCTTGTGTGTTCGGGCACCTTGCTCTCCATCCATTCCCTGCTCGAGCTCAGTCTTCTTTTTACCGTTCAAGCTAATTTGACTTACGTTAGCCCTAGCATTCGGATTGGGCTGGACTTGCGACGGTAAATGCCCTTGACTTGCCTTCATCTCTTGAATTGAAGAGTTCAACTTGGAAATCTGCTTGGATAAATTCTCGACGGTGCTTTGATTATCCCTCTTTGTCTGATTAATCTCCTCTTGCATCTGTTGTTGATAGGAAATGGTACTCTTCTGAGAAGTAATCATTTCAGCCATCATTTTCTCCAACGGGCTGCTCTGGTCCGTCAGGCCGGACGAGCCAGTCTGATGCTGAAATTGCTGCGGGAATTGCCTTTTATGTGGAGGTCTATAGGGTTGTTGATACCCTTGCTGCTGCGGTGGCTGATATTGTTGATGATGGTATGTAGGCTGTTGGAATGATTGTTGTGGAGGATTCCTTGGCGGTTGTGGCGCTTGATCATCTTGTCTCCACCTTAAGTTCGGATGAACCTTGTTCTGTCCATTCAAATTGTCGGCTGCATTAACATCCTCGCCTTGACATTGCAAAGATGTGTGCCCTCTTTGACCACATGCACCACATGTGTGATCAGCCATTGTACGCGCAAATGAAGAGGAAGATGAAGGAGGATTCCTCTCCTTGAATAGACGATCCAATTTGTCTTCGAGTTGGCTGAACTTCTCCTCCATTTTTAGCCCAACCTTCATATCAAGATCATCTAGAAAGTCTCAACTCGAAAGATTCACAGATTTCCTTTGCATCCTTGGTCCTTTGTATTATGATGTCGACTCGGCAAGGCCTTCAATGATTGCCTTCGCATCACTGTAGTAGCTATTAGCAAAGCTACCCTTCAATCCGACATTCACCATGGTCTTGGATTCATCTGTCATTCCTTGGTAGAAGCATTGCAGCAGATCCACATCAGAAAAACCATGGTTTGGGCAGCTATCAATTAGCTTCCCAAATCGCTCCCAGTATGCTCCAAAGGACTCATCAAGCTCTTGAGTAATCCCGGAAATCTCCTTTTTGAGTACATTCGTCTTGGATTGAGGAAAATACTTGTCTAGGAATGTCTGACGCATCTGAGCCCAAGTAGTAATCGACCTAGGTTGAAGTCCAGAAAACCATGCTCGAGCTCCGTCTTGAAGTATAAAAGGGAATACCTTGAGCTTGAAAGCATCCAAATGACCTTGCCTGTGCAGATCACAGACCTGATTGAATCCCTCCAGAAAAGCAAAAGGATTCTCGTTCAGCTTCCCATAAAACTTTGGACATGCCGCAACCAAATTCAGCTTCACATCTATCTGCTCAGTGGTGGTTATGTTGATTGGTCCGGGCAAGTCCTCTCCCAGGTTCCTTGAACCTGAGTTCATCTTCAGATTGGCTCCTTCTTCTTCAGCCATGTTTTCTTCTTCAGATTCAAAATTGCTGCCTTCAGAAAACGGGTCTATCTGACCTGTCGGACCGATTTCAGACTCTGACTCACTGGTCCTTTCCTCTCGCTCGGTCGGGCCGAACTCGTTTACGCTTGTGACAAAGACTTGGTTGCTTTTGCAGCTTTGTTGCCTTCCTGTTTCTTTTCGCAGTCTTTTCAATTTCTGGATCGAAATGTAGAAAAGGGCAGGAAGACTTGCTCATGCAACACTTAAAAAACACAAAAGATTAGTAGAAAAAATAAGCTTAAAGATAACACCGTTCCCCGACAACGGCGCCAATTTGGTGATCGCTGTTTTCACCAAATAAATCCTGCAAAATTGCTAGAACTAGAATTAGTATAGCAGCAGGTATCGAACACAGGGAACGGAGTACTTTAGACCTAAAAATTCTATCAATCAAGGTTTGGTTAGCAACCACGCAAGTTTTGGAAATTATCTAATCTAAAGACAACGAAATTAAAGCAAGAATTAAAGACAAAAATTTACTAATGCAAATAAAAGCGGGTCCAGCAAGATGATTCACACACACTCACAATCGATCACTGACACTATTAATTAATTAATCCACTTAAATCAATTGGTTGTAGGACACCTTAATTAAACTGACATATCCCCTATTCCCCCTTAATTATTCGGTAATCGCCATGGTGGACATTGAAGCGACTACTTCTCTAAATTAGATGCAACCTACGTTGGTGGGCAATCAATAGATTTAACACCTAATCAGCTTTAAGAACTAAGGGAACCCAATTTAGGAGCCTACTCGTATGGTGCACATCTAATAGTCTCCTACCAAATTAATCCAATTGCCCTAAGACAATTTGCTACTTATTTAGTCTAATCCCACGAGAAACGATGGAAGTACTAAATTAGCTAGGAATTAAACTAACCTAGGGTGATCAAGCCTAAATTAATTAATCCAATTAATTAAACCTAGATTAATTCAGAACCTAAGTGATTAATTTTAAGCCCTAGTCTCACGAAAATATGGTGGTGTGTGTTTCACATCTCGCCGGCCCCTTAAAAGACTTAGCTACGCATATCGGCCGAACTAGCCAGACAGACCGGTTTGCAGAACAGAACACAAAACATGCTGAAAATCATGAAATAATTATGCACGAAAATTCAATCAATAACAAAATAATCAGAACACCAATAAGTACGAAACTAAACCCTATGAATTATGAAATCATAAATTAAAGTCTTCAAATCAATCCTACAGGAAAATAAAACGGAAGCAACCAAATTCGGAAATGTAAAGCGAAAGCAATAACATGTTGTCTCTTCCAAATCGAACTACAATTCATGAAATAGAAATAAGAAATTCGAACTCTGAAAATATAATGAATACTCCTTCGGACTCGGATCTCCCTCGGCTCTCGTGATTCTCTCTCGACTTTCGGATCTCTTCTCTTTTCGTTGGCAGATGATGAATGATGATTTTAATAAAATAAAATTTCCTTCTCTCCACCTTCGGCGTTAACAATAAGATGTGATATGGTCTCCAATAAAATATTATCCCCTCGTTGGCGGTGCGATGATGATGAAGAGTTGGTTGTGTATTGTGGATCAGATGATATCCCCTCATTCGGCTCGTGAATCTCTGCGGCGCCTCCTCTTAGCCATATATATATATGCTCATTCCTTTTCTTCTCCAATTAGTTCTTCTAAATATGGAAAAATATAATATAATGTATATTATATTAATTTCTTTCCACACTTAATTTTTCTCTTAATTTCTTCCGGATTAAGCACATATTTCCTTTAATTTGCACCCGCCACATCAATGCCTCGTCAACGCCACATCATCATAAGAAACTGCAAAACAAATACCAAAACGCAATCCAACCGCCAAAATATCGCCAAAATAAATGGAATATGGATTGTACGAATTTAGACCTATCATTCGTGTTCAGTCGCTTGGATACTAGAGGCTTTATAATTCGGGTTCAGCTTAGTTCCCTATGAGCAGGTATGCCGTTTTTTGAGTTGCTCTTTGAATGCTCTGTGTTTGTTGTTCGCTTGTGTATCGTTGGTTCACTTGTGAGCTTCAATTTGAATTATATGATTATATCCCTCTATTTATAGAGTAGAGACAAGGATAGATCCGTTGGAGACGACGATCCTTGTGTCTCTCTCTTTTGGGTAGCTAACGGCTCTTTCAAATTATGGTTGCAGTGTCCTTTCCCTCCATTTCTGGAAAGTTGTTGACTTGCAATTTTAATTAGAATATAGACAGCTGGCTACTTGTCATTGGTCGAGGTTCAGGAAAGTAGGTGAGAATGAACAGACTTCAAGGAGATCTGAAGCTGACTTCTCTCTTCCTCGTATTGACTCTGCTGATTTGACTTTAGAGAATCCTGATAGTCAGAAGACTGTCCAGCCATTGTTGAGTCTGATCTCTATTCAGTAACATGTTCCTGCTGAGTCGGTTCTACTGAAGATCAACTCTGAGTTCAGTGAACTACTCCTGCTGAGTTCAGTTCCACTGACTCCTTTCGCATATCTTGCTCTCGTTGAGTCCAAGATCACCGAGTCTTCTACTGCGACCGAGGCAGGTAATCTACTGAGCGCCTGAACCAGATGAAGAGTGTCTACTGAGTCTTAAACCTCAGAGACAGAACAAAACACATTACAACAGAATGGTTCATCAGCCAAGATAGAGTTGTGGGATCTTCAAATCTTCAGTAAATATTCAGAGCACAGGGCTATTGAGTTATGTCTCAACTGATTGTGAGAAGACTGAATCATCTCCCAACACGAGTCAATAAATTCTCGACTATTAAAGGCTAAACGAGTTCCAATTCTTACTATGCTCGAGGCAATCCGCCATATGATAGAGTCGTAGTTTGATATATGACAAGTAAAGGCAAATTTCAGAAACAATCCATTGACAGAGGGATGCGGAATGAAGTTGATATGGCTCCGAAGTTTAGGGTTACGCAGGTGACTACTGACAAATACAAGGACGACGAAGGTGACCAACAATGGAAGGTTAATCTCCGAGACGAAATATGAATGTGGCGTCTAGCAAATCGCCCTATTGCCGTGTAGTCACGTTGTCGTCGTTCTTTATCATCACCGGGAAAATTTGTACACAATCGTATTATGACTATTACACTACGGCGACGTAGAAGGAGATATATACCGGTGTGGTTAATCTCTACCTCCTCAGAATGCGTGGGGTGTTCCACCAGAGATGAGGACATGGTTGTTCTTCCACCAATAATTATGCGGCAAGCCGGACATCCGAGAAACAGTTGTCATCCTTCCTGAGCAGAAGCTAGTATATCTGGAATGTACCATCGAGCCCCAAAAAAATATGGTAACAGTGGAGAAGAAGGTCACACAAAGCGGAGATGCCTCGTGTTTTCAATTGTTATTTTCTTTGTACTCATTATTTGTACTATTTCGTGTTTTTTTTTCAGGCATAAGGCGGGCCTAGGGTAGAACCCTCTATATATAGTGAGTCATAGAGCTCAAACGTACAAGTCTCGATATATAATCGGACTGTGACCCAGTGGCAAGCGGCCAACACCGGGAAGATGACCTATAAGTTACTTAAATTAGTGTTTTACAAATAATTTTCAACTGATGAACCGAAAATGACGAAATAATATAACTTACGAATTTCGCCTTGAACCACGGCATCTTCGAGGTGCCTATTCCCTGATCCCCTCCAAGCACGACCTCGAGTAAACCCGGATTAGGAGTACAACTGTCGTAACTAACATCAAACCGCTTGTGAAACTCGTTATCAGGTTCATAAATCTTTGAATTCCAAGCGTCCGCTAGTGTCGTCTATAAAAAACCAAACACATTGTCAGGAGAATTAGAATTGAAAAAACTATTTACTCAAATTCATAGAATTAGAATTAGAAATTGAAAAAACTATACTTATTATCGAGTTTGCTATGATGGTGTAGCAACACATCACGGTATTTGTCCTGAAGCCTCTACCAGAGGTAGGATACGTACATATCAACCATCGTATGCCCAATGTCAAAAGTTGTATCTAGGATGTTATTGAAAAAACCGTGCAAAAGCTCACACTACGAAACCGTAACCATTGCAGAAGCACTAGTGAGCATGAACGCCTCAAAATTCCGCCTCAGTATGTCACCGGGATCAAGCATGTATGGAACTTCGCTAGGATTGTATCGTTGACTCACTAAGGGCTGCAAATATAATATATTAATAAAATATTAGAAAATACAAATCTTCAAATCAAGTTTGTACCTCAGTGCTTTGTTCAATTCTCTGCTCCGAATGTTTGGTTTCATACAATGGTCGTACATGCTCCGTATCAAAAAAGTCAGAACCGATCGACTGATGTGGCTGCTTTTATGACAAATATGCATAGTCAAATGAAAAAACACAAGTTCAATTTTAATAACTACCCAACAAAGTTAAGATACATGTACAAGCAGTGGGTCGCGTGGAGCAAAATGAGGGAGTGGCTCCCAAAGTCTAGGGACCCAAACATCTTTCTTCTCATACATACTATGACTCTCCTGATCAATGCCCCGGTAAACCCTTCGAGCAGCCGCATCCTAAGGATCTGCATTGGGATTTGTCGTGTATTCCTCATCTTCCCGTGACTGTCCTTCAGCTTTATTCCAGCTCGGCCACTGATGTACATTGACAATCCTCACCCGTGGTTTAGATGTTTCCTCCTCTGTATGGTGACCACTATAGTCTATGTCCAACAATTGAAAAGTCGTGGAAGTGGATCCTCTGCCCTTTCTCTTGCCTTTGCCTCGTCCAAACACATTTTTGATCATTTTCCCTACTTTGCTGAAAAAGCGATCCTCGCGCTGGTTCCACCGCTCATCCACTTTCTTCAACAAATCATCCGCGTGCTTGTCAGACCGTTCATCTACAGTCCGGAAGATTCATTCGTACATAAGTATAGTGACATCTTCATCCCCACGATGCCCGATGACTCTCCCTCCGTCGGGCGCAGGAGCCCGTACACTGCCATCCTCATTAACTCATCTCGGTTGTACGGGGGGTCGATGTGGGAAGTGATACACCGACAGAATATCTCCATTTGCCCTTCTCCAGTAGTCCGTAAGCTGCTCCTCGTAGTAGGCGTGAGAGTCTCATGGGGTGGTGTTTGCATCTGTTCCAAAAGTTTTAATCACAAGTTATAATATACTCTTATACTTCTAATATTTATAACAAATATACTGTTAATACCCGGTGATGCGAAGAAACTGATCCACTTCGTATCTGGTGGCGTCATAAATACCCACTTAATACAATGGGGCATACCTCCGTCATTCACAAGGCGGACACACAGTCGGGCCAAATATGGTATCGCCTCGTATGCCCAAATCTACAATACGATTAAAGATCATGACAAGTATAAATTTGTCAATAAATAAGAAATTGAAACAATATTAAATATCGATTCATACCTGAAGGGCCCAAACTGACCTATATAAATTATATTTCGATTTCACTAAATCGACTCGCTTCGTGCAAAGCTCAAGTAATGGAGGAGCACATTGTACTGATGATTTTAATTCGTACTATATAAATTTTTTCTGTTTTGGAGCCCACCTGGGCAATCATCACCAATTTTTGTTTTTTATCATTTATTATGTGGTCATCTTAAAGTTAATTAAAAGTTGTTTGTTGACCATGTCACTGTCGAATTTTTTATTTCACTGGCGCCCTCCACTATCAAATTCTAGATTTGCTCATGGGTAGAAAATATAACTTTGCACGTGACTTTCAAAACTTTACAAATACATGATTAGTCAATTTGTTAAATTTTTGACACCGGTGAAAACTTTGGAATTAAAAATATCCTACTATGTTTATTAAAATTACGTTATTTTTGTGCCAAAACGATATCAGTTCTTATATAATTAAATTGTTGGATTTTTTGCCGGTAAACAAAGTTTAAGAAATTAAAAAGTCGTTTATTTACACAAGGGTTTCGAAAGTAATACTCCCTCCGTTCCGTTAATTGTGGCTCAATTGATTTCGGCACGGGAATTAAGAGAGTAGATGATAAAGTATGAGAGAGATAGTAGATGATAAAGTATGAGAGAGAAGATGAGTAAAATAATAAGAGAGTATGAGAGAAATGATGATAAAGTAGGAGAGAGAATGTAATAAAGTAGGAGAGAGAAGATAGAGTAGAAAATATTTTTTATCAAATAAGAAAAGTGCCCACAAATAACGGGACATCCCTTTCGGGAAAGTGAGCCACAAATAGCGGGACGGAGGGAGTATGTAAAATCAATGTATTTACCGGTTAATTACAATTTAGAGTATTACTATACATTTCATTTAAATATGTTTGGAATCTTTTTAATACTTTATCTGACAATTGTTTGGTTAATGACGACGGAAATAAATATATAAGTCGTTATAGTTTAATAGGTCTTCTCTATTGTGTTGACTCGAATAATTCCACATCTCTCCGTCTTCCCAAAAGCTTAATCCCTCACTCTCTCTCTCTTCTCTCTATCTAGAGATGGCGGAAGCTGCAGTGACATTCTTGCTGGAGCAGCTGAAGGAGGTAGCGATAGGGTACAAGGATCTGATAACGGGAGCAGAGAAGGAGTTCGATCAGCTGAACCACGAACTTGAGTTACTCAAGGCTTTTCTGAAGGAGACGGCGGAGAAGAAGAAGAAGGATAAACTGTTGAAGGTGTTGGAGAGGCGGATAAGGAACGTGGTGTACGAGGTGGAAGACACCATCGACACTTGCTTGACGAAGGCCATCACTTCCCGCATTCCCGCCCCTTTACGTGCTAGCCTCGCCAAACAGGTCAAGGCCGTTAGAGAAGACAAGGTGAAGCCATTGTTCGACGATGCTAGGAACTTTGCTGATATGCGGAAGATTGCCGCCGATGGATCCGCCGGCGACGAAGATCCTTCCACTCAGTCGAAGAGGGTAATTTAGTCATTCTCATTATATTCCTTCGTTTTTTTTCAGTTGGATTTATTTGAAAAAACAATTATTTGTCGGTGGGGAGATAATATAACTTAATTAGTGGATAGAAGTTAATGATGCAATATTAATTAGTGGTTTTGGGTATAAAAAAGACATGGTCGATGATTGGGAGAATTTTGCAGTAAATTATAGAAACGGATTATATGAGAACTAGGTAGAAATAACAAGACATTTATTTAATGCATTGCTTTTTGCTGTAAAAATTATAAATGAGATTAATATTATAATATTGAATTTATCTGTTGTTATAGAAAATATATGCAAATATTCATATTTTCTTCTGCATAGTATGTAATCGATTCTTAAATAAAGTTGTTTGGAAAATGATTAATATCATTATGCATTAATGTAAGTTGTTAGTTTATGTATGAATATGTAAACAATGGATTATTAAATCATGATGTTAAATCTTTGTTGTTTTCTTGCTATTACAATTGATCGGTATACACCTTATCCCCGTCCTAGCTTCCTTATTCAAATTGGCGTTGGTTCAGGACACACCAATCAGGCAAAACAAGGTCGTAGGTTTCGAAGACGAGGAAGAAACCATAACTGGCTATCTCAAACAAAAAACAGAGAAGCTGGACGTCATCTCCATCGTCGGCATACCCGGACAAGGGAAGACAACGTTGGCATGGAAGATTTACCAGAACGAGAACATCGGTTATCATTTCCCCATCCGCATTTGGGTTTACATCTCTCAAGTGTTCAACAGCAGGGACGTGTTTCTCCAAATCCTAAGAAAATTCTCCCCCAGCCAAGACTCGTCTAGCCTCAACGACGACGAGCTGGCTCAAATAGTTCGTTTGTGTTTGGAGAATGAGAAGTTCTTGTTAGTCCTAGATGATGTATGGAGCGTGGATGCTTGGAAAAAGATCGAGGCAGTGTTGCCGGAATACAACAGGGAGGGTAAAGTCCTTATAACTAGTCGAGAAAACGACGTCGGATTGCAATCTAAAGTCTATAGAGATCCCCACAAGCTACGGTTCCTGAAAGATGATGAAAGCTGGACACTGCTCCAATACGAGGTGTTCAGAGATTTGCAAGACTGCCCGCAAGATCTGAATGGTATTGGGTACCAAATAGCAATCAAGTGTGATGGAGTACCGCTGACAATTGTGGTTATCGGAGGTATTCTGGCCGACCAGCTCACGAAATCTCCGTCAACCGCTGTGAGTGAATGGGAGGCGGTGGCGAAGAATGTGAGTGAAGCCTTACAAGATGACAAGGCAAAGCGCATAACAGAAGTCGTAGCATTGAGCTACCACAGACTCCCCGATGATATGAGGGAATGCTTCGTTTTCTTGGGCGTATTTCCCGAAGATTACGCGATTCCGGCCAAGATGCTATGCGGGCTATGGATTTCGGAAGGATTTATACTTCCTAAAAATGGAAGGCGGAGCTTGGAGGAGAGTGCTGAAGAGAATCTGAATGATCTTATTTGCAGGAACTTACTCAAGGTTGAGAAGACAAATCACATGGGCAAAGTTAAGACGTGCCGTGTTCATGACATGATACGTGCGTTCTGCATAGCCAAATCGAGGGAGGAGAATTCTTTCCAGGAGGTTAAAAAATCCAAGACTCCGGGAGCATTTGAACCTTCACCTTCCGAGTTACAAAATTCTCACCGTCTTTGTTTCCGCTCCGATCTTTCTAGGTTCCTCTCACAGAACCCAAGCGCTCCACACGTGCGCTCGTTTTTGTGCTTCTACGATCGGCCTATCGAGCTAGAGCCGCAATACATAAACAATATCCCAGAGGGGTTCCGTAAGCTTAGGATTCTGGAGTCCAAGTGCATCAAATTCCACATATTTCCTGCAAAAGTTACCAAACTAATTCATCTCAGGTACCTTACCCTCAATATTGATACTCTCACAACTCTTCCGCAGCCAATCATCGATCTATGGAACCTACAATCTCTTGTAATCGAGACAAAGTCCCGTACGATTACAATGAAGGCAAATATGTGGAAGATGTTCCGGCTGAGGTATCTGAGGACAAAAGCGGCTATTGTCCTCGACAGTAAATGGGAAGGAGATGCAGGGCAGAACCTTCATACCTTGAACAGATTGTCCCCTGAATCTTGCACAGATGCGGTAGCCAGAAAGGCTCGAAACCTCAAGACCTTGGGGATTTCGGGGAAACTAGCTAGTATTTTCAAAACTACGTTCCTGGAGAAGTTGCATGAACTTGAGAAGTTGAAGCTGGTGAATAGTTTAGCGTATGAACAAACACATGAGGATATGTTGCATAGTCTTCCACAGAGGAACTGTTTCCCACCAAATCTGAAGAGGCTGACATTAACAAATACATTCCTCGGTTGGCAGCACATGTCGACGTTGGCGATGATCAAAAGCCTGGAGGCCCTCAAGTTGAGAGACAATGCTTTCGTTGGAGTGTCGTGGAATGTTGGGCGTGACAGGTTTGTGAGTCTCCAACTCTTGCTCATTTTCAACATTCACTGAGTTGGTTCTTTGGGAGGCCTCGGAGGAGGCTTTTCCGAAGCTTAGGTTTCTCGTGGTGAAGAACTGTGAGAGCCTGAAAGAAATCCCAGAGTGTCTTGGAACACACCTTGAGAAGCTGGAAATCGAGCGTGTTCGCGGTTCTGCTGTCGATTCTGCTAGGAAAATTGCGGAGACGAAGAAGGAAAAACCTGACAACAAATTTGGCGTTCAATTCAATCTCACCATAGGTCCAGCTTGTGGGACAAACTGAGCTTTAAGCAAGTCTTATTTGGTAAGTTGCAAATTGAATATAACGTGTTGAAACGCGGAGAGATGATGAATTCGGAGCCATCTTGAGATTGTGTGGTCGGTGTTTTAATTCAAATAATTGCATTTTCATTTTAGTTGAAGATGAAAAACTTGGAAATATTTGTAACGTGTTCGTGTTCAAGCTATTTGTTTTTCGATTTTTGTGCCCTTTATGTGTTGTAATAACAGGACATTATTAATAATCGTTTGTGTGTTCGTTTCCTTGTTCGATATATATAAATTATATAGAATTTGCTGTTGTCACATTGAACTTAAACTTTCTCATATATTATTGGAAGTTAATTATGAAAATCAAATTAGTTATACATATTAAGTTTTGTGAATAAAATTGAAAGGCAATGTTGTCCTTGTAAGTACTTGTCGTGAATGATACAAATTGACTTTCACCATCATATGCAGCAATTTATAAAGAGCTTTGTAATTATCTGTCTTTATGGGATGACGTAGCGGTGAAAGTGGGTGGTCTGGGATCGATAAGTCATGGGTTCAAATTTGTATGTGTTTGTCACCCGTCATATTAAGGGTGGTTTAACTCTTCTGTGTGGTTTGCAAGATATTACCATGTACGCATTAAAGATAGCGGCTGTGGGTTCCTCGTCATTAAAAAATACTCCCTCTGTCCCACTATTTGTGGCTCACTTTCCCGAAAAGGGTGTCCCGTTATTTGTGCCTACTTTCCTAATTTGGTAAAAAAATTATTATCATATCTTCTACTCTATCATCTTCTCTCTCCTACTTTATCACATTTTCTCTCATACTTTATCATCATTTCTCTCATACTCTCTCATTATCTTACTCATCTTCTCTCTGATACTTTATCATCTACTCTCTCTCTCATACTTTATCATCTACTCTCTTAATTCCCGTGCCGAAATCAATTGAGACACAAATAGCGGGACGGAGGGAGTAAAAAATAAAAATAAAGAGCTTTGTAATACGCCACTCAAAGTAAGAATATTCTCCACGTTGTTACTTGCAAATGTTTCAGGGCGAAAACATTCACAATGTTACATGAATTTTAGAGCATAAAAATGGTATCCACCGTCCAAGTCATTGGTAAAGCATTTAGCGCTAAATGTCAAGTTTTATAGTATATTTTTTCGAGTAACATAAAATTAAAAAATATTAATAATTAGAAAGACCTAGTGAATTTAACACCGTATAAGGTTTTACATAATGTATCCTACATTCACAATCTACAATCACAAAACAATCGTAGTAGTAAAAAAATGCCAAAATCAAGTAATTACAGTGTAATATCATAAACTTTAAAATGACAATATGTACAAAGTTGAAGCATGACTTTTCCGGCACATAAATTTTCCTAAGCGTTAAATTGAAGCATACAATATTATTTTCTATCGATTAACAAATTAAAGTAGAAAACGCATTATTTTGATGCCTTTAGCCGAAAAGAATCTTTCACTAAAAACAAAAAAAAAAGTTGAAATAAAAGAAACTTTTTTTTTTGTTCAAGACCTTTCCCTTTCATTTACAGTATCACCATGAAATTATCTTTAGATTTGGGGTCCTTCATGCAACTACAATAATTGATAGTTGGACCTACTTCAATTTTTTATACCAAAATCCGTGGAAAAAGTTGTTCAAAATTTTACTGCTCTATGTATATTACAGTAAATTGTTGTTTTCCCAAATTGAGATTGCTTTTCCAACTGTTCGGTTTTAACTACAGTCACATATTTTAAATTAAATTACAGATACGTATATGTCACATATTAAATTAAATATGTTAAATAACATATTAAAATACATAGTAATGCAAATCAAATCATAAAACGAATGAGTGAATATAATATTATGTAAAAGGATAAATCGTAATGAAATCCATCAATTTGTTGCTTTTTAGATACAATCTAGGTTGCACGGACACGGGACACGGTACGACACGGACACGGGACATGGGACACGGTATTTTTTAAAAAATTTAGGACACGACACGGGCGCTAATATAAAAAATATTAAATTATTAATATATATATATATATAAATTTAAAAATGATCAAGTCAAGTTTTTCAATATCAAACTCATAGTTCAAATGATCAACTCAAACGACATAGTCATAATTCATAAGTAGATAACCATAGCATAAAAATGTAAAATACTAAAATAAGTAGATAATCTAAATACATTAGTAAGGTAAGTAATATTTAATTATTTAATTATATATTTATTTACTTATTACTAATATAAGGTAAGTAATATTTAATTATATATTTATTTACTTATTACTAATTATATATACGTGTCCCACTGTCCCTTTACTTATTTAATTTTATATTTATTTACTTTTTACTAATTCCTAACTACATGGCCCATTCAACTGTGTCCACTACAAGACTAAATCAAAAAATGTGTCCGTTGTCCCCTTGGGATGGCAAAGTTGGTGAAGGTGGGTAAGCCCGGGACCGATAGGTCCCCGAGTTCAAATCCTACTTGGAAGTAATCGTGTGGAGCCATCACCTATGGTTAGCCTAGGGTAATTGAACTCTCATGTGTGGTTTGCGTACTCGCACAAGGAGCGGGGTTTACCCAGTACGCATCGAAGGTAGCGGCTGCGGGTTCCACGTATCCAAAAAAAAAAAAAAAAAAAACGTGTCCGTGCCGTGTCGGACACACAAATCGCCGTGTCCAGAAACGTGTCGGGATTTTTTTTTTTTATGGACACGTTTTTGCCGTGTCGGACACGTGTCGGGCGCATGTCCGAGCGTGTCCGTGTCCGACACGTGTCCGACACAGTACGGCGGATTTTTTCGGAGTGTCCGTGCAACATAGGATACAATTGTATGTTTAAAGTTTTAATGATGTTGGTTTCACCGCGTGCATAGCGGCTGCGATGTAAATGAGTCTGATGAACTTTATCCCTTATGGTTTTGTAAAGATGCAATTTATCCTTTATCGTTAAAAACGTGCAATTTACTCTCCTATGATTTATATACAATTACACCCAATCTCTTTTTGAATCTCGCGTGTAGTTCACTCAATTTTTTAGTGTAGTCAGGTAAATTTTACTCCTCTTATAATTTCGTAAAGGTGCAATTACCCTATAGTTTAGAAATGTGCAACTTACTCCCCCCCACCCACCCCAACCCCCACCCCCGCCCCCGCCCATGGTTTAGAAATGTGCAATTTACCCCTATGATTTACATGCAGTTCCACACAACCTCCCTTCGAGTTCCCCGTGTAGTTCACTCAATTTTCGAGTGTTTAGAAAAAAAAAATCTTACATTAATGGGGAATAATTCTTTTTTAAATTCTTCATTTTTCATTTGGAAAAACTTTAGACTAGAGAAAAACATTTGACCAGAAAGAAAGAGAAAATATATAGGCGTCCTTCCAATTTCTTTATTTCTTGAAGCATACAAAAATGAGGTTAGTTGTCCACTTTGCTTTTTGCACGGTTTTTAAAGAGAGTTGTTAGTTGTGTGTAGAGTGGTGTAAAGTTGTGGATCCCACAAAAAAATTATGTGTAATAATTTGCTAAAAAATGAAAGTGGACAAGATAATTGGGACAACCTAAAATGGAATACTAGAGAAGATAATTGGGACAGATGGATTACCATTTTTATGAAGATTCCAATGATTCTAATTATGTCACCGAATTCCAATGATATAAATGAAATCTACATCAATTTTTATGAAGATTCCAATGATTCTAATTATCAATCGTCGAATTTCAATGATATAAATGAAATCTACATCAGTCGCCGAATTCCAAATATAATTGGGACAGACGGATAGATTGAACTTTGGAACACTTTTTAGTTGATGATTAAATCTACATCAATTATATAACAAACACTATGAAACATAAAAAATATATGTGTGGATGCACAGGTACTGTACTAATTGAGATATATAAAGCGGAAGACTTACAAATCTCCACCTCAAACAAGACAACCACGACTTATCTATGAAGAAGATTGACATAGTGACCTAGCCGATGGTAATGATCACAACGTATGATAGTCCGAATTTGATAAAACTCCCTAGCATGATCACTACATAGAAGTGGAGGATATAACACGACATGACCAACTAATTTAATTTGTCAAAACTAAACAATTTTTTTTTCACTACATTTGTGAGGAGGGAGGTGGATTGCACCGACTTTGAAAATCACGAGGAGATAATTACACCTGATTGAAACCAAAAGGGACATTTACACCTGCATGAACCACAAGGGTATTTACCACTAATCGAAAATTGGATTTCACATCATCAGTTGAACGTGCCAAAACACCCTATTTAAATTATGCAAAAAAGTTCAACATTTAAGTTTAAAATTGCAATCTTGTGAGTCATCAATTAATTTTTTACGGTTTACAACTAATATTATAGAAAAAGCAAGTAATAACTTATTTCTAATGAAGTGCAAGATAAGTCCTAGTTAGTCCCATAAAATCCATCATTACAAGAGAGTAGAGACAATAGTTAGGACAATGATTGAAGACAATCTCAAACCAAAGGAAAACAAATCACCCACATGTCACGTCTTACATCCCAATATCAAAGAAAAATATAACGAAATGCAACAACAATCGATCGCAGATCACCATATGCAACTTCCCCCTCATAATCATTCTGCAGTAATATAAGAGAAGATTAAGACCAAAGAAAAATAAGACAAACATATTTACTTACACTCTTAGGTAAAAACTTGAACCATTGTTAGTGAACTTGCACATTTCGTCTCTCTTTTTAATTTTCAATCGGGAATCCGCCCTTTTATATATATAACTATAAGCTACTAGGAGCTTGCATACCTTATCGTGAAGGCTTTATTCCCATGAAGAGAAAATCCGAACTTGAAAGCCCTGCTTTTCATAGCCCTCCTGTTCCTCACTAATTCCCTCCGCCGAACGCACAGCATCCGGACTGCAGTCGACCAACTCGATGAGCTCGAGTGGTCCGATGTATCCAATATCCGAAGGGATCTTCTCCAACTCATAGCAATGCCTCATAATAAGGCGTTGGAGTCTCGGAAAATCCGCATCTTTTGCCTCCCACGTCTTGAAATTCAGATACTCAATCAATAGATACTTAAGCTTCTCCATCTTATAATCAAGTTTCCACTCCTTCCCATGGAAGGCAAGCTCCCGGAGCTTCAGCACCTCAAGATCCGGCAATGCAGCCACGGTCTTCATATACTCCCAAGGAAGTCCGCAGCCACTCAAATGCAATCTTCTCAACGTCTTCGGGAAGAACTTCTCTGCCTCAACTCCAATCCCTTTCCCGGGGATCGGATTGAGCACCACGAACTTGAAAAACTCGAGTTTGCTCATCTTGGAGAGATCAAATTTGATAGGCTCCGGCCCTTCAATCCACATCACCAATTTACTCAAGTTGGGCATGTTACCAAGAACCTCATCATCAAAAAAAGCAGCATTCACATTTGAAAGAGTTTGAAGGTTTACAAGCAGAGGGTTATTTTCAACAATTCTCGGAGGCATGGTAGGCAAATCAGTTTCTGTAAACCAGAGATGCCTCAGGTGTGGCATCTTCCATATTTCGTCGGGCAAAAACGAAGCACCAATGAATATAATCTTAGGCTCTCGACGAACCATGAGGACTTGGAGTTTCTCAAGCTGGGCTATCTTTGCTGAAATCTTGCCATTGCAAGTGAATGAAAGGTAAGTCAGATGAACAAGTTCAAGAAACTCATCTGGGAATTGAATGAAGTAAACTGTGAAAGCATCCAACACGCGAAGCAGATCGAAGGTTAAAACGAATGGCATTGGGTGGTGATGATGCTGGCCAACATAAAGAAGACTTCTTGCATAAGTGATTGTTCGTGTGGAGTCATAAACTTCTTCCAGACACATGAGAATGTTTCTATGAATCGATACACGTCTCTGAATCTGCACATCGTCATCGAGTTCTTGAGTGTACTTCTTCCTCGAGTGGAAGAACTTCTCTTTCCCAGCTTCTTGCTCAGCCAGCTCCCTCAAGCTATCGTGCATACCACAAACCTATAAAATCAACAATATACTGAATTAATCTACTTGAAATGTAATTTCCGGATATATAATGTACTTTACAGAAGATCATGAATAATCATTTAAAGATATACTAAATATATGCCTTTACCTTCACTCCATCGCTAGAACTTTTCTTGCGAACTGAAATCAGATTTCTATCAATGAGTTCTTTCACAGAGTCCCGCGCCACTACTTCCACATTCCGATCCAACGTGGAAGCCGGTAAAAATCCCTCAGCCACCCAAAGTTTGATGAGTTTCGGGGCACGAATCTCACTATCTTCCGGAAACGCCCCCATGTAAAGAAAACACCCTTTGAGTTTACCGGGCAAGTAATTATAACTCAAAGACAAGATCTCCATGTACGAATTCTCCCCTTTTGAGGCCGCATCAGCCGTATCTTCTTCAATCCTCTTCCAATATTCATGCTTCTCTGTCTCCCGAGAGAGAAGACCACCAACAACAGTGAGCGAAAGAGGTAGACCTCCACAATTCCCGGCGATTTTCAACCCGGTGTCCTTCAAATGTGAAGGGCAAGGATCCTCATTAAAGGCCTTATAACAAAGAAGCTGCCAACTAAAATCAAGATTGAGAAGCTGCATCTCATGACTAAACCCAGTAGGTACAATAGTCTTAGCAACAGATGGGATTCTAGTAGTCAGAAGAATCCTACTCCCGTTTTCCTTATCCGGTAAGGCGAGCCTCACCTTATCCCAAACTCTCGCTTCCCACATATCATCAATCACGATTAAATACCTCTGGTTGTATAGCTCCTGATGTATTTTATTGAATAACATTTGCTCGTCGCCTTGGGTCGTGTAATGCCCGGCTTGATAGTTCTTGCTCTCCATCGAACTCAATAGTTTGGAGTAGATCTCTTGGAAATGGAAGTCTTGAGATACGGTGACCCAAGCACGAATATTGAATTTCTTTTTTAGGTTGGGGTCGTCGTATATACTTCTAGCAAGAGTAGTCTTACCGATTCCGGGCAGCCCGGTGATCGGGATGATCTGGAGCGGCTTCTCTTCCGAGTAGATCTGCTCGGTAACCTTGCGGAAGTCTTCCTCCTGTCCAAAGATCTTAAGCTTGCCGTAGGTGGAAGTAGGCGGCGGAGGATTGTCCGAGAATAGATTTTGCGCTTGCGGGTCGTTCTTGATCCCCTCCGCCGTCTCCACAGCCACTTTCTTGACGGCGTCGATGTCGTCGGAGATTTTTTTGATTGATATTTGCGAGGAATGGCCTCTGATGGAGTATTCGACCTTGTCTTGGGCTGCGTAGATTGCATCTCGGATATCGATTTGCAGCTTCTTCATTTTGCCTCTCCAGCTTTTGGGTACGAAGGGGATTCGATCGAGGGAGGTTTGCAAGGAGGAGACGTTTCCATGGAGAGATTGGAGTTGGGACTTGGGGAGATCGGTCGGAATCTGGTCGGAATCTAGCAGTTGCTGCAGAGTCTGCCGGAAAGAAGTTACAGCAGAGTAAGCAGCCATTTTTGATGGAACTAACAGAAGTTTTGGGGGGTTTGAGAGAGTTGAATAATTTTTTAGGAGATTAATGTTTTGCAGGATGATGAGTTTCAAGGTTTTGAAACGATGAAATTATTTTATGATAACAAGTTGTCTTGCATAAAAGTTTTATTATTTCTGTTTTAAATCTGCCATTATTGCTAAGCTTATCGAAGTCAATGAACTTATTGTGGATATAGAATATTAATGTGTGTTTGGAATTGGATCGAAGAGGGAGTGAGATGACTGAATTTAGCATTCTGTCCGTTGGATTTCATTCGTATGGAATCTTTTGTTTGGATTTAAATGGATTGTTGTGAGGGATCTCAATGCCAAATAAAAATTTTAATTGCTAGAAAAGGTTGATAAGTTAGTTTATAGTACTCCATCCGTTTCCTTATTGATGTCCACTTGGGAATGGGCACGGAGATTAAGAAATTTTATTTAAAGATATATTTAATAAATTTTAATTGTATTAATAAATTGACACGATTTTCGATGAATGATTGGTGGAGGAATAAATATGAATTTATTTAAATATTATTAAGGAATAGTTTAAGCATTTGATTTAAATTTTTTTATTTTTTTTATGTTGTAATTAAAGAAATAATCTAAAGTTTTCAAAAAGTTAAAAATCAATATTTTCTACGTTCGGAGCGGAGCGAAATCGTGTAAGAGAGAAACTTTTGGATAGAGAAAGTGTATAAGAATATGAGGTGGGTAATGAATAAGAGGGGCCCACCTCATATGGGTGGATGGTGAGTAATTTGTCATTTTAGGAAAGTAGACATTAATAATGGAATAACCCAAAATGGTATAGTTAGGGGTGTCAATTGGGTATAACCAAACCAAACCAAACCGAAATTTCGGTTAACCAAAATTTCGGTTGTATATTTTACAAAACCAAATACCAAATCAAAGAATTTCGATTCGGTTTGGTTTTTAATCCAAAATTTCGATTTGGTTCGGTTTGGTTTCGGTTATAACCAAATTTTTAAAGGAAAAAAAAGAATAACAATTGAAAAACAACAAAAATTACAATGTCAAAACTAAAATATGTGTAACGCATTATATAATTGTCATCCAAAAAATCAATGATGGTCAAACCATTAGAAAATAACGTACTTTGTAAAGTTCAAACGATAAGCTTTTATCACTAAATATTCAAATGTCGTTAAAAAAGAAACAATAAAAAACTGTTCAAGAGCTTGGTTCTTTGAGATCTTCATATTATAATCAAACTTCAAGATCCTACAAAAGAAATTAACAAAAGTAAATAAGTTAAATTATTTTATACTTGTATAGTTTAAACTTTCTTTAAATCATTAGAGAAATAAAGATACTAAACACCAGCTAGCAATTATATAAATATTATATAATACAAATAACAATTTTAAAATTATTAAATATTTTCGGTTCGATTTGGTTCGGTTAACCAATGCTTAAACCAAAAACCAAACCGAAAACCAAAAATTCAAATAATGGAAACCAAATACCAAACCAAAAATTTTTGATTCGGTTCGGTTCGGTTAAAAAATGTTTGGTTCGATTCGGTTCGGCCGATTAACCAACCAGGTTGACAGCCCTATGTATAGTGAACATCAATAACGAAACGGAGGGAGTACTTTACTACTATAGGTATAAATTAGTTCACTATATCAGTATATTGCTATTTTTATCGACTTGATGCCAAATGACAATGTGACATTAAAGTCTTCTCTATATGTGAAAAATACCGCTGCACGTCATTAATTCTTTATCTTATATATATATATGTGGAGTAGTATAATTTTGTTTTAGCTTTTCCGAGAAAAACTTGCTGAATACATCTTTTATCGTGTAATAACTTGTTTATCGTACAATCCAAAATGAATGTGAAACGATAGATTTATAGATTAAAATACTCCCCATCATAATTATCTTGTTTATTTTTTATTTTGATTTGTTCCAAATATAATATTTATTTTTTAAATATGTTAATTTATAATTTTAATGGTTTGTTTCAAATATAATATTTATTTTTTAAATATAATTATTTATAAACAATTCTACATATATCTAAAAATTCTTCTTAAAAATTGTGTAAAAAGCAAAAAGACTATAGAAATTGTGATAGTATATATTTGTATCATTTTATGAAAGAAAAGAGTTTTGATAGGTCACTGTCGCTGACAAGCCACCTGCCTGGTCATCACTCTTATGTATAAAAAATTGACAACTTGTCTCCTCGTCAACGGTCAACTATATAATTATATACATAAGCACATTTTTATTTTTAATATATAAATAATTTTATTTACCTGTCTGTCCACGCGTTTTGCTGTCTGTCCACACTCTACATCTAACCGCCCCATATTCTTATCGACTCCTAAGGTGTTATGGTGTAACGAAGAAAAAAAATATAAAAATTATTGAATATTTGGTATATCATAATTTTTGGTACGGTGTGGTAATAAAGTTTTTTGTTACGATAATAATATGAGATTTCCGATATTGCGATATATTGTTGCATAGCGAAATTTCGGTACATGCCGTATATCGAACTATACCGAATAGTATCGAACCTCGGTATATACCATATACAAATTATATAATTTTATACCGATATATCAATGTATACCAAGAGAAGTATAGGGTTCGAAGACGGGGTGTTACATATTATTGCAAACATGTTACTTATACCAAACAATTTTAATATTATATCATAGATTCTTAGATTCATAACTTAAATAATAATATTTTATTTGACAAAAACTCACATTATTTATCTATCATGAAATGGATAAAGAATTTTTTTTTCAATTTTATTAATACACATAATATTAATAAATTTATACAAAATATGTATATTAATTAATTTTATTGAAAAATAATATGAATAACTCTCTTGGCTTTAAAAAAACATAGACAAAGTTTACGATATACCGTTACATATTCGGTATACCATAATTTTTCTACATATCAAAGTGCGGTGACAACGATATAAAGATTTAATTATACCGAGCTTTCAGTATACCGAACTACGGTATACCGAAATGACCAGTACAACAACGATATGTTTTTTTTCACATACCGAACAATTTAGGTATGGAAAAATTAGTATCGTATACTGTATTGAACACCCCTATTCGTAGGTATAGTATTTTATGCAATAAAATATTACTCACTCCGTATAAGTATTTGATTTGTTTTTGGCAATAATATCACGGAAATGGTATTCATTCGTATACATATTATTTGATTTTTTGACTAATTCATTTATGTCTGCACATTATTGCTTTTTTAAAAACAAAACATTGGTACAATCCAAACGTGAAATGAGGATGAAAGTAGAATGGAGATAGTAGAATTTTAAATGAAGAGGTAATTGTTTTATAATCAAGAATATACACGGGAGTGATCAACTATTTACTTTTTTAAAGTTTAATTAATGTCTTATTTGTGTCAATCAATAAAATTACACACATATATATATATATATATATTTATTTATGTTATAAACTAAATAGAAGTAGAGAATAATAGAGAGAGCGAGAATAAGATGTGTATGATTATGAGTACAAAAGATCTCTATTTATAGAGTTACAGAGGGGCTCATGGGATTTTATGGTTTACCTAGTCATCACAAAATATGGTAACTATACATAAAATAATATTACAACACTCCCCTTGATTGACCATCCCAAAAAGAAACTGTTGTCTCGCAAAACTTTGCCAGAAAAACCTATTGACATTAAAATGGTAGAAGGAAAAAAGTACAGCTGCTCCCCCTCAACATAGTAATTGTTGACCCTTGAGTCAGTGCATATCGATCTTGTGTACCAACTTCTTGAATATCAACGTTGATAATGCCTTCCTAAAAGAATCCGCTAGATTGTCACTTGAGCGAATTTGCTGGACGTTGATGTTGCCACTCTTTTAGAGATCATGTGTTGCATTGACTCTTTTGTGAATCAATCTCAATGATCCATTTACTCGTGTGTTGCATCGGATGCCTCGTTAAAATCTTATCTAAGAAAACCTTTTGGGAAAAAACTTAGAAAGAAAAAAAAGAGTACAACTATTTGACCTTTAGGGGTCAGTGTCATCTTCAGGTTTTCTTTTTCAATTTATCAATCACTACTCAAGATGACAATCTTCAAGGTTATCTTCAAGGTCCACACTAATATGTGTAACACAAGTTGTTGGGAGATGATTCAGCAGTAGATTGTTTAGAAGATTTGGCTGATCCCAAAACCCTAATTTAATTGGTGAACCATTTCGTTGTAATAGTAACACCTTAGTCTCTGAGAGTTTCAGACTCAGTAGACTGTCTTTCAGTATGGTCCAAGCTCAGAGTTCTGTCTGCTAATCCCTCAGTAGACTATTCGCCTCATTATCATGAAGTGAAAACTCAGTAGAGCTGGACTCAACAGGAGCAACATACTGAGAGGTGTTCAGATTCAGTAGTGCTGGACTCAGCAGGAGTAGCATATTGAAAGGAGTCAGTAGAACTGGACTCAGCAGGAGCAGTTCACTGAACTCAGAGTCGACCTTCAAACTTCAGTAGAGTTGGACTCAGCAGGAGTATACTACTGAACCCCAGGTCAGACTCAACAACGGCCTAACAGTCTCCTTAATTGTCAGATTATCTTATGTGTTAAATCATTAGAGTCATCTGAGGTTGTTCACATAAGAGAAGTCAACTTCGGTATCTGCATAGAAGTATGTGTGTCTCAACTACCTTTCTACGCCTCGACGAATGACGAGCAACCAGCTGTCTAAGTTCTTGTAAAAGCTGCAAGTCAACAACTTTCCGAAGATGGAGGAAAAGACTCTGCGCGATTCCTTAAAAGAGCCGTTAGCTACCCAAAGAGAGTGACACATGGATCGTTTGTCTCCAATGGATCTATCTATAGCTCACCTCTATAAATAGAGGGAAAATCAAATCGAAGAATACACAACATAAGAACGTGCGATTACGAGCAAAAACGAACAAGTTACAAAGCTTTCCGAAAGAACTTCAGAGGAACACTCAAAGTGAAAGGACTCTTAGCTCTAGGGAACCAAGCTGAAATAGAATCAAAGCCTCTAGTATCCAAGTGATCGAACACGAACCTAGAAAGATTATTCCTCATTATTCATCACTCTAGAAGCCATTTCTTGTTCCTTCCCCTCTAACCTAAGCTCCACTGAAATATCTATAGCTTAGAACTGAAGGAGGTCATATCTTGAACTATTCTTATTGTAAAGAACTTCTTCATTGTTGGAGAGTTTGTCAAACTTTATAGCTTGATCCTTGTAAATTGGGACTTGCTCAGTATAATCCTCAAGGCAAGTGTTTGTCCAGTGCACAAACCAATTGAGACTAACTCAGTATAATAAAATAGCTTCTTGATCTTTTCGGGACAATGGACGTAGGATTGTTTGATATCCGAACCACTTTAAAATCGCTGTGTTCTTTTTACTGTTGCATTGATTTAACTGTTAATACTAAAAATCGTTTTACAAAATCATTCAACGGAGTTTCAGCAAAGCTTAAACTTGTGCACTAAACTACTGAAACAGTTTTAATAAAAATATTTTCAAACTCAACTGAATCGGGCCTACACTATTCCGCACGCTACTGAACTCTTACTGAACGGTACTGAATTCTGGCATCAGTCAGCTAGCAGGCCTCGGTATAGCCAGTCACTGTCCACACAATCCTTGGTCTACTGAACTTGTTCAGCAGGACACTCTCCTGAATTGGACTGTTCGCGTTTTAAGTTGAGAAAGTTTACAGATGTATTCACCCTCCCCCCCTACACCTAAACGTTTATCTCGGGACCAAAATTTGGTTTCAGAGCAGGAGTTATTTAAGACTCTTGTTATCTGAAACTGGTCTACTTGAACGGATCCAGAAACTTTTTCACTGCATATCATTCTTCATTCGTAACATTATCTAACATGTCTGATATGTCAGGAATTAGGATGGTACCCATTTTCTCAGTAGAGAACTACGAGGTATGGCGAGTCAGAATGGAAGCTCATCTGACTTCCCTCCATGACAGCATGACAGAGGTCCTGGAAGACGGACCTATTGTACCCATGATCGATAGGGTTGATCTCTAGGATCCAGCACAAGGAGGAGGAATGGTAACCGGGAAGAAGGTCCCTAAGGACAGAAGCCTCTTCACACCAGAAGAGAAGAAACTTCATAAACTTGACCGGGTTGCCAGGAATGCCATACTGACCACCTTGAGCGACTCATATCTCGGGAGAGTTCAGGACTGCAAGTCCGCTAAAGAACTTTGGGATGCTCTAGCGCTACTAAGTCGGGGGACTCGGAAGATTAAAGCTAACAAGTTAGCACTGGAACTCCAGAAGCTAGAGAGACTGTATCTCATGACCGGTGACATAATTGAAGATCTTAACGTCAGATTTACGGATCTGATGAACACTATCAACGAGCTAGGGAAGACGTTCTCCAACAGAGAGATAAATCTCAAAATCTTGAGAGCACTACCGGACGGACATTGGACTCCTTTGCTATATTGCTTAGACATTTTGATCTTGATATTGTTGCTCCTGATCATATATTTTCAGATTTGAAGGCTGAGGAGTTCGAGTTCGGTCTACCACAGAGGAAGCAGCGAGCTGAAGCTGACACTCAGATTGACCATGCCTTTAAAGCATCAGTCAGCACAATAGCTCCAGCATCTAGCAAAGCTGAGCTTTCAACCAGTGACCTACAAGAAGGAAGCTTAGCTAAGCGATATGCACTGCTTGCCATCAAATATCAGAAGGAAAAGGAGCGCCGCAAAAAACTTTCCAGAGTCGTCAGAGACTCAAAAGGTAAGTCTGAATACTCACCTAAGCGCACTCCTAAACCACATACTTCTGAATGCAGGAAACATGAGGATTCTGCATAGTCGAAATACAGTGAGAACAAAGAAAGTAGAGTCACCTCCTGCTACAACTGCAAGAAGCCAGACACTACCAGTACGACTGTCCTGAGCTCAGCACAGCTGAAAGAGCCGCACGAAAAGCTCGAAGGGAGAAGTTCATCAAGAAGCGACAAGCCTACATTGCCGGTGAACTTTCATACGACTCTGATGAAGTCGACTCCTTCATGGATTCATCAGACGATGAAGCTGCCTTTATGGCCCTAGAGCTTGAAGAAGATACTGAAAAGTGTCTAATGGCAGACGAAGAGGATGAGGTAAACTCTCACGAACCATTTAATTCTTCTTCACACTGCACACAAGACACTGTTTTAGGTGCAGATGAGAATCTAGACGTCGCGATCGCCTATGAAGAACTACTCGACGAACAGATTTAGATGAGTTTGCAACTCAGTAAGACTCTTCAGGAGTTGGATACCCTGAAAGTGGAGAATCAGAGACTTTCTCAGGAGAGTCAGGTTTCTACTGAGTCGGAAGGACTTGTTTTGAGACCCAAGGAGGAGATTAACTCTCTAATGGCCAAGTCTCAGCAACAAGAAGATCTAATCTCAGTACTGACCAAAGACTTGACTCAGAAGGATACTGAATTGACTCTACTGAAGCAGAAGTTCTCAGGACTTCAGACCGAGCATGAAACTCTCAAGAAGAGTGACGATGTCTAGAGGAACCTGATGACAGAGCGGTATATGGGAGCCGAGAAAAAGCTTGAGGCGATGCTAGCTAACAACAAGCCTAAACACTGAAGGAGGGACTCAGGTTCAGCCATGGAGCCTCCTCATCTACCCCCATACGCTCAGAGAATCGGCTGACTGATAGGTTTGTTCAAGGGGAGACGATCAATGCTGAATCACTAAACCCCCTAGCAAAGAACAAACAGGAGATGAAGGCTCCTCATCCAAACTATCAGAAATCTGACAAGAAGATTAGCTCAAAATCACCCCAGTTCAGTCAAGGGGGAACCAGCAGAGTTAAATGAGCTGATCAGTATGGACTGCCACAGCTGACACATCCCGCTCAGTATACGTCGTATTATTATGATCCTATAGTTAGAAGGGGTTCCAAGAGTCAGGAAAAGAAGAAGAAAGTCGTTCAGAAGGCTAAGGTCAGCAGTCCACCACCTCAGAAGATTAGGACTCCTGAACCAGTAAAGCCTCAGAAATCAACATCAACCAGTCAGTGGTTAAGTATATTGATCAGGGTGGAAAGAAACTGTCTGAGACCACCAGGGTCGTAAGACATATTTGAGTTTCCAAAACTAACGCTTAAGGACCCAAAATAAAGGGTACCTGAATATAATTATGTTTTGCAGGTGCACAAGGACCCTTGGTACATGGACAACGGATGCTCAAGATACATGACGTACCAGAGGAGTCTAGTGAAGAATTATATTACCGAAGAAGGACCCAGAATCGAGTTCGGAGACAATGCAAAAGGCTATACCAGAGGCTATGGAACACTCAGCATTGGAACAACCACAGTTCCAAGAGTATCATATGTTGAAGGACTTCAACATAATCTTCTCTCTGTTAGCAAATTTTGTGATAACTCGAATAGAGTGATTTTTGACACTGGTTTCTAAGATGTCATTGACAAATCTACAGGGAAAACAATGTTATCAGGTTCGCGCAAAAAGAACATATACATTGTTAACTAGAAATTAGCTGAACCTGAAGCATGCTTGCTGGCGAAGACGTCGGAGCGACTTGTATGGGAATGGGCAAGGACGTCATGAAGACATGCATGAAAGTGAACGTGAGAGAGATGATCACGCTGTCTAGCAGGAGGCATGCACGGTTACTGTTGACGTGGAAAATATCAGTTATCATGCAGTTATGTAATGTGTATTCATGTATGTTAGTTTCTTGTGTAGTGGGTAGTTAGTGGGAATAAGAAGGGGATGAGACCTTTCATTATGGGGGTGTTGAATTATGTTGTAAGGGGGCAAGACATGAGTCTTGACTAGGGCGAAATCTACCAAGTTTCGTAGGAAAAATATCTTTGTTTACGATTAGGGTTTGTACTATTGTTTACTATCTAGTGAAGTATCATTTGTGTTGCTTTATCAAGTTATTACCGGGAATTCATATCAATCTCGCAAGTCATATCCCATCACAATTCATTATCGAAGTTTCTCTTGTAACAATTTGGTCCGACCTACCGGATCCGCGTGTATGGTGGAAACGAGAACCAGTAAAACCACTTCAGAATCGATGGAAGGAAGGATGACTACGCTGGAGGGACGGGTCGAGGCCTTAACAGCCTCTTCCGTGAAGACCAATGCCACATTACTGCAAATTCAGGCGCAACTCGAAGCCATATTGGCGAAGGAACACACACATCCGGAGGGCCATGAAATTGGCCAGACCGCTCCGCCTCCTTTACCCATTTTTAACGGGGATGACCCACTTTGGTGGATATCCCGAGTTAATCATCATTTCGAGTTATACGGAAGTTCCACGGCACAAAGGCGACAACTCCTCGGTGTAGCTATGGAAGGGCCCGCTTTGAATTGGTACGGGTGGTTTACCGCAGACGTACCAGAATATACTTGGCCCGCTTTTTCAAAGGCACTAACGGAGCGTTTCGACGAAGGGTGTGAAGGCAGTGCTTTTGCTAAATTAGCGGCATTGAAGCAAGATACCAACGTTTCCGAGTATATCGACCAATTCACTCATCTCGCGAATCAAGTGAAGATACCGAGGGAGAATATCCTCAACCTCTTTATTATGGGTTTGAAGGAGTCAATACAAGATCAAGTCTGGTTCGTTGAACCAACTGAATTCGCTTCGGCAATCAAATTAGCCCGGAAGGCGAAAATTACCGTCCGAAACAATTCGCGGATGTCGACCGGAAGCAGGGATCAGTGGACAAATCGTAAGGCTCCATTACAGTATGCTTGGCCAATACAAGGGTCGACTCCGTTGGTATTAACCGCGCCACAGGCGGAGCAAGCATCGGGTTCGCGATCTAACACCGAACGAACTCCGTTCCGCCGTATGACCGATAATGAGAGGGAAGAACTTCGCAGAAAGGGGCTTTGTTATAAATGTAAGATGCCCTATCACCCTACTAATCATGTTTGTGCTTTAAAACATTTAAGGGTATTATTGGTGGATGAGGAAGATATGGAACAATTTGAACTAGAAGAGGTTGTTTTATCTGAAAATGGGGAGTATGAAGTTCTGACTCCTGTTGAAGAAAGAGAGCCAAAGGCCGCCAAAGGAGGAATCATGAATGCCTTGTCTGCTTATGGTCTCTCGGGTTCAGATACACTGCGGCTTATTGGGTTTTGCCACGGCAAGGAAGTTGTAATACTGGTGGATAGTGGGGCCTCGCACAACTTCATATCAAACAAGTTGGTGCAAGAAGTAGGGTTACAGGCGGATGAAACTAGGGTTTTTCCAGTCCGTTTAGGCGACGGACATAAGGTTTTCTCGGAGGGTTTGTGCAAGGGTATCAACATCGAATTTGATCAAGGAACAATAACGGTGGATTGTCATGTTTTTCCTCTCAGTGGGGTAGATGTTATACTTGGTATAGCATGGCTTAGAACGCTAGGTGAATTGCGGGCCAATTATGAGCGCCTGTACATTACTTTTGATCTAAATGGCAAACTTTTGCGTTTGAATGGTGACGGGTCGCGACTTCGATCTCAGGCGACTATGAAGGCTTTACACAAGTGGGAGGAGATAGAGATGGCGGCGTGGGTAGTAGATGCAGTGAATAGTTGGGTTTTTTCGGGTGAACTTGAAGTCACGCCAGTAGTGGATTCGGTCTTACGGCAATTTGAGGAAATTTTCGAGGAACCAACGGGTTTTCCACCGGTGAGAGGAGTGGAGCATGGCATTACCTTAAACCCAAAAGTTGGGGCAATTTCAGTGAGACCGTATCGGTATAATCAATTACAAAAAGACGAAATGGAACATTTGGTAGTCGACATGTTAGCCGCAGGAATTGTACGCCCGAGTTATAGTCCATTCTCTAGTCCGGTTTTGTTGGTCAAGAAGAAAGACGGCAGTTCAAGGTTTTGCGTGGATTATAGGGAATTGAACAAAGCCACGATTCCGGATAAGTATCCGATTCCCGTGATATAAGAGCTTCTAGATGAATTGGCAGGGTCTAAATTTTTTTCAAAGATCGATTTGCGAGCTGGATATCATCAAATAAGAATGACGGAGTCTGATGTTCCAAAAACCGCTTTTCGGACTCATAACGGCCATTATGAATTTTTGGTTATGCCCTTTGGACTAACAAATGCACCGGCGACATTTCAAGCAGCCATGAATGATCTTTTTCGTCCTTATCTCCGTAAAGGGGTATTGGTATTCTTTGATGATATTTTGATTTATAGTTCGACGTGGGAGAAGCATTTGGAGCATTTACGAACGGTCTTGGAGGCATTAAGGGAAAATTCGTTTTTTGCGAATAAGAAAAAATGTATTTTTGGTGCTACTCAAGTGGAGTATCTTGGTCATTTGATATCGGCTAACGGCGTCACTATGGACCCGGCAAAGGTACAAGTGGTATTGGATTGGCTGACTCTGTCAACATTGAAGGCAGTATGGGGGTTTCTGGGTTTAACAGGTTATTATCGAAGGTTTATAAGAGGCTATGGATTAATAGCAAAACCCATAACCAAATTGTTGCAGAAAGAATCCACATCCGAGAAGTTCAAATGTGATGAAGAAGCCGAAAAAACCTTCACGGTTCTAAAAAATGCGATGACTACGGCGCCGATATTATGCTTACCGGATTTTTCGAAAACCTTCGTCATTGAGTGTGATCTTCCAACACGGGAGTGGGAGCGGTGTTAATGCAAGATAGACATCCCGTGGCTTTCTATAGTAAGGGATTTCGTGCCGGGGGTTCCGTGACATCAGCCTACGAGAAAGAGTTAATGAGCTTGGTATTGGCCATTCAACATTGGAGGCCTTATTTAATCGGTCGGTATTTCTTGGTTCGAACGGTCATCATAGCCTAAAACATTTACTTAGTCAGCGAGTCGCTACGCCGGCACAGCAAGTCTGGGTGGCCAAGTTGTTAGGCTACAATTTTACTATTGAATTCAAATCGGGAATTTCAAATAGAGCCGCCGACGCACTATCACGATGCCACGAAGACACCAAGATTCAAGAAGGATTATTTTTAGCATTGAGTGTGCCGTTTTGGGAGAATTTGCCCAACATTGTCCAAGAGCAGTTAGACGATCCACATCTCCAGCGTATTGTGACGGAGGTGAAGCAGCACCCTTCTTCTCGAACGCATTATGCCGTCGTCGACGGAAGATTGTTGCATAAGGGACAGATCGTTTTAGCTCATAATTCGCGCTGGATTCCGATTCTCTTGTATGAATTTCACGACACTCCCTCAGGAGGCCATGCGGGGGTGTTACGGACGTATCGAAGAATTGCTTCCAGTGTTTATTGGAAGGGTATGTTTGGCGCAATTCGAGATTATAACGTGTCAACGTGCCAAGTACGAGGCTCAATCGTCGGCCGGTCTATTGCAACCATTGCCGATTCCCTCTCGCGTCTGGGAAGACATATCTATGGATTTCGTGACCGGGCTTCCCGTATCTATGGGATATTCATGCATATTGGTCGTGGTTGATCGATTCTCGAAATACGGGCATTTTATTTCCCTCCGATCACCTATTACCGCGCGGCGGGTTGCTACTCAATTTGTAGATCACATAGTCAAATTGCATGGGAATCCTAACTCTATTGTGAGTGATCGTGACCCCGTATTTGTGAGCACATTTTGGGGAGAATTATTTAAAACACAGGGCACTAAATTGAAATTCAGCACCGCTTATCACCCGGAGACCGATGGCCAAACGGAGGTGCTGAATCGTGTCTTAGAAACTTATCTTCGATGTTTCTCATCGGATCACCCGCGGAAATAGGCGGGGTGACTGTCTTGGGCGGAATATTGGTACAATACGGCGTTTCAAACGGCGGCTAAAGCAACGCCTTTCGAAATAGTATACGGTCGGACACCACCAAATTTGCTACGGCATTTACCCGAAGAGTGTAGGGTTTCAGCGGTATCCGACGTCCTTATATCTCGTGATGAAGTTCTAAATCAACTACGGGATAATTTGAAGAAAGCGCAAGAACGCATGTGTGTCCAAGCTAATAAGGGACGTCGGGACGTGGAATACGGCGTAGGAGAGCGCGTTTTCCTCAAGATACGACCCTAACGTCAGCGATCGGCATCATCTCAAGTGTATTCAAAATTAGCAACTAAGTTCTATGGGCCTTTCGAAGTCATTCGACGTGTGGGATCGGTTGCTTATGAGCTCAAATTACCAATTAAGAGTCGCATTCATCCGGTATTTCATGTTAGCCAATTGAAGAAAATAGTGGGGAATCATTCGATAGAACTTACACTCCCAATCTCCTTGGAATTTAATTCGAGAGATATATTTGATCCAGAAGCTATCTTGCGAGTGCGGGTTAAAAATTCGGCCGAGGGCACATCACGTGAAGTTTTAGTTCGGTGGAAAAATCGAAATGAGGAAGAATCGTCTTGGGTGGATTTAGAGGATTTTCGTTGTCAATTTCCAACTTTCCGCCTTGAGGACAAGTGCGATTTTGAGGAGGAGGGAGTTGATACGGAGCGATTGGCCGGAGAAAATGATGGTATGCCGATGTCGTCAGGGGAACGATATAAACATTTTTATGTGCGTCGAAGACGTCGGAGCGACTTGCATGGGAATGGGCAAGGACGTCATGAAGATATGCATGAAAGTGAACGTGAGAGAGATGATCACGCTGTCTAGCAGGAGGCATGCACGGTTACTGTTGACGTGGAAAATGTCAGTTATCATGCAGTTATGTAATGTGTATTCATGTATGTTAGTTTCTTGTGTAGTGGGTAGTTAGTGGGAATAAGAAGGGGATGAGACCTTTCATTGTGGGGGTGTTGAATTATGTTTTAAGGGGGCAAGACATGAGTCTTGACTAGGGCGAAATCTACCAGGTTTCGTAGGGAAAATATTTTTATTTATGATTAGGGTTTGTACTATTGTTTACTATCTAGTGAAGTATCATTTGTGTTGCTTTATCAAGTTATTACTGGAAATTCATATCAATCTCGCAAGTCATATCCCATCACAAAACATTTTCAGAATGAACAGTAAATCAATGCAACAGTAAAATGTAGAACACAAAGCACAGAGATTTTTAAAGTGGTTTGGATCCAAAAATCCTACGTCCACTGTCCCGAAAGATCAGGAAGCTATGTATTATACTGAGGTAGTCTCAGTCGGTTTGTACACTGGACAAACACTAGTCTTGAGATTTATACTGAGCATGTCTCAGTTTACAAGGTTATCAAACTAAGTGTTTGAAAAACTCTCCAACAGTGAAGAAGTCCTTTACAATAAGGATCAGTTCGGAAGTGAACTCCTTCGTCTAAGCTATAGATTTAGTCTCTTGAGCTTAGGTTAGAGGGATAGGGAACAAGGAAGTGACTTCTAGAACGACGAACAACTGAGTGTAAGCTTTGGGTTCGTGTAACGTCGTTTGGATACTATAGGCTGTATAATTCAATTCAGCTTGGTTCTCTGAGAGCAGAAGTGTAGTCTTTCGCCGGAGATTGATTCTTTGAACTTTTGTGGAAGACTTAAGCGATTATGATTTGCTCGTTGAAGGCTCTGTATGTTCTCGTGTATTCGAGGGTTTTGTTGTCTTCAGTTTGATTTATCCTTCTATTTATAGAGAAGAGATTAGGATAGATCCGTTGGAGACGATGATCCTTTGTCTCTCTCTTTTGGGTAACTAACGACAGTGTCCTTTCCTTCCATTTCTGGAAAGTTGTTGACTTGCAGCTTTAACAGATATAGGATACGTGGCTGCTTGTTATTGGTCGAGGTCCAAAATGTGGTTGAGACAAAATAGACTTCAAGGAGATCTGAAGCTGACTTCTCTCTTCCTCGTATTGACTCTGCTGATTTGACTTTAAAGATCCTGATAATCAGAAGACTGTCTGGCCATTGCTGAGTCTGATCTCTGATTCAGTAGTATGCTCTTGCTGAGTCGGCTCTACTGAAGATCAGCTCTGAGTTCAGTGAACTACTCCTGCTGAGTTCAGTTCCACTCCTCCTTTCAGTATACTGCTCCTGCTGAGTCCAGTATCATTGATTCTTCTACTTCTGGTGCTGATGCAGATAATCTACTAAGTGCCTGAACCAGAGCAGAGTGTCTACTGAGTCTGAAACCTCAGACACAAAAACAGATTACAACGCAATGGTTCACCAATCGATATAGGGTTTTGGGATATTCAAATCTTCAGTAAGTTTTCAGAGCACAAGGCTACTAAGTTAAAGTCAACAGAGAAGACTGAATTATTTCCCACTATTAATGATGTTGCTGGGGACTGAATCATCACCCAACAATTTCCCCCTATTTGATGATGCCAAAACCTATCAGCTAAACAAGTAACACTATGACTTATCAGAAACAGAGGTCCTTACAAAATATTACAAATAGGATCAGTGGAGTTGTTCTTCGAGTCCTAGACTACTGAGGAGATCAGGGCAGAAATGACAAAGTCTATACAGAATCTAATCAGCATTCTCCCTTTCTAACAACATTTTTTCACAAATGCTAAGCAGTCTATCAAAATCTAGCTAAGCAAAAACTGACAGAAAATAACAACAGTGAGTGTGTGAGTCAGTAATTACTTCAGTGATTCTGAGTGTTAAACATAAACAAACATGACTATTCAGACAATAAAGAATTGTCAAAGCCAAAACATAGATGTTATATATATATGAGCAATCAGGCAATTACATCTTCTGCTATACTAAAAAGAGAAAAAGAAAGATATAAGGAGAGTACAGAAGCAAGAATTATTTGAACTGCTTAATCCTGTCTTTGAAGTCATGTGATTGAGTTTCAGGAAGAGGCAATCCATACATGCGGTAAGTGATCTTTCTCAGCTTCAGTATCTTAGCAAAGTCCGCTAGGTCTTCTTCATCTAGGAATTTGGCTTCAGCAACGTCCTTCATTTCTTTCTCTATCACTCCATAATGGACAGATCCGTTTTCTCTATCATTCCATAATTTGACTTCCTGATGTGTCGATTTTATACCCCTCGAACTCACCCGGTTCTGACGCTTATCTTGTCCAAGTTGATGCTGTTTTGTGCGCAGAAATGTCTATTTTCAGCAGGTTTATGGTCCGAAGATAAGGTGGCGACCCGGAACCGAATTGGAGATATTTTTGGCAGTTTTTGAAGATAAAACGAGGCTGAGATCGAGAAGGAAAGATATGATGAAGATTTGGAGCTTAAAGATATTTTAGGGCTGGAATTATACAAGGAAAAGGATTATTAAAGATCAAGATTTAAAAGATATGCCCTAGATATCTTTCCTTTTGAAGATCAAGCTCCAAATCTATATAAAGGCCCGGAGACGGACATCATTAAGGACCGTACAATACACATTCTAAACAACAATTCAGAGCTTCATTAGTTTAGTTTCATCCCAGCCATCTCGTTCTTAGTCTCGTAGTTTAGATTTAATATTCCGCACAAGAATTCCAAACACTGTTATTCGCTTTCTTAGTTTAGTTGCTTTCGCATTTCAAGACTTCAAGAACTTCATTCAGATTTCCAGTTTCAATTCAAGTTTCCGTTCAGTTTAGGTTTCGGTATTCTTTAAGTTTCTCGTACTTTATTTACGTTGCATGCTTTTATATTTTCGCACTTTAATTTCTTTCTGAATATGTTCGTTACATTCTGCTTGTCAAAGTTAAATATACGTAGCTAAACTTTTTAGGGCTTCGGCGAGGGTGATGAGTATGAGATACAAACTTTGTGAATCTAATTGATCGTAGTAATTGAAGACTAGGGTTTCGACTTAATTCGGGGCAGAAAGATTTAATTGGATTAACTTAAACCTGATCAATTTAGGTTATGAAGATTAGTGCCTGATTGTACAACAACTTAGGTGGCGAAGCTATCGTAACGGTAGTCGAATTAAGGAGGTTAATCATCTATGTCAGCTTGTTCAACAACGATAGAGATTAAAATTGGGTTCCTTCCTCGTAATGCTTTCTAAACATTAAATCTAGGTTTGTTCAACAAGCTAGGTTGTGGTTAGATTAGGGAGTAGTGGAAATTTGTTCAACAAGCCATTACCGACTAAGTAAGTTGGAATTGGGGTATGTACGTGTCCAACACTATATCCTATAACTGGTTGATCATAGGAATCAATTAAATCTATGCATCTATGATCGAAGTAGTTGTCTCATACAAGTTACCCGAAGCCGAGTCCGCCTTTCTTTATTTGTTTATTTTCATCTATTTTTCGTGCTATTTACTTTTCTTTGCCTAGGTAGTAAACCCAAAAATTTATGCGTGGTGGCATCACCAAAACTCTGATCAAAAGGATAAACAATATTGATTTTCACTTTTCCCTGAGTTCGACCATGTTCTATACTAATTATAAAATTCTAAGTGTGTGCAAGAATTTTATTTGGTGTGAAAACAACGATCACCAAATTGGCGCCGTTGCCGGGGAACGGTGTTTCTAATTAACCGTGTTTACTTTTTTGATCTTTTGTGCTTTAACTAGTTTATGAGCAGGTCTTCCAATCCGAACCTCGTATTTGATTCTGAGATCGAAAGAACCGCAAAGAGGCTAAAGAAGGAGACAAAGCTGCAAAAATAGCAACTGCCGAAGCAAGACACTTCGCCTGTCCAAGCAGAAGCTAACTCTGAAGACGTTCTGCTTAGCCTAGCAGAATTCTTTTCTGAAGAAAAATTCGAGACTGAACTCGAGAATATGGCCGACGATCTGAACAATCCGAGGCTAGATCAGTTTGGAAAGCATGGTGGTGAAGATCTTCCAACACCAATCCTAATTGAAGGGCTCCCTGAGCCGATTGAGATCAAGTATGGACTTTTCCAAGCTCTACCGAAGTTTCATGGAATGAAGAATGAAGATACATTCCGCTTTCTGAATGAGTTCGTGAGATTCTGCAATGCTCAAAAGAATTTGCATGGAACGAAGGAACAATTTAAACTATCTGCTTTTCCATTTGCTCTCACGGACCATGCAGGAAACTGGTTCACAAGTCTACCCGCAAACTCAATCAGTACTTGGACAGAGATGACACAAAAATTTCTGGATTGCTACTTTCCAGTTACAAAGACCAATGCCTTGCGCAAGGAAATCTCTGGAGTCCAACAGGAGTTTGATGAAACACTAAATGGATATTGGACTCGATATAAAGCTCTCATCGAAAGCTGTCCAAATCATAATTTTTCCAAGGGAGATTTGCTGACCTACTTTTATCAAGGAATGACAATCACTACAAAGAATCTTGTCAATTCATCAAGTGGAGGAAATTTCTCCAGTTGCAGAGTCAATGATGCCGAGAAGATTATTCAAGAATTGGCTAATGCAACTAAAGATTATGGAGAAGTTCGTATCATAAAAAAATCTGCAAATTCAGCTGATTCCGTAGATCTGGAGACCAAGCTGGATACTAGTATGGAAAGGATGTATAATCATTTTGAGAAGCTGGAAAGGATGATGGACTTAAAGTTGGAGAAACTGATGCACTCTATGTTGGAAAAAACATCTTCAGTCAGCTCAGCTGAACAAATATGTGGAGCGTGTGGACAGTCTGGACACACCTCATTGCAATGTAACACCCAAGCAAACTCTACTGAAGATTGCAACGCGATTGGGAACAGGAACAACAATCAGCAGAAAAGAGATCCTTACTCTAACACCTACAATCCTGGATGGAAGGATCATCCAAATCTGAAGTGGGATAATCATCCCAAGCCGCAGTTTGCCCAGCATCAACCGCAGATGTTTCCCCAACAGCCACAACAGCAAGTCTATCGCCCTCCTAATCGAAGGACTTACCCAACAAATCCACCACTTTTGCCTCCACCTGCCCAAACAAAGCCTAGCAAGACCATTGAAGAAATTCTAACTGAGATGGCTATCTCACAACAAACAATGCAGCAGAGTATTCTGACTCATAATGAAGCTATCCTGAACATCGAAAATTCACAGAAGGAGCAGAAAATCGGACTAGATAACTTGGCCAGACAGATAGGGCAGCTATCTGCCTCAATCAATGAGATTCGAGGGAACCAAAGAAAGCTACCTTCTCAAGTCCAGATTAATCCAAAGAATGTTAGCCATGTTACTCTGAGAAGTGGAAGAGATCTTCTAGATCCGCCAAGCAAAACACCAAAGAAGGCTGAAGAAAATGACACAGCTACCACTGTCGAGTTGCCCAAGCCCAGTATCCTTGAGTCATTAGACTCAAATAAAGACAAGGAGAAAGTCAATGAAGAGGAAGAAGGAAAGAAGCAGGTTGTCCAAGAAGAGATACTGATCGATCCACCATTTCCACAAGCATTGGTGCGGAAACCAAAGCCCATGGAGCAGACACTGGGTTACATGTCCATCTTTGGTAAGCTGAAAGTCAATCTGCCCTTTCTTCATGCTATCAAGATCCCGCATCTTGGGATGTTTTTGAAAGAGTTCATTGCTGGTAAGACAAGCAAAAATGGTAAAATTATGGTAAACGAAAATGTCTCAGCATGTATTCGAAATATGCTTCCCGAGAAGTGCCATGATCCAGGTATGTTCACCTTGCCCTGTTTGATTGGAACTAAGATGATCCCCAAAGCCCTTTGTGATTTAGGAGCCTTAATCAATGTAATGCCTTTATCTGTGTTTAATAGCTTAGTTGGGGTTGAGTTAACCGATACTAAAGTTGTTATTCAATTACCAGACCGATCATGCATATCTCCTAATGGCCTTCTAGAAAATGTTCTTGTTAAAATCCATGATTTCGTATATCCTACGGATTTTTATGTGATTAACACTAGTGAGGGAAAGAAGGGAACTTCGGGAGTTTTGGTAGGTCGACCTTTTCTGAAAACGGCTAAAGTGTTAATTGATGTGTGTAAGGGTACTATCTGTTTGGACTATCATGGTAGGAAGTTTACTTATAGTATTGATGATGCTATGAAAAAACCCCTTGATTGTGAAAATGCTTATTCTATTGACGTTATTGAGCCTCTTGTCCAAGAACATCTTGAGACAACATTACTGCAGGATAAGTTAGAGTTAGCATTGACACAAAGCCTCTCTGAGATGGATGTCCAAGGAATGCTAGATGAAGAAGTAAAAGAAGCCATCTTATCTCTATATACAATTCCAGAAGTCGTTACCTCCAGTAGCGGCATCTGCTTGCCTAAGCAGAATGTGGAAGACAGACCAGTGCCATCACATGTCAGACCGCCCGTTCTGGAACTTAAGAAGCTGCCAGCCAATTTAAAGTATGCTTATCTTGGCCAAGACAAGACTCTTCCTGTGATTATAAACAGTGAATTATCAAAGGAGCAAGAAGAGCGATTGGTCGAAATTCTGAAACAACATACTCGAGCTATTGGATGGACATTGGCCGATATCATCGGAATCAGTTCGGATGTTTGCATGCATTACATCCTATTAGAGCCGGATAGTAAGCCAATCCGAGACCCACAAAGGAAGTTAAATCCCAGCATGCGTGAAGTTGTTTTAAAGGAGATTTTAAAGTTGCTTGATTTGGGAATTATCTACCCGATCTCGGACAGCAAATGGGTCAGCCCGGTACATGTTGTACCAAAGAAATCAGGTTTTCAAGTCGTTGAGAATGAAAAAAATAAGTTGGTACCGATGAGATTGGTAACCAGATGGATAATGTGCATTGACTATAGGAAATTGAACACGGCAACAAGAAAAGATCATTTTCCCTTACCGTTCATTGATGAGATGCTTGAAAGACTTGTCGGTCAATCCTATTTTTGTTTTCTTGATGGATATAGTGGATACTTTCAAATTTATGTCAACAAGGATGATCAAGAGAAGACCGCCTTCACATGTCCGTTTGACACTTATGCTTATCGCCGCATGCCTTTTGGATTGTGCAACGCTCCCGGAACTTTCCAACGTTGCATTATGAGTATTTTCTCCGATCTCATTGAAAAGTGCATCGAAGTATTTATGGACGATTTCACCGTCTATGGAGATTCTTTCGATCAATGTCTCAAGAATCTAGATGTGGTTCTAAGAAGATGCGTGGAGAAGAACTTGGTTCTTAATTATGAAAAGTGCCATTTCATGGTAAGGGAAGGAATTGTTCTTGGCCATATAATATCTGAAAGAGGTATCCAAGTAGATAAGGCGAAGGTTGATTTAATTGCTCAGCTGCCCTATCCAATAAATATCAAAGAGATTCGAGGATTTTTAGGCCATGCTGGATTTTACCGAAGATTCATTCGGGACTTTGCCAAGATCGCTCAACCTTTAACAAGGTTACTTCAGCAAGACGTTCCGTTTGTCCTAGCTGATGACTGCAAGAAAGCTTTTGACATTCTAAAGGAAAAACTGGTCACAGCTCCTATTATGCAAGCTCCGAATTGGAAAATTCCATTTGAGCTTATGTGTGATGCAAGTGACTACGCTGTTGGAGCTGTCCTTGCCCAAAAGAATGCAAAGGATAGTCATGCTATATACTATGCCTCAAAGACGCTCAATCCAGCCCAATGCAATTACACCACTACAGAAAAGGAGCTACTCGCTATTGTTTTTGCCTTCGAAAAGTTCCGCTCATATCTGCTTGGGTCAAAGGTGATCGTCTACACTGATCATGCTTCCGTGAAGCATCTACTCGCAAAAAAAAGAGACCAAACCACATCTTGTACGTTGGATTTTGCTACTGCAAGAATTTGATTGGGAAGTGCGAGATAAAGAAGGAGCTGAAAATAATGTAGCTGATCATTTGAGTCGTTAAGTTCATCCAGAAGATGCTGAACCAATCAAGGAACAATTTCCAGAAGAGCATCTATATTATTCTGTCATCAGAGATACTGACAACTTGGCCAAGCCATCGGAAGAAAATTCAACTATCAACTTGTCTAAGTGGAAATACGAAACTGAGGCAGAATGTTATGCAATTGAAGGAAAAGATGGTAAAACTCCATGGTATGCCAACATTGTAAATTATCTCACTTCAATGAGACTGCCACAAGACTTTACCATGGCTCAAAGGAGGAAATTAATGAGCGAATGCAAGTATTATTATTGGGATAATCCTACACTTTGGAAAGTTGGAGCCGATCAAGTAATTCGAAGGTGCGTACCCGAAGAAGAACAATTTAAGATCTTAGAGAGATGTCATTCATGATCTTATGGAGGACATGGAGGATTAAAACGTACTACACGAAAAGTTCTTGATTGTGGATTCTTTTGGTTAACTCTGAATAGAGATGCTTATGAGTTCTACAAGAGTTGCAAACGTTGCCAAATGCTTGGTAATATTGGCGTGCGAGATGAGCTACCACAACATTCGATGCGTTTTTGCGAAATATTTGATGTATGGGGTATGGACTTCACGGGACCTTTCCCTAGCTCGTTCGGCAATTTATACATACTATTGGCTGTGGATTATGTGTCCAAATGGATTGAGGCCAAGGTAACTCGCTCCAATGATTCCAAAGTCGTCGTTGGATTTCTTAAATCCAATATTTTTATCCGATATGGTGTTCCTCGAGCCATAATAAATGATAATGATACTCATTTCTGTAATCGTACCATTGCAGCTTTGATGAAGAAATACGGATGTCAACATCGTCTGTCTACTCCGTATCATCCTCAAACAAACGGCCAAGCTTAAGTATCCAATAGGGAGATCAAACAAGTGTTGGAAAAGACGGTTAATCCATCTCGAAAAGATTGGACTACACGCTTGGAGGATGCTCTTTGGGCGTACAGAACCGCATACAAACCCCTATGGTATGTCCCCTTATCGTTTGATTTTCGGTAATATGTGTCACTTACCGGTTGAGCTCGAACATAAGGCATTTTGGGCCGTGAAAACAATGAATATGAACTTGCTCAAGTGTGAGAAGGAACGCAAGTATCATTTGCAAGAACTAGAAGAGCTTCTACTTGAAGCTTATGATGCCTCTATGTGGTACAAGGATCGAACAAAGGCTTGGCATGATCGTAATCTGAGATCAAAACAATTTAAAGTTGGACAATTAGTGCTCTTATACCAATCTAAACTTCGACTCATGCCCGGGAAGCTTCGTTCAAGATGGATAGGGCCATTTCTTATCATCTTCTTTTGGCCAAGCGAAGCTGTCGATTTAGAGGATCCCGCAATGAAGTCTACTTTCGTGGTGAATGGTCATCGGCTAAAGCTCTATCATCACTTGCACCAAATAAACACAGTGGACGAGATTCCATTGTTCTTCCCAATATACACTTGATCAGCTTGGAAGAGTCAAGCCTGTGACTCTAACTCCAAGCGCTAGTGGGAGGCACCCCACACGTATCCTTTATTTTCTGAATTTTATTTCTTAGTCTAGGTTTAATTTATGTTTTTCTTATTTGGTTTTTAGTGTTAGATTCTTGTGCTAATTATTTTATGCAGGAGATCTAGATAATTGTGGAAGAAATTTGTCACTTTAGGAAATAAACTTCAAGAATTAAGGAAGGAGTTTGAGGAAGGAAATATACCCAAGTATAGGTCAAGGACCTAATTGCAAAATACTTCAAACTTTTGTGGTCAAATTGACACAAAAGTTGAAGTATGAGGAGGTTGAAGAAGCGGGGTGTATCTGCACACAAAAAGATATTGAAGGACTCAATTGCAAACCCTCAGAAATTGGATACTATAAAGTTGAATCGAGAAGGGGGGGGACCTCATAACTGTTCCCGCGCTCCAATTTCTTCCTTCTCTGCAACTCATCCCCAACCAAGCTACTCATCATCTTCTCCTTCCTACATCATTTTCCACAACAATCTATGGCTCCCAAGAAGCAAAAGACCACTTCCTCTGCCGCGAAGAAGAAGACAATACTTGTTTCCTCTCCATCTAAGCAAACTGCTCGCCAGCTAAGAGCAAGCCGACGCAAGCAACCACTACACCTTCGGACCAAGAGGAGGTGCCTACGCACGCTGAAGTTCCGCCAGTTGCGGCGGAGGAGCCCATTGTAGAGGTCGTTGTTGCCAGTGCGATTCCTGAGGAACCGCATGTGCCCCATGCAGAGCCCATTTCGCCGGAAGCACAGAAATCTCCATCCCCACCCCCATCTGAAGTGCCGGAGGAAACCCCTATTTATTCTACTCCTGTTGTCACGCCACAAGCGTCGCCGGTTAGGGTTTCCACTCCACCGCCAGAGAAGTCTGCCTCTCCTGCAGATTAGCCTATTCTCACGTCACCTACACCTCCCGAATCTCCAGAAGCTTCCACCGACGCTGCCAGGCAAGCGCTTCAAGCCAGCGCCACCACTGTGGGGGGGGGTAGCGTTAGGAAAGATGGATCTATACATTTTCCATGGGAGAGTTTGATTAAGGACGGCGTGTACCCTGAGGACGAGGATGATGAAGACTATGTTCCGAATTTCGATTTCCCAACTGATATGTTACTAGATCCCAGAGACCAAACCCTATTTCAGAAATATGCAAAAGCCGAGGAGGATATCTCTGATTCCGAGCTAGCCGAAGACGGTTATGACAACATGTTCGTTATCTGCATCCTGAATGAAGAAGATCGTCTCCGCATTCGCTATTTTGACGAAGAGGAGTTGGCCACGAAGTGTGAAAAGCGGCAGTTGTGGGCATGCAAGTCAGGTATGTTTGTATATTCTAAGGTGTTGGTTAGTTTGGGTATCCGTGATCAGTTTTATGCATATTTCCGTGATATTGGTTGGAGTTGGTTACTTGTTCCACATCATTTCTCTTTACCGCAAGATATTGCTCTTGAATTCTTCACGACACTTCACTTTGTTGATGTGGGTAATATGCATGATGACTGCATTGCTTTCCGTTTGGGAGGACATGAATTTCATACTTCATTGCTGGATTGGAACATAAGATTGGGTGTGTTAGACTATGCTGATTATTGTGATGAATTGTTTGATTCGTATCTACGTGGTTTGCCTGAGTCGAATACAGCATATATAGGTCCTAGGGATGCATGGAAGTTGCTTTCTCCGTCTGATCCGAATGAATTTTATGCCTCACGGTCTCATGTTTATCATGTTGAGAGCCCTGTTCTTAGGATGTATCATTACTACATTGCTTATAACTTGACTGGAACTACCACGGGTTTTTTCTAAAGTGAGTGCTACGGAGTTGTACTTTTTATGGTGCATGCATACAGGAACCAAGCTAGATTTAGGGTATTGGATAGCGTATTGTTTGGAGGGCATAGCTGCTAGCCCGAATCGGCACCATACTCTTTGTCATTTGCTTGCCACATTTTTTGTTCGCAACTTTGCTTTAATATCCCGTGTACCACTGTCTATGTGTGATCCACCTCCCACTATGAGCCTCAGTCGGTTGAGGTTAGCTAAGCTGACCTATGTTGGTACTGACGGTCTGGACAAGTTCTTTAGGGCGGGACATGGTGTCCCGAGTCAATCTGTGGGTACAGGGCAGGAGGAGGAGCAGGACAGGCTCGGCCGGATAGAAGCAAGGTTGGAGAAAGTTGCTGAACAGCTGGAAGAGTTTCAGAAGGACGTGATAGCTCACTTGGACGAGCTGAGGAACCGGTGAACCATTCCCCTAGTCAGTTAGTTTTTTATTTTTATTTGTTTTCAGTCTTTGTGTGGCTCTGTTTGTTTCCTCAGCATGCTTCTATGTTTTTTTTCTGTTACTTGCTCAAGGGCGAGCAAGGTTGAAGTGTAAGGAGGTTGTTTTAGGTTTGTGTCCTTCGTCCTAGGTTGAAGCATGCTAGGCTTACATGATTTGTTGATGTGATTTTAGGATAAATCTGCCCAGATTCTGCGTGCTTTCCTTGACTGAATTCTGCATGGTTGGAGTGTATGTTCTCTTTCCATGGAGGATTTTGTATGTGGCTTGGGATGAGGAAATTTAAGCATGATAAAACTGAATTTTAAACCCCATCACTAAAGAGATATTTGAGCCTTTAAAAGTGGGACACTTCTCATTATTTTCTTGAGAGTGATGTGTTGCAAAGTCTTCATAGCTTGTAGTCATGTGTGACAGATGATAGGAGGCAAATTAGGGTTAACCAATTTGAGCTTTTAATTCTTTCAATTCCTACCTTCGCTCAGCCCTAGTTAGCCACTTTAAAGCCTTGACTTTGTTCTTTCATGAGTTATTTAAAGAAGCTAAGTCTTTCAAAGCCTTTCTCTTGACCTTATGCATGCATGTGTTTGCTGTGGATATTCATAATTTGAGGCAATGTTTATTAAAGAGATTTTATGATTAATTGGAGATAGTGTTTTGATATCCCCCCTGGAGTTGTGCTGTTTTACATTCTGAACTCTGCCGGCAGTAAGTTTGGCCAGGCAGAGTGTTATACTGAAAAGAAAAAAATATTGAAGGGGGGCTAAAAAAAAGAAAAAAAAAAGAGTTCAAGGTGCAGAAAAAGAAAAGAAAAAAAAGAGAGAGCACCCGTTGAATAAAATAAAGGGAAGGATGAAGTCTGAATGTTTATATTTTGCCTTACCCAAGTTTGTATGTGAAAATAAATCTCCATCAGTGTTGAATTGTATATCTCTTATGCTTATTATCTGCTTGCCTAATCAAATGCCTCAGTGAATAACATGCTGAATACTTGTACTTAATTTTCAGAAGCTTAGGACCCCTAGGATTCCCTACCATGTCATATATTTGAATGAGTCCTTAAGCCCCATTACATCCAAGAGAAAGACCTCTTTGAGTTGCTAGATTGACCACTTGCTATTGTAACTGCGTGACTATGTTATTTTTATGAGCGACTTGCCTGGACTAGATTAGAGAGAGATGAGTGAATCGGTGAGCTAGTTCAGTTATGCTTATGTTTTGACCAAGCTGATATCTGAATCCATGGTTTAAGAATTATGCTGCTTGAATTGTTGATGAAGGTTTTTGATTGCATTGCATGTTTGGGCAGAGATTGAGAATCATGGACATTTCATGGCTGCTTGGTATGTTTCAATGTTTAGTCTTTTGTGTTTGAGTCTTTTGATTTATTTCTTTTCTCTGAATCTGAGTCTCATGTCTTAGTGTTTTTATTTTCGTTCCTTGAGTCTGTTTTGAGTCTTGGGGAATGGTGATTCGAGTGGGAGTATTCTTTTATTCATCCCATACTTGACGGCAAGTATGATTCAAGTGTGAGGATATTTAATGTGTCGATTTTATACCCCTCGAACTCACCCGGTTCTGACGCTTATCTTGTCCAAGTTGATGCTGTTTTGTGCGCAGAAATGTCTATTTTAAGTAGGTTTATGGTCCGAAGATAAGGTGGCGACCCGGAACCGAATTGGAGATATTTTTGGCAGTTTTTGAAGATAAAACGAGGCTGAGATCGAGAAGGAAAGATATGATGAAGATTTGGAGCTTAAAGATATTTTATGGCTGAAATTATACAAGGACAAGGATTCTTAAAGATCAAGATTTAAAAGATATACCCTAGATATCTTTCCTTTTGAAGACCAAGCTCCAAATCTATATAAAAGGCTGGAGACGGACATCATTAAGGACCGCACAATACACATTCTACACAACAAATCAGAGCTTCATTAGTTTAGTTTCATCCCAGCCATCTCGTTCTTAGTCTCGTAGTTTAGATTTAATATTCCGCACAAGAATTCCAAACACTGTTATTCACTTTCTTAGTTTAGTTGCTTTCGGATTTCAAGATTTCAAGACTTCAAGAACTTCATTCAGATTTCCAGTTTTAATTCAAGTTTCCGTTCAGTTTAGGTTTCGGTATTCTTTAAGTTTCTCGTACTTTATTTACGTTGCATGCTTTTATATTTTCGCCCTTTAATTTCTGTTCTGAATATGTTCGTTACATTCTGCTTGTCCAAGTTAAGTATGCGTAGCTAAACTTTTAGGGCTTCGGCGAGGGGGACGAGTATGAGATACAAACTTTATGAGATCTAATTGATCGTAGTAATTGAAGACTAGGGTTTCGACTTAATTCGGGGCATAAAGATTTAATTGGATTAACTTAAACCTGATCAATTTAGGTTATGAAGATTAGTGCCAGATTGTTCAACAACTTAGGTGGCGAAGCTATCGTAATGGTAGTCGAATTAAGGAGGTTAATCATCTATGTCAGCTTGTTCAACAACGGTAGAGATTAAAATTGGGTTCCTTCCTCGTAATACTTTCTAAACATTAAATCTAGGTTTGTTCAACAAGCTAGGTTGTGGTTAGATTAGGGAGTAGTGGAAATTTGTTCAACATGCCACTACCGACTAAGTAAGTAGGAATTGGGGTATGTACGTGTCCAACACTGTATCCTATAACTGGTTGATCATAGGAATCAATTAAATCTATGCATCTATGATCGAAGTAGTTGTCTCATACAAGTTACCCGAAGCCGAGTCCGCCTTTCTTTATTTGTTTATTTTCATCTATTTTTCGTGCTATTTACTTTTCTGTGCCTAGGTAGTAAACCCAAAAATTTATGCGTGGTGGCATCACCAAAACTCTGATCAAAAGGATAAACAATGTTGATTTTCACTGTTCCCTGAGTTCGACCCTGTTCTATACTAATTATAAAATTCTAAGTGTGTGCAGGAATTTTATTTGGTGTGAAAACAACGATCACCACTTCCCACGGAATCCATTCATCCACTCTCGGCCATCTGTGACTCTTCAGATCAGTAGGCTTCCTAAATTTCCAGTATCTGAAGGGAATGCCAGCCTTTTCAGGGATCCTATGACTCGCTTCCTTTTCAGTCCTTAGCCTAAGAGCTTCGAGGTCAGCAAGCCTTATCCTCTCTCTGGCTGCTTCTATCAGCCTGACCTCTTCACCTCTGTATGAGTACCTATCCAACTGAGCCCAAATTTCTTTCATTTCTTGTTCTTGGGCCTTCGAGGCAACATAGGACGGCTTATGAGGCGGCTCTTCTTCTGAGTCAGCAGGTGTGGATGATTTTTCTTTGGATGTTTCCTGTTGCCCAGTTGACTGTTGCTGCTGCTGCTCCTTTTCTTTTTCCTTGTCAACTTCGTCACTGGGCTTTAGTGTTCTAGGTGGCAGCCTTGCTCCAGTCTTCTTGCCTCCAGCTGGAGCCTTAGTTTTGCCTTTAGTAGGCTTTTTCTTTGGTTTATTCGCAGCTTTAGCTTCGGCTATCTCCCTAGCCAATTTCTCATCGGCTGCTATCTGAGCCTCCTCCTCCGGAGTTATGAACCTCCTAGGTCCTTTTTTCTTGGAGGGAGGGGTTGGAAGCTTCAGTACTTTCTTGCCTTTGCCGGCAACTGGAGGAGGAATAGGAGCTTCTTCCTCTTCTGACTCCTCGTTAGCATACTCCGCAACTTCTTTAATAATATCTGAAGGAGTCTAGGTTGCTTGAGTTGCGACTTCTTTGGCTCCTAAGACACCCTGGGCCTCGCCAGTTTGTGAAGCTCCAGTAGGGGCAGATGACTGAGTTTGAGAAGTCCCTGCCACTGTCCTTGCTCTCTTCGGAGCTTTCAGTATCAGCTCCTTGGTTTCTTTTTCGATCTATCCTTCCCCCTTTTTGGCATCAGCAAATCGGGTAGGGGGCGGAGCAGATACTTTGCTGTTCAGGCTCTTGTAGGCTGTGGATAGATCATCCAAAGTGTTGTGTATCTTTGTCAGCTTCTCATGCAGCTCATTTCTCTCGTCTGTGAGCTGAGTGCTGTATTTCTTGTGCGAGAGATTAATTGCTGCCTGAAATTCTTTCAGCTGCTTCTCCACCTGCTCTTCAATAGCCTTTTGAATTGTTTGCAATCTGAGATCAGCGGCTTGAGAGATGGAGGTGATGGATTTAATATGAGCAGTTTGGGCGGCCCTGTAATCATTTAGCAATTTGACTTGGCTTTCCTGAATCGTCTTGAGTTGTTCTTCAAATTCAGCTCTCTGCGCAGCTAGAGCATTCGTCAGAATGCTGGAGAAGTCAGGGACTGGAGATGTAGAAATTGCGGTTTTGAAACCCTGCAACTCTACAATCTGAGCCTCAATGGTTTGCCGCCATGTTTTGTGGACGGTGCGGGCGAGTGGGCGATTCTGAGTGCCTTGGTTCCTCTGTGCCCTGGCCACTATTTTCGATCAACTGCTCTTTGGGCTAGGAACTACCTCGAAAGCAGATTCGAGAAGTAGCTGGGAGGGTTCAGCTACCTTCGGCGTACCGGCCACTGTCTGCCCGGGACCAAGGATGCTGAGTGGTGGTTCAACAGTTGATATTGTGGCATCCTTATCCGGTTGAGTTCCCTCATCAGGCTTCTCAGGGCCTGAATCACGGGGTAGGTCCTGACCATCGGGGTCAGACCCATCTGAGGGTGCAGAGGCTGAGACAGGTTGTCTGTCGTTCAGCATCGCGAGCATGGCCGCCCTCAGGTCTTCGAGCGTGCCGAGGTCAGATCGCTCAGAATAGCCGATCTTCCCCCTGATCAACAGCTCTTCTTCGTGAAGCTGCTCGCAGGAGTGGTGGATGATGAGTCTCTTCAGGTTGTGCTACTCCTGGAACCTTATCAGTATGTGGTGCCTCGCCTGCCTTGCAAGTAAGACAAGGTCGCTGTGGCTGGCGATCTCCGAAATAAATTCAAAAATCTCTCGGGAGGCTCTAGATTTGAGAGCTGTGGCCTCCATCCCGATAAACTCTGACTCTGAGGCGGTCTCCAAATCCTCAACTTCAATCGGAAACGCCTATTTCTCAGCAGACGGGATGCTGCTGAGTGGTGGGACGTCCAAGGGGATCTCTAGAGTCTGAATTTCTTCAGTCTGGACATCTTCAGCTTGGACCCCTTGGTCCACAGTTTCACCATGCTCAGTGGAGACAACCTTCTCCACTGACTGTGTCTTCTCAGAAGACTCGGTTCATACCTTAGCAGCAGAGGCGGCTCAGCAATCACGGCCTCTGGCTCTGCCTCTGGCTCAGTCTCAGGCACTACCTCGCTGACTTTCTTCAGCTTCTTGGTTGGTGCCTTAGGCGTTGATTTGGGAGGGAACCTCTTCTTCGTTGTCGTCGAGGTCTGCTTAGTCTCGACCTTTAGGTCAGCAGGCTCTGAGCCAATCTGCTGAAGGGCCGCTGCCTTGTTTTGGAACCTGACTTTCTTCGGATTGAAGTAGGCTTTGTCAGCAAATGTTATGCTTTCAGATCCGCAGAAGTCTTCTATCATCACGGAGAGCTTCAGTCCGTAGAGGAGTTTGCCTTTGACGCTCAGTCGCTTGGAGGTTTTGTCAAACTTAGCCGACTGTGTCATGAACTCCTTGAGAAAGAATTCCGTCCAGTTAATCTTGGCTCGGTCATAGATGGCCATCATCATTTGTAGCTTGGGCCTAGACACTTAGTCGAATGAGCCTACTTGATTCGTCAGAAGCTGAGTCACTATATACGCTAGTGCTCTGTACTGAGGGAGCATGGAGTTCTTGGGAAAAGCAGATCTGAAGACAGTTGGCTTCCCGCAGAATTCAGTAAGGTACTCATCCATCAGGTCATCCTTGTAAGCGACGGTTAAGAGTCCTTCATTCGGCAAGTTGGAGCTTTTCTGGAGAGCTTCACGGATGTACATCTGCTTGATAATCGAAGCATCGGGCGGGGTCGCCTATTGAATAGACTACAAAACGACATCGAATGTCCCCGTCAACGGACTCTGTGTTCAGATAGGCTTCAGCCACCTGACGCGGAAGGAAGAAAGAAGGCTTCCTAGTTAGAAATCCTTCCAGTCCAGTCTCGCGGAGGGCGTAGAAAATCTCCTCCATGTAGTCGAGACGCACGCGTTAAATTCCATCATTGGCTCGCACCAGACGCGATCCTTCTCGAGGATCTCTTACATATCAGATGGAGAAATGACAATGTTTCCTGTCATTTTAATAATCTGCAAACATAGTGCTAGTCAGTATCCGATAAGATATAAGAAAGAAAAAAAATCATTGAAGGATCATACGATACTGAAAGATCATTGAAAAATACCAAAATATTTTTTGAGGAGTTTTAATGTATAGAATATATGTAACGCCGTCAGAGATATTCTTCAGAAAATCTAGGGTTCTAGGATATTTACAGAGTTAAAATGGCGGTTTCAAACATTTGAATGCATATATATATCTTAGAGAAGATAAACAGCAAAATATCAAGGGTTCAGTTTGAACGCGCTTTTTGAGATGGACGGCTAGGATTAAGTTTTCAAAATAGACAATCAACATATTAGCCGCCTAAGTCAAAAGACAGTTGTATATAGTCTAAGAAGTAACTTGATATGGCATACATTTAATACGTTGCAGAGTTTAGCATGCTTGTACATGGAATGTCGTGTATTAAATGTAAACTGTTAATATTAAATGATATTTTAAGGCATTGAATATGATGCTGAATCTGATTCATAAATGCACAGAACTGTTCTATTGGCTACTGAGTAGAGATATGCAAACATGTCAGCTGAACATCGTAGTCAGCTGATACCTCGTGTAGATGGTTGTTGAGTCTCTACGTACTGATTTTACTTAGTACTGAGAGTGAACATTCCCCTTACTGAATGCTCCTCTCCTGAATCCACTTACTGACTGGAGTCAGTAGGGTCCAGCAGACCTAGCTCTACTGAAAGTTCTCTGAATCTGGCTTCAGCTAGAGGCTTGGTCAGTATATCAGCCCTTTGATGGTCAGTATGGATCTTTTCCATCTTGATATCCTTCTTTTCGACATGGTCATGAATGAAGTGGTGTCTGATGTCTACATGCTTTCATCTCGTATGAAGTACAGGATTCTGAGTGATTGCAATGGCACTGGAACTGTCGCAGAAGATCGGCACTTCATTCTGAATAACGTCATAGTCGCGTAGCTGCGGTCTCAACCAAAGAATTTGAGCGCAACAACTTCCGGCAGCCATGTATTCAACTTCAGTAGTTGACGTTGCTACTGAATGCAGTTTCTTTGAGAACTATGAGATCAGCTTACTGCCAAGGAACTGACACGTTCCAGAAGTTGACTTTCGATCAATTCTACATCATGCATAGTCAGCATCAGAATAACCAATTAGTTCAATATTATCATCAACTGGATACCATAAACCCATGTCAGGTGTTCCTCTGATATAGCGGAGAATCTTCTTTCTTTGAGTCCATGTGACTCGCTTGAGTCGCTCGAAATCGAGCACAAACACCTACAACATAAGTTATGTCAGGACGAGTAGCTGTTAAGTATAATAGAGAGCCAATTATAGCACGAAATTCAGTTTGGTCTACTGATACACCCTCTTTATCAAGATCAATTTTCATATTCGTGTTCATCGGGATCTTGATTGGTTTGCCGGATGTGCAACGGAATGTCTTGATGAGGTCTCGATTGTATTTGCCTTGATTGATAAACGTTCCCTTCTCAAATTGTTTGACTTGAAAGCCTAGGAAATAGTTCATCTCTCCCATCATTAACATCTCGACTTTGTCCTTCATCATTTTCTCAAACCGCTGACACATGATGACGTTCTTCGAGCCGAAGATGATGTCATCTACGTAGATCTACACAAGTAATAAGTCATCTTCCAGTCAAATGCTGAATAATGTGCGGTCTACTGTGCCCTTCTGAAAACCTTTCTGAAGAAGAAACTCAGACAGGGTATCGTACCAAGCCCTGGGTGCTTGTTTTAACCCATACATAGCCTTTATGAGTCTATAAACTTGATGTCCCTGCTGAAAGCCGGGAGGCTGATCCACATAGACTTCTTCTTTCAGTACGCCGTTCAGGAAAGCAGACTTCACATCCATTTGATATACTCTGAATCTTTGATGTGTTGCGTAGGCTAGGAATAGTCTGATTGCCTCCAATCTTACAACTGGAGTTAATGTTTCATCGAAATCTATCCCTTCAGCTTGACAGTAGCCTTTTGCCATGAGTCTTGCTTTATTCCTTACTCTGACATTGTTTTCATCTCGCTTGTTCTTGAAGACCCATTTTGTTCCGATCACATGTTGATGCCGGGGTCTCTCAACAAGCTCCCAAACTTCATTTCTCGTGAACTGATTCAGCTCCTCCTGCATGGCTATGATCTAGTCAGCATCATTCAGTGCGTCCTCAACTGACTGAGGTTCTTCAGTAGAAAAGAAGTAGGAATATAAGGCGCTTTCTCCCTGAAATGCCTAACTCACCAACTATCTATGTTGAACAAATTTCAGATGAAGGGACAAGACATCGTCGATTGTGGCTGGACGCTCACTCTTCAGACCTTATCATTGGAGATCCTTCAACAAGTGTAAAGACAAAATCTAGATTCTATCATGGAGAGAGTGCTCTATATTCCTGTTTCTTATCTACTAAAGAACCTAAGTCAGTTGAGGACGCGCTTAAAGATGCTGACTGGATAATTGCCATGCAGGAGGAGCTGAATCAGTTCACAAGGAACGACGTGTGGGAGCTTGTTGACAAACCCCGACATCAACATGTGATTTGAACTAAATGGGTCTTCAAGAACATGCAAGACAAAAACAACATCATAGTAAGGAACAAAGCTAGACTCATGGCAAAAGGCTACTGTTAAGCTGAAGGGATAGATTTCGACGAAACATTCGCTCTAGTTGCAAGATTGGAGGCAAACAGACTATTCCTTACCTACGCAACACATCAACGCTTTAAAGCATATCAGATGGATGTGAAGTCAGCGTTCCTCAACGGCGTACTGAAAGAAGAAGTCTATGTAGAACAGCCTCCCGGCTTTCAGCAGGGACATCACAGATTTAGAAAGGCTCTGTACTGGTTAAAACAAGCACTCAGGGCTTGGTATGTTATCCTGTCTGAGTTTCTTCTTCAGAATAGTTTTCAGAAAGGCACAGTGGACCGCACGCTATTTAGTATTCGTCTGGACGACGACATCTTACTTGTGCAGATCTACGTAGATGATATTATATTCGGATCAAAGAATGTCATTATGTGTCAGCAGTTTGAGAAAATGATGAAGGACGAATTTGAGACGTCAATGATGGGAGATATGAATTATTTCTTTGGATTCCAAGCCAAACAATCAGACAAGGGAACGTTCATCAATCAAGGCAAATACAGTCGAGACCTCATCAAGAAATTCGATTGCACATCCAGCAAACCAATCAATATCCCGATGAACACGGACATAAAAATCGATCTTGACAAAGAGGGAGTATCAGTAAACCATATTGAATTTCGCACAATTATGGGTTCTCTATTATATCTAACTGCTACTAGACCTGACATAACTTATGTTGTAGGTGTCAGCACTCGATTTCAGGCGAATCCTAAGTAGAGCCACATGGACTCAGAAAAGAAGATTCTCCGCTATCTCAGAGGAACACCTGACATGGGTTTATGGTATCCCATAGATGGTAATATTGAACTAATAGGTTATTCTGATGCTGACTACGCCGGTTGCATGATTGACCAAAAATCAACTTCGGGAACTTATTAGTTCCTCGGCAGCAAGCTCATCTCGTGGTTCTCAAAGAAACAACATTCAGTAATGACGTCAACAACTGAAGCTGAATACATGGCTGCCGAAGTTGCTGCCCCAAATCCTTTTTCTGAGACAGCAGCTACGCGACTATGACGTCATTCATAATGAAGTGCCGATCTTCTGTGATAATTCCAGTGCAATTGCAATCACTTAGAATCCTGTTCTTCATACTAGATGCAAGCACGTGGACATTAGACACCACTTCATTCGTGACCGTGTCGAAAAGAAGGATATCAGAATGGAGAAGATCCATACTGACCATCAAAGGGCCGATATACTGACCAAGCCTCTAGCTGAAGCCAGATTCAGAGAACTTTCAGTAGAGCTAGGTCTGCTAGACCCTACTGACTCAAGTAGGTAAGTGGATTCAGGAGAAGAGCATTCAGTAAGGGGGAATGTTCACTCTCAGTACTGGACTCAATCAGTACTAAGAGATTCAGCAACCAACTACAAGAGGTATTAACTGACTACGATGTTCAGCTGATATGTTTGCGTATGTCTTTTAGTAGTTAACCCAGTATTTAATGCCATTATGATTTTATTTCAGCATCGTATTCAATGCCTTTGAGAATGTCATTGATTATAAAAAGTTTCATTAAATGCACGACATTCTATGCTAAGATTGCTGAACTGTGCATTGCATTAAATGCATGTCATGTCAACCTATTTCTATAGGCTATATACAACTGTAATTTGACTTAGTAAGCTAAGTTGATCATTACCTTTTATTAAATCGAATCTAGACCATCCATCTATTAAAGCGGAATTCAAATTGAGCCGTTGATTAAAAACTGTTCATCTTCATGTCATATTTATTCAAGTATAGACTCTGAAACCGCCATTTACACTCTTCACAAACCTTAAAACTCTCTGAGTTCAGAATTCCTTCTTGCAATCTGCATTAACTTCCTACAAAGATTATTTCGATAGATTTTTCATGCTTATTAGTATTTATGGTTAAATATTACATTATTCAATACTAATACTGAGTTATGCAGATTCAGATATGGCGCAGTCAAGCGGTGTTACAGTTGTCTCTCCCATGAACATGATAGAGATTTTGGAGAAGGACAGAGTCTAGTGCAAGCCTATCATGGAGTTCCACACTTGCGGGTTGGACCTCATGGACGAGGTCTTTGATGCGCTCAGGGCATCAAACCTCGAAGCTTTTCTGTCAAGGAAACCGGCGTATTACCTTCCCAGACAGATCTAAGAGTTATGACTTAACTCCGAAGCAGTTGATGGCGATATCATTGGCAAATTCATTGTTCATCACGTAGATGATCCCTCCAAAGCCGATGCTGAAATGAAGAAGATATATATCAAGCAGGCTCTTCAGAGGAGTTTTAAGTTGCCTGATGAAGGAATCAATATTGTGGGGTACAAAGATGATCTTTTAGACGAGTACTTGGAGATTTTCTATGGGGAGCCAACATCCTTCAGAGCCGCATTCCCCAAGAACTCCATGTTGCCTCAGTATCGTGCCCTAGCCTATATTGTCACCCAAATCCTGTCGAGCCAAGCCGGCTCCTTCGATCAGGTGTCAAGACCGAAGCTGCAGATGATGATGGCGATATATGATAGAGCTAATGTCAATTGGACTGAGTTCTTCCTCAGGGAATATCAAACTCAGGCATCTAAATTCGATAAATCAACGTGGAGTCTAAGTGCCAAGGGGAAATTGCTGTACGGGATGAAGTTGTCTGTGTTGATCGAAGATCTGTGTGGAGACAACAACATCACGTACGCGGACAAGGGATACTTCAATCCCAAGAAGATCCTCTTCCACAGAAAAGCTGCGGCCCTTCAGCAGATTGGGGCAGGGCCAGCTGAAGTAGGGAAAGGGAAGAGGAAGACTTCCACACCTACAAAGAAGGGGTCTACCCCTCAGAAGACCTCTTAGAACACCCCTCAGAAGAAACAAAAAATATCTACTAAGAAGGCAGTAATTATTCCTCCCTTTAGACTGAGAGACGATTCTGACTCGTATGAACAGACAGTCTCTGTGGAGAAGGTTGTCTCAGCAGAGAAGGTAGTCTCAGCTGAGAAGGAAGCCTCAGCAGAACAGGGGTCCGAACCTGAGCATACAACTCCCATATCTCAGTCCCCGCTCGTCGTTCCTCCACTCAGCAGCATTCTATCTGCAGAGAAAACCATGTCTCCAATTGATGTTGACGACATGGAAACCAACACTAAAGCTAAGATAATCGGGTATGAGGCATAAGCTCTTAAGGATAGAGCCACCCGAGAAGTCTCTGAGGCTATACCATAAATCACAAGTCACTCTGACTTGGTGACCATAGCTCAGAAGGCCAGGCTTCAGATGTTGATAAGGTTCCAGGACTGGATCTCTCTAAATCCTTTAATCCAATACAAGTCCTGCGAACGACTGAATACTGAGGAGCTAAAAATCCGCCAGTAGATAGGCTACTCCAAGCCTGCGGATATCATCTCGCTCGATGATTTAAGGGCGACAATGCTAACACTTCTTGATGATCGCATGCCTTCACCAACCGCGCCTTCAGAGGGTTTAGATCCCGATGATCAGGACCCACCCCATGATGCAGGCCTTGAGAAGCCTGTTGAGGGTACTCAACTAGAGGAGGGAGCTCAACCCTCAGCTGACCTACCTGTCAACTCCCTCCCTCCAGGTCAGTCGGTAGCTGGAACCTCTCGTGCCGTGGACCCAGAACAATTTTAGTTGGAGTCTACTTTTGAGGTTGCGCCCAGCTCCAAAGGCCGATGATCTCGAGCAGTGGCCAAGGCTCTAACGAATCAGAGGGCTCAGAACCGCCTTTTTGCGAAGGACGTCCACCAGAGTTAGAAAAAGGCCACTATAACTCAAAGTGAGGAAATCAAGGAGTCGAGGACATCCATTCAGAATACAACCGCTCCTGATTTCTCTGCCATTCTCACTAGCCACTCAACGAGCTGAGTTCGAATGACAACAGGCATTAGGGACAGCTATCTAAACTTCACTTCTGGAAACATTTAAGGCAGCTCAGTCAGAACACTTAAATCATATCTCCACGTTGACTCAGACCTATGAGCTCTGAATAGCATCGATTCAACAGGCCTGTGAGGAGAAAATAGATGCCAAGCTGAAGTTGATTCAGGAGATGGTTGATTCCTCTCACCGCAAGTATGGTGATGATCTGATTATAGAGAGGAACGATCTTCACCTGAGATTCGAGAGTATGCAGAAAGCCTTGGATAGGCTAGCTGCTGCGTACTCAGCCTTGAACAACACAGTGGTTCCAGTCCCAACCCCAGGCGTAGTAGAGTATACCAAAAAGGGGTAAAGGACATTTAGGGGGAAGATGTCAGCATCTGGAGCAACTCAAAGCCAATCAGCTCCCACTGACCCCTCAGGAACGGATAAGGGGCAGGCCTAGGGTGTCTCTAGCACTGGAGATGTAGTGTGCGCTGAGACTGGCCCAAGTGGCTCAGGACCTAAGGAACCCAAGGAATCAGCAACCTAATCTTCTGCCGAGCATATCAAGGAAGTTGATGATTTCCTAGAGGAAGACTCAGAAGAGGAGGGAGAGCCTCCTCTGCCTCCACCAGTGGCGGGTAAGGGGAAGAAGCCTTTGAAGATTCCGACCCCACTGAAGAAAGGGACGAAAAGATATATCAGTCCAGTTGAGCAAGCCCACATAGAAGCTGACGAGAAGTTAGAAAGGGAGCTAGCTGAAGCTGAAGCTGTAAATAAGCCGTAGAAGGCTCCGACTAAGGCCAAGACCAAGGTGTCAGAAAGGAACGCCCAAAAGGCCTCCTCCTAGAAAGCTTAATGTCGGCGATGAGGCTGATAGGGAGAAGGAGAAGGAAAAAGAAGCTGAGCAAACTAAAGAAGCTTAGCAGACTGAGCAGCAAGAAACTGAATCTTAGCAACAGCAGTAGCTGCAAGAAAGGAAAATGGTTGAACCAACAATAGATGAAATGATTAATTTTAGCATCATAACCTTGGACAAAAGAGCTCAATATTATTAGATTAAAGAGTTCAACCTGCAAGAGGCCTTGGCTAAGGAGAAGGCTGCTGAGGCAGCCAAAGAAGTAGAAAGGCTGAAGCCCATACCACCTCCTCCAAAAGACACTGAAATTCCTTACAAGTACAGGAGAGGCAGGAGACCAAACAATTAGATGATTCACAGATGTCCTTGGGTGGATAAGTGGATGTCGTGGGAAAAGACTTAGTAGTGGGAGACACTGAAGGCCGAGTTTATTAAAAGATACTATGTGTGGGGATAGTGGCCTGAATCCCACAAGAACAAAGCGTTTGCTAACTGGCTATTCAAATATTACATGGAGATCTATAATATGGTTCAGAAGGCCATTGCTGACAAGGAAGATGTTCAGACCCCTGCTCCCAGACCTCTGCCACCTCCTCAGAAACTAGATGGCTCACTCTACACAAGTGTGATAGAAGGAGAGATCAAGAATGTTGTTGTGGCACTGGAGCTTGATGGGAATGATCTAGAAGATGTGCCTAAGATTCAGAAGCTAAGGAAAGATACATTCTAGATGTATGGACTCCCTCTGCCTGAAGAAAAGTCTAAAGATTTCAAGGTAAGGATTCAGATCAGAAGATAGCTCCTGATAGCTTCTTAGTTGATAGAGATAGCTTCTTAGTTTTTGAGAGATAGCAAGTGATGTAAATGTACTTAACTTCCATATATATGATACATCTTGGTTGTTTGGCCTTGACAACACCTTATTGTCTCTATGACCTGTTTATTTTAACTTAACACTCAGAATCACCTAAGTGATTACTGACTCACACACTCAGTGATTATTCTGTGTTTGTCTGTTGTTGCTTAGATTGATAGATTCTAATTTTGGGGGAATTGTTGTTAGATTTATTTATGTATTTCTGATCCCTCAACAGATTAGAACTTGATGTACAACTCCACTATTTCTACTTATAATATTTGTAAGGAGTCTGTATCTGATAGTTTGTAATGTTAGGTTTTGGCATCATCAAATAGGGGAAATTGTTGGGAGATGATTCAACAGTAGATTGTTTAGAAGATTTGGCTGATCCCAAAACCCTAATTTGATTGGTGAACCATTTCGTTGTAATAGTAACACCTTAGTCTCCGAGAGTTTCAGACTCAGTAGACTGTCCTTCAGTCAATCGGGATGGAGGCTGCAACTCTCCAATCTAGAGCCTCCTGAGAGATATCTGAAGTAATCCCGGAGATCGCCAGCCACAAAAATCTTGTAACACTTGCAAGGCAGGCGAGGCTCCACATGCTGATAAGGTTCCAGGAGTGGCACAACCTAAAGAGACTTGTCATCCACCACTCCTGCGAACAGCTTCACGAAGAAGAGCTAATAATTAGGGAGCAGATTGGCTATTCAGAGCCATCTGACCTTCGTACGCTCGAAGACCTGAGGGCAGCGATGCTCACACTGCTGAATGACATACAACCTGTCTTAGCATCTGCTGCCTCAGATGGGTATGACCCCGATGGTCAGGACCCACCCCGTGATTCAGGCCCTGAGAAGCCTGATGAGGGAACTCAACCAGCCAAGGATGTTCCTACATGAACTGCTGAACCGCCACTCAGCATCCTTGAACCCAGGTAGTCGGCGGCTGGTACTTCGAGGGTAGCTGATCCTTCTCAGCTCCTTCTTGAGTTTGCTTTCGAAGTAGCGCCTAGCCCGAAAAGCCGACGTTCAAAGTCAGTGGCAAGGGCACTGAGGAGTCAGGGGACTCAGAATAGACTCCTTGCCCGCGCCGTCCACAAAACATGGAGGCATACCACCGAGGCCCATAACACAGAGATTCAGGGGCTGAGGACTACCATCCAGAATCAGCCTGCCCCTGACTTCTCCACCATCCCATCTCACGCGCTAGCCACCCAGCGGGCTGACTTTGAAGAACACCTGAAGATGATTGAGGCAGGCCAAGCTAAACTTCTTGAATATTATAAGGCCGCACAGACTGCTCATACTGAATCCGTCACCGCCATCTCTCAAGCCTCTGATCTCAGATTACAAAATATTCAGAAGGCGCTTGAAGAGAAAGTGGAGAAACAACTGAAGGAATTTCAGGCAGGAGCCGACCTCTCTCACAAGAAGTATAGTGATCAGCTCATAGAAGAGAGGAACGAGTTGCACGAGAAGCTAACAAGTTGCATAATACTTTGGATGATCTAACTGCAGCTTACAAAAGCTTGATTAGCAAGGTGTCAGCGCTACCCCCTACCCATTTGCTGATGCCAAAAAGGGGGAAGGAATATTAGAGAAAGGGTCTAAGGAACTGATTCTGAAAGCTCCGAAGAAAATAAGGACAGTGGCAGGGGTGACTCAGACTCAATTATCTACCCCCACTGGACCTACTGAGACTGGCGAGGCCCAGGGTATCTCAGCAGCCCTGCTGAGACTGGCCCAAGTGGCTCAGGAGCCAAGGAAGTCGCAACTCATGCAACCCATGCACCCTCTGATATCATCAAAGAGGTTGTTGGGTATGCTGACGAGGAGTCAGAAGTGGAAGAAGCTCCTCTCCTTTCTCCAGTTGCCGGAAAAGGCAAAAAGGTACTGAAGCTTCCAACCCCTCCCTCCAAGAAGAAAGGGCCCAGGAGGTTCATAACTCCGGAGGAGGAAGCTCAGATAGCAACCGATGAGAAATTGGCTAGGGAGATAGCCGAAGCTGAAGCCGCTAATAAGCCAAAGAAGAAGCCTGCTAAAGGCAAAACTAAAGCTCCAGCTGGAGGCAAGAAGACAGGAGCTAGGCTGCCTCCTAGAACACTCAAGCTCAGCGACGAAGCTGACAAAGAAAAAGAGAAGGAGCAGCAGCAGCAACAATCTACTGGGTAACAGGGAACATCTAAAGATAAATCATCCACACCTGCTGACTCAGAAGAAGAGCCACCTCACAAACCCTCCTATGTTGCCTCAAAGCCACAAGACCAAGAAATAGATGAAATCTGGGCTCAGATGGAGAGGTACTTATACAGAGGTGAAGAGGCCAGACAGATAGAAGTAGCTAGAGAGATGATAAGGCTTGCTGACCTTGAAGCTCTTAGGCTAAGGACAGAAAAAGAAGTGAGTCATAGGATCCGTGAAAAGGCTGACATTCCCTACAGATACAGGAAATTCAGGAAGCCCACTGATCTCAAGACTCACAGATGGCCGAGAGTGGATGAATGGATGCCGTGGGAAGTCACTCAGAGGTGGGAAGCACTGAAAGCTGAATTCATAAAAAGGAACTATTTCTGGAGATTCTGGGCTGAGAAGCACAAGACAGTGGCATATACTGAATGGATCATGAGAGCTAACTTAGAAATGTATGCCAGACTTCAGAAAGCTGTCAAGGAAAATATTGAAGTCAGAGTACCAGTTCCCAGAATCCTGCCACCCCCACAGAGACTAGATGGATCTATTCATTTTGTGATGATAGAAAAAGAAGTGAAGGACGCAGCTGAAGCCAAATTCCTAGATGAAGAAGACCCAGCGGACTTCGCTGAGATACTGAAGCTGAGGAAGGTCACTTACCGGATATATGGGCCGCTTCTTCCTGAAACTCAATCACAGAACTTCAAAGACAGGATCAAGCGGTTCAAATGATCATCTTGCTTCTTTATCTCCTTGTATCTTTTTTTAGTATAGCAGAGGATGTATTTGTACTAAATTTCTTATCTATATAAAACATCTCTATTTTGGCTTTGACAATTCCTTATTGTCTGAATAGCCTTGTTTGTTTATGCTTAACACTCAGAATCACTGAAGTGATTACTGTTGCCCGAGAGCACGTTCAGGTGTAGAGAGGGGGGGGGTGAATACACCTAAAATCGATTTTCTCAACTTAAACACGAACAGTCCTATTCAGGATGATATCGTACTGAACGAATTCAGCAGGCCAGATAGCTATTCTGAATCATGTTGGAGAGTGACTGACTCTACTGAGATCTGCTAGCTGACTGAGTGTCAGAATTCAGTATCTTGCAGATAGAGTTCAGTGGTGCGGAATAGTGTAGGCCCAATTCAGTTGAGTTGAAAAATATTTTTATTAAAACAGTTTCAGTTGATTAGTGCAATCTCTTAAGTATGCTGAAACTCAATTGAATGATTTAAGAAGAGTTTTCAGAATGAACAGTAAATCAATACAACAGTAAGGAGAACGCACACACGAGACACGGAGATTTTTAAAGTGGTTCGGACACAAAAATCCTACGTCCACTGTCCCGAAAGATCAGGAAGCTATTTATTATACTGAGGTAGTCTCAGTCGGTTTGTAAGCTGGACAAACATGAGTCTTGGAATTTATACTGAGAAAGTCTCAGTTTACACGATTATCAAACTTAAGTGTTTGAAAAACTCTCCAACTGTGAAGGAGTCCTTTTACAGTAAGGATTAGTTCAAATAGGAACTCCTTCGTCTAAGCTATGGATATGTTCTATTGAGCTTAGGTTAGAGGGATAGGGAACGAGAAGGTGGCTTCTAGAACGACGAACAGTTGAATATAGCTTTGGTTTCGTGTAACGTCGTTTGGATACTAGAGGCTGTATTGATCGGTTCAGCTTGGTTCCCTAAGATCTAGAATGAAGTCTTACGCCGGAGATAGATTCTTCGAGCTTCTTGCGGTAGACTTATGCGATTTCGAGTTGCTCTCTTGAAATGCTCTGAGTTCTTGTGTGTTCTCGGTTTGTTCTCGTTAGCTTCAAATTTTGATTTATCCCTCTATTTATAGAGAAGAGATTAGGATAGATCCGTTGGAGATGATGATCCTTTGTCTCTCTCTTTTTGGTAGCTAACGGCTCTTTTGAAGTAGAGTGGCAGTGTCCTTTCCCTCCTTTTTTGGAAAGTTGTTGACTTGCATCTCTAGTTGGTATAGGACAGGTGTCTGCTTGTCATTTGCCGAGGTTCAGAAAGTGGTTGAGACAGAACAGACTTCAAGGCGATCTGAAGTTGACTTCTCTCTTCCTCGTATTTGACTATATTGATTGTCTTTCAAAAGATCTGACAGTTCAGAAGACTGTCTGACCATTGCTGAGTCTGATCTCTGATTCAGTAGTGAACTGCTGCTGAGTTGGTTCTACTGGGGATCAGCTCTGAGTACAGTGAACTACTCCTGCTGAGTTCAGTTCCACTGACTCCTTTTAGTATACTGCTCATGCTGAGTTGTATTACTGAGTCTTCTACTTCTGGAGCTGAGACAAATAAGCTACTGAGTGCCGGAACCAGAGTAGAGGGTCTGCTGAGTCTCAAACCTCAGAGAAAAAACAGATTACAATGTAAAGGTTCACCAATCAATATAGGGTTTTGGGATCTTCAAATCTTCAGACTAGTTCAGAGCACAAGACTACTGAGTATATGTCAGCACAGAAGATAGAATCATTTTCCACTATATGTAACACTGTTGATGATAGAATCATCACCCAACAATTTCTCCCTATTTGATGATGCCAAAACGTAACATCTATGCAACTTAACACTATAACTTATCAGAAACAAAGCTCCTTACAATATTACAAGTAGGATTGGTGGAATTATTTTTCAAGTTCTAGACTACTGAAGGGATCAGGGCAGAGAGTCAGAATATAGAGACTAAGCATTTCCCCCTTTCTTAACAGTATTTTCCCTTCAAGGAAACAACTAGTCTATCAGAATCTAATTAAAGCAGTTACTGACAATAAGTCAGTCAGTGAGTGTGTGAGTCAGTAATTATTTTAGTGATTCTGAGTGTTAAGCATAACACAAACACGACTTATTTAGACAATAAGATATTGTCAAAGTCAAACAGAGATATCATAAATAAATAAGGATTTCAGTACAGATACATCTCTGCTAGACTAAAAACATAAAAGAAATAAAGAAGCTGAAAATCATTTGAAATGACCAATCCTGTCTTTGAAGTCTTGAGATGAATCTTCAGGAAGGGTCACTCCGTACATGCGATAGGTATTCTTCCTCAGCTTCAATATTTCAGGAAAGTCCGCTGGATCTTCTTCATCGAGAAATTTTGCTTCAGCAGCGTTCTTCACTTCTTTCTCAATCACGCCGAAATGAATGGATCCGTCAAGTCTTCGTGGGGGTGGCAGAATACTAGGATCTTGAACTCTGACTTCAACATTTTCTTTTACAGCTTTCTGCATTCTAGCGTACATGTCTAAGTCAGCAATCATTATATATTTAGTATATGCTTCTACCTTGCGCTTGTTGGACCAGAAACTCCAAAAGTAGTTTCTTTTGATTAACTCAATCTTCAGCGCTTCCCATCTTTGCGTGAATTCCACTGGCATCCATTCATCAGTTCTAGGCCATCTGTAAGTCTTCAGATCCGTAGGCTTTCTGAATTTCCTGTATTTGTAGGGAATGTCAGCCTTTGATAGGATCCTCTGACTTGCTTCCTTTTCTGTTCTCAGCCTGAGGGCTTCAAGATCTGCCATATGTATCCTTTCCCTGGATGCTTCAATTTGTCTGGCCTCTTCACCTCTGTAGAGATATCTGTCAAGCTGAGCCCAGATTCCTTCCATCTCTCGATCCTGAGCTTCAGAAGTAGTATAGGACGGCTTGTGAGGTGGCTCATCTTCTGAGTCAGCAGGTGTAGAGGATTTTTCTTTGGTTTTGCCCTGCTGCTCAGTGGACTGTTTCTGCTGCTGCTCCTTTTCTTTGTCAGCTTCATCGTTGAGCTTCAGAGTTCTTGGAGGCAGGCGCTGAGTTCTCTTGCTTCCATCTGGAGCTTTGGTTTTGCCTTTGGCAGCCTTAGACTTGGGCTTATTTGCTGCTTCAGCTTCAGCAATCTCCCTAGCCAGCTTCTCATCAGCGGCTATCTGAGCCTCCTCCTCCAAAGTAATGTATTTCTTTGATCCTTTCTTCTTGGAGGGAGGGGTCGGGAGTTTAAGAACTTTCTTTCCTTTGTCGGCAACAGGAGGTGGAAGAGGAGCTTCTTCCTCTTCTGAGTCCTCCTCATCAGCGTACTCGGCGACTTCTTTGATAATATCAAGAGGAGTCTGCGTCGCCTGAGTAGCTACTTCCTTGGGTCCTGAGCCGCTTGGGCCAGTCTCAGTTGATGCAGGAGCTGCAGCTGAGACACCCTGGGCCTCGCCAATTGTAATTGGTGCAGTAGGGACTGAACTTGTTCCCACTACTGACCTTTTTCCCTTCAGTATCAGCTCCTTCGATTCCCCCTTAGTAGGTTTTACAATTTCAACTTTTCCTTGCTTAGCAATATTTTCCCCCTTTTTGGCATCAACAATGAGGATATGAGGTTGAGCGGATACCTTCTTGTTCAGGCTTGAATATGAGGCTGACAGTTCATCTAACTTGGAGTGGATCTTGGTCAGCTTCTCATGCAGCTCATTTTTCTCATTGATCAGCTCAAGCTTGTATTCCTTATGAGATTGATCGGCTGTAGCCTTGAACTCTTTCATTTGTTTATCCACACTCTCTTCAACGGCCTTCTGAATAGATTTCTGCCTGAGTTCACTGGCCTGAGAGATTGTGTTGCCTGATTCAGTATGGGATGTTTGGTCAGCCTTGAATTGTTAAAGCATTTTTTCTTGGCCTTCTTGAATCAGTCTGAGCTGAGCCTCGAAGTCGGCTCTTTGAGTGGCTAGTGCGTTAGTTAAGATCTGAGAGAAGTTAGGGACAGATGCTTCTGAGAGAGTTGTTCTCAGTCCCTGAATCTCGGCGGTTGCGGCCTTAGTGGAATAACGCCACGTTTCGTGCACGGCATGCGCAAGAAGCCTATTCTGAGTTCCCTGGCTTCTGAGTGCCTTCGCCACTGACTTAGATCATCGGCTCTTGGGGCTGGGCGCTACTTCAAATGCTGATTCTAGCAAGAGCTGAGAGGGCTCTGTAGGTTGTGAAGTACCAGCCGCCAACTTCCCTGAAGCAAGGATACTGAGTTGAAGTTCAGTTGATGCAGGAGTATCCTTGTTCGGTTGAGTTCCCTCATCAGGCTTCTCAGGGCCTGAATCACGGGGCGAGTCCTGTCCATCAGGGTCAGACCCATTAGAAGGAGGTGGAGTTGAGGTTGGCTGACGGTCATTCAGCATTGCCAGCATGGCAGCCCTTAGATCTTCTAAGGTGTCGAGATCAGCAGGCTTTGAGTAGCCAATCTGCTGTCTCAGTCTCAATTCCTCCTCGTGTAGTTGTTCGCAGGAGTGATGGATCATGAGTCTCTTCAGATTAGGCCACTCCTGGAACTGAAGCAACATGTGGAGCCTCGCCTGCCTTGCAATGTTGACAAGGTCGCTATGGTCGGCGATCTCTGGGATGTGCTCTGTAATCTCTCAGGATGCTCTGGATATCAGAACTGAAGCTTCCATCCCGATTGATTCTTCTTCCGAGGCGGTCTCAGATTCCTCAATCTGAATGGGAGACGCTTGTTTCTCGGCAGAGGGGTGGCTACTGAGAGGGGGATATCCAAGGGGCTCTCTAGGGCTTGAAAATCTTCGCCCTGGATATCTTCAGCAGAGACCTCTTGGTCTACTGCTTCATCATCTTCAGTGGAGACCACTTTCTTAGAAGACTCTGTCTCGTCTCTGAGCTGTGTCGATTTTATACCCCTCGAATTAACCCAGTTCTGACGCTTATCTTGTCTAAGTTAATGTTGTTTTGTGCGCAGAAGTATCTATTTTCAGCAGGTTTATGATAAGATGATGAGGTGGCAATCCGGAACCGAATTGAAGATATTTTGGCAGTTTTTAAAGATAAAACGGGGCTGAGATCGAGAAGGAAAGATATTCTAAAGATTTGGAGCTTAAAGATGTTTTAGGGCTGGAGTTATACAAGGAAAAGGAATCTTAAAGATCAAGATTTAAAAGATATGCCCTAAGATATCTTTCCTTTTGAAGATCAAGCTCGAGATCTATATAAAGGGCGGGAGACGTACACAACATAATACACATTCAAAGCCACAATTCAGAGCTTCATTAGTTTTAGTTCCGTCTTCAGCCATCTCGTTCTTAGTGTCGTAGTTAGATTTCAAATTCCGCATAAGAATTCCAAAAACTTTTATTCGTTTTCATAGTTTTGTTATTTTCAGATTTCAAGAATTCAAGATTTCAGTACTTCGTTCAGATTTCCAATTTCAATTCAAGTTTCCGTTCAGTTTAGGTTTCGGTATTCTTTAAATTTCTCATACTTTAATTACATAGCATGCTTTTCTATTTTCGTACTATATTTTCTGTTCTGAATATGTTGGTTTCATTCTGCTTGTCGAAGTTAAGTATGCGTAGCTAAACTTTTAAGGCTTCGGCGAGGGTGACGAATATGAGATACAAACTTTGTGAGATCTAATTCTTCGTAGTAATTGAAGACTAGGGTTTCGACTTAATTCGGGGCAGAACGATTTAATTGAATTAACCTAAACCTGATCAATTTAGGTTATGAAGATTAGTGCCAGATGGTTCAAAAACTTAGGTGGCGAAGCTATCGTAACGGTAGTCGAATTAAGGAGGTTAATCATCTATGTCAGCTTGTCCAACAATGGTAGAGATTAAAATTGGGTTCCTTCCTCGTAATGCTTTCTAAACATTAAATCTAGGTTTGTTCAACAAGCTAGGTTGTGGTTAGATTAGAGAGTAGTGGAAATTTGTTCAACAAGCCATTACCGACTAAGTAAGTAGGAATTGGGGTATGTACGTGTCCAACACTGTATCCTATAACTGGTTGATCTTAGGAATTAATTAAATCTATGCATCTATGATCAAAGTAGTTGTCTCATACGAGTTACCCGAAGCCGAGTCCGCCTTTCTTTATTTGATTATTTTCATCTATTCTTCGTGCTATTTACTTTTCTTTGCCTAGGTAGTAAATCCAAAATTTATGCGTGGTGGCATCACCAAAAATCTGATCAAAAGGATAAATATTGTTGATTTTCACTGTTACCTGAGTTCGACCCTATTCTATACTAATTATAAAATTCTAAGTTTGTGCAGGAATTTTATTTGGTGTGAAAACAGCGATCACCAAAGTGGCGCCGTTGCCGGGGAACGGTGTTTCTAATTAAACGTGTTTACCTTTTTGATCTTCCGTGCTTTAATTAGTTTATGAGCAGGTCTTCCAACCCGAATCTCGTATTTGATTCTGAGATCGAAAGAACCGCAAGGAGGCTAAGGAAGGAGACAAAGCTACAACAACAGCAACTGCCGAAGCAGGATATTTCGTCTGGCCAAGCAGAAGCTGACTCTGAAGACATTCTGCTTAACCTAGCAGAAGTCTTTTCTGAAGAAAAACTTGAGACTGAACTCGAGAAGATGGCCGACGATATGAATAATTCGAGGCTAGATCAGTTTGGAAAGCATGGTGGTGAAGATCTTCCAACACCAATCCAAATTGCAGAGCTCCCTGAGCCGATTGAGATCAAGTATGGGCTTATCCAAGCTCTACCAAAGTTTCATGGAATGAAGAATGAAGATCCATTCCTCTTTCTGAATGAGTTCGTGAGATTCTGCAATGCTCAAAAGAATACACATGGAACAAAGGAACAATTCAAACTATCTGCTTTTCCATTTGCTCTCACGGACCATGCAGGAAACTGGTTCACAAGTCTACCCGTAAACTCAATCAGTACTTGGATAGAAATGAGACAAATATTTCTTGATTGCTACTTCCCAGTTACAAAGACCAATGCCTTGCGCAAGGAGATCTCTGGAGTCCAGTAGGAGTTTGATGAAACACTAAATGGATATTGGACTCGATACAAAGCTCTCATCGAAAGCTGTCCAAATCATAATTTTTCCAAGGGAGATTTCCTGACCTACTTTTAACAAGGAATGACATTTACTACAAAGAACCTTGTAAATTCATCAAGTGGAGGAAATTTCTCCAGTTGCAGAGTCAATGATGCCGAAAAGATTATTCAAGAATTGGCTAATGCAACTAAGGATTATGGAGAAGTTCGTATCATAAAGAAATCTGCAAATTCAGCTGATTCCGTAGATCTGGAGACCAAGCTGGATACTAGAATGGAAAGGATGGATAATCATTTTGAGAAGCTGGAAAAGATGATGGACTCAAAGTTGGAGAAGCTGATGCACTCTATGTTGGAAAAAACATCTTCAGTCAACTCGGCTGAACAAATATGTGGAGCATGTGGACAATCTGGACACACCTCGTTGCAATGTAAGACCCAAGCAAACCCTGCTGAAGATTGCAACGCAATTGGGAACTGGAACAACAATCAGCAGAAAAGAGATCTTTACTCCAACACCTACAATCCTGGATGGAAGGATCATCCAAATCTAAAATGGGGTAATCCTCCCAAGCTGTAGTTTGCCCAGCATCAACCGCAGATGTTCCACCAACAGCCACAACAGCAAGTCTATCGCCCTCCTAATCAAAGGACTTATCCAACAAATCCACCACTTTTGCCTCTACCTGCCCAAGCAAAGCCTGGTAAGATCATTGAAGAAATTCTAGCTGAGATGGCTATCTCACTACAAACAATGCAGCAGACTATTCTGACTCATAATGAAGCTATCCTAAACATCCAAAATTCATAGAAGGAGCAAAAAATCTGACTAGATAACTTGGCCGGACAGATAGGGCAGCTATCTGCCTTAATCAATGAGATTCGAGGGAACCAAGGAAAGCTACATTATCAAGTCCAGATTAATCCAAAGAATGTTAGCCATGTTACTCTGAGAAGTGGAAGAGATCTCCCAGATCCGGCAAGCAAAATATCAAAGAAGGCTGAAGAAAACGACACAGCTACCACTGTCGAGTTGCCCAAGCCCAGTATCCCTGAGTCATTAGACTCAAAGAAAGACAAGGGGAAAGTCAATGAAGAGGAAGAAGGAAAGAAGCAGGTTGTCCAAGAAGAGATACTGATCGATCCACCATTTCCACAAGCATTGGTGCGGAAACCAAAGCCCATGGAGCAGACACTGGATTACATGTCCATCTTTGGCAAGCCGTAAGTCAATCTGTCATTTCTTCATGCTATCAAGATCCCGCATCTTGGGAAGTTTCTGAAAGAATTCATTGCTGGAAATATTGGCGTGCGAGATGAACTACCACAACATCCGATGCATTTTTGTGAAATATTCGATGTATGGGGTATGGACTTCATGGGACCTTTCCCTAGCTCGTTCGGCAATTTATACATACTATTGGCTGTGGATTATGTGTCCAAATGGATTGAGGCCAAGGCAACTCGCTCCAATGACTCCAAAGTTGTTGGATTTCTTAGGTCCAATATTTTTAGCCGATATGGTGTTCCTCGAGCCATAATAAGTGATAATGGTACTCATTTCTGTAATCGTACCATTGCAGCTTTGATGAAGAAATACGGATGTCAACATCGTCTATCTACTCCGTATCATCCTCAAACAAACGGCCAAACTGAAATATCCAATAGGGAAATCAAACAAGTGTTGGAAAAGATGGTTAATCCATCTCAAAAAGATTGGAGTACACGCTTGGAGGATGCTCTTTGGGCGTACAGAACCGTATACAAAACCCCTATTGGTATGTCCCCTTATTGTTTGATTTTCGGAAAGATGTGTCACTTACCGGTTGAGCTCGAATATAAGGCATTTTGGGTCGTGAAAATAATGAATTTGAACTTGTTCAAGTGTGAGGAGGAACGCAGGTATCATTTGTAAGAATTAGAAGAGCTTCGACTTGAAGCTTATGATGCCTCTATATGGTACAAAGATCGAACAAAGGCTTGGCATGATCGTAATCTGAGATCAAAACAATTTCAAGTTGGACAATTGGTGCTCTTATACCAATCTAAACTTCGACTCATGTCCGGGAAGCTTCGTTCAAGATGGATAGGGCCATTTGTTGTCAAGTCAGTTCGGCCAAGCAGAGTTGTCGATTTAGAAGATCCCTCAACGAAGTCTACTTTCGTGGTGAATGGTCATCGACTTAAGCTCTATCATCACTTGCACCAAATCAAAATAGTGGACGAGATTCCATTGTATCTCTCATCATACACTTGATCAGCTTGGAAGAGTCGAGCCTGCGACTCTAACTTAAGGCGCTAGTGGGAAGCACCCCACACGTATCCTTTATTTTCCGCATTTTATTTCATAGTCTAGGTTTATTTTATGTTTTTCTTATATGGTTTTTAGTGTTGTTTTTTTTGTGCTGACTATTTTATGCAGGAAATCTAGATATTTGTGGAAGAATTTTGTCACAAAGGAAAGAAATATCGAGATAAGGAAGGAGTTTTAAAGAAGGAAATATACCTACGTATAGGTCGAGGACCTGATTGCAAAATACTTCAAACTTTTGTGGTCCAATTGACATAAAAGTTGAAGTGTGAGGAGGTCGCAGCAAAGCGGGGGTGTATTTGCACACCAAAAGAAATTGGAGAAAGTTGCTGAACAACTGGAAGACTTTCAGAAGGACGTGATAGCTCGCTTGGACGAGCTGAAGAACCGGTGAACCATTCCCCTAGTCAGTCAGTTTTTTATTTTTTCTGTCTTATTTGTTTTCAGTCTTTGTGTGTCTATGCTTGTTTCCTCTGCATGCTTCTATGTTTTCTTTCTGTTACTTGCTCGAGGGCGAGAAAGGTTGAAGTGTGAGGAGGTTATTTTAGGTGTTATTTTAGGATTGTGTCCTTCGTCCTAGGTTGAAGCATGCTAGGCTTACAAAATTTGTTGATATGATTTGAGGATAAATCTGCCCATATTCTGCGTGTTTTCATTTACTGAATTCTGCATGATTGAAGTGTATTTTTCTTTCCATGGAGGATTTTGTATGTGGCTTGGGATGAGGAAATTTAAGCAGTATAAAAACTGAATTTTAAACCCCATCACTATAGAGAGATTTGAGCTTTAAAAGTGGGACACTTCCCATTATTTTCTTGAGAGTGATGTGTTGCAAAGTCTACATAGCTTGTGGTCATGTGTGACAGATGATAGGAGGCAAATTAGGGTTAACCAATTTGAGCTTTTAATTCTTTCAATTCCTACCTTTGCTCAGCCCCTAGTTAGGCACTTTGAAGCCTTTACTTTGTTCTTTCTTGAGTTATTTAAAGAAGCCAAGCCTTTCAAAGTCTTTCTCTTGACCTTATGCATGCATGTGTTTGCTGTGGATATTCATAATTTGAGGCAATTTTTATTGAAGAGATTTTATGATTAGTTGGAGATAGAGTTTGAATTGATACCCCCCTTGGAGTTGTGCTATTTTACATTCTGAACTCTGCTGGCAGTCAGTATGGCCAGGCAGAGTGTTGTACTGAAAAGAAATAAATATGGGGCTAAAAAAAAGAGATAGAAAGAAAGAGTTGAAGGTGCAGAAAAGGAAAAGAAAAAGAAAAAAAAAGAGAGCACCCGTTGAAAGAAAATAAAGGGAAGGATGAAGTCTGAATGTTTATGTTCTGCCTTACCCAAGTTTGTATGCAAAAAAATAAATCTCCATTCAATGCTGAATTGTATATCTCTTATGTTTATTATCTGCTTGCCTAATCAAATGCCTCAGTGAATAGCATGCTGCATACTTGTACTTAATTTTCAGAAGCTTAGGACCCCTATGATTCCCTACCATGTCATATATTTGAATGAGTCCTTAAGCTCCATTACATCCAAGAGAAAGACCTCTTTGAGTTTCTAGATTGACCACTTGCTATTGTAACTGCGTGACTATATTGTTTTTATGAGCGGTTTGCCTGGACTAGATTAGAGAGAGATGAGTGAATCGGTGAGCTAGTTCAGTTATGCTTATATTTTGACCAAGCTGATATCTGAATCCATGGTTTGAGAATTACACAGCTTGATTTGTTCGATGAAGGTTTTGATTGCATTGCATGTTTGGGCAGAGATTGAGAATCATGGACATTTCATGGCTGCTTGGTATGTTTCAATGTTTAGTCTATTGTTTTTTAGTCTTTAGATTTATTTCTCTTCTTTGAATCTGAGTCTCGTGTCTTAGTGTTTTTTATTTTCGTTCCTTGAGTCTGTTTTGACTCTTGGGGAATGGTGATTCGAGTGGGAGTATTCGTTTGTTCATCCCATACTTGAGGGCAAGTATGATTCAAGTGTGAGGATATTTGATGTGTCGATTTTATACCCCTCGAATTCACCCGATTCTGACGCTTATCTTGTCCAAGTTAATGTTGTTTTGTGCGCAGAAGTATCTATTTTAGCAGGTTTGTGATAAGATGATGAGGTAGCGATCCGGAACCGAATTGAAGATATTTTGGCAGTTTTTGAAGATAAAACGGGGCTGAGATCAAGAAGGAAAGATATGCTAAAGATTTGGAGCTTAAAGATATTTTAGGGCTGGACTTATACAAGGAAAAGGAATCTTAAAGATCAAGATTTAAAAGATATTCCCCAAGATATCTTTCCTTTTGAAGATCAAGCTCGAGATCTATATAAAGGGCTGGAGACGAACACAACATAATACACATTCTACGCAACAATTCAGAGCTTCATTAGTTTTAGTTTCGTCTTCAGCCATCTCGTTCTTAGTTCCGTAGTTAGATATCAAATTCCGCATAAGAATTCCAAACACTTTTATTCGCTTTCATAGTTTAGTTATTTTCAGATTTTAAGAATTCAAGATTTCAGTACTTCGTTCAGATTTCCAGTTTCAATTCAAGTTTCCGTTCAGTTTAGGTTTCGGTATTCTTTAAATTTCTCGTACTTTAATTACATTGCATGCTTTTCTATTTTCGAACTATATTTTCTGTTCTAAATATGTCCGTTTCATTCTGCTTGTCCAGGTTAAGTATGCGTAGCTAAACTTTTAGGGCTTCGGCGAGGGTGAAGAATATGAGATACAAACTTTGTGAGATCTAATTGTTCGTAGTAATTGAAGACTAGGGTTTCGACTTAATTCGGGGCTGAAAGATTTAATTGGATTAACTTAAACCTAATCAATTTAGGTTATGAAGATTAGTGCCAGATTGTTCAACAACATAGGTGGCGAAGCTATCGTAACGGTAGTCGAATTAAGCAGGTTAATCATCTATGTCAGCTTGTCCAACAACGGTAGAGATTAAAATTGGGTTCCTTCCTCGTAATGCTTTCTAAACATTAAATCTAGGTTTGTTCAACAAGCTGGGTTGTGGTTAGATTAGGGAGTAGTGGAAATTTGTTCAACAAGCCATTACCGACTAAGTAAGTAGGAATTGGGGTATCTACGTGTCCAACACTGTATCCTATAACTGGTTGATCTTAGGAATTAATTAAATCTATGCATCTATAATCGAAGTAGTTGTCTCATACGAGTTACCCGAAGCCGAGTCCGCCTTTCTTTATTTGATTATTTTCATCTATTCTTCGTGCTATTTACTTTTCTTTGCCTAGGTAGTAAACCCCAAATTTTTGTGTGGTGGCATCACCAAAACTCTAATCAAAAGGATGAATATTGTTGATTTTCACTGTTCCCTGAGTTCGACCCTGTTTTATACTAATTATAAAATTCTAAGTGTGTGCAGGAATTTTATTTGGTGTGAAAACAACGATCACCACCTCACCTTCTTCACATTGAAGTACTACTTATCTGAGAAGGTGATTGTTTCAAATTTGCAGTAATCCTCGATCATGACGGAGATCTTCAATCCGTATAGGAGTTTTCCTTTAGCGCTCAGCCTATTTGATGCTTTGTCGAATTTTGCTGACTGCATCATGAATTCTCTGAGGAAGAACTCAGTCCAGTTGATCTTGGCCCTATCATAGATGGCCATCATCAGTTGTAGCTTTGGTCTGGATACCTGATAAAAGGATCCTGCTTGACTTGTCAAAAGTTGGGTCACAATATAGGCTAAGGCCCTATACTGAGGCAACATGGTGTTCTTCGGGAACACGGCTTTGAAGACTGTTGGCTTCCCACAGAAGACGGATATGTAGTCATCCATTTGATCGTCATGATACCCAACTGTTGAGAGGCCTTCGCTCGGCAAGTAAAAACTCCTTTTAAGAGCTTCTCTGATGGATATCTGCTTCACTTCTGAGTAGCGTGGAGCGGCATCGCGTAGGAGGTGGGTCATGAATCTGCCTCGTATATCTCCTTCTACTGAATCTGAGTTCAGATAGAGCTCAGCCACTTGACGCGGGAGGAAGAAAGTGGGCTTCCTTGTCATAAATCCTTCGAGGCCGGATATGCGGAGAGCTTCGAAGATCTCATCCATGAATTCAAGCTCACAGGCATCAAACTCCATGACTGGCTCGCACCAGACACGGTCTTTCTCCAGAATCTCTTGCATATTAGTAGGAGCTATTACTGAAAGTCCTGCCATTATATCTGTAACAAGCAAGTTTATCAGTATCGAGTGGATATAATATGAGAATGCAGTGATGCTGAATGATTATTGCTTTAAAGATATTATACCATACCGCTAGAAAACTTTGAAGATTTTGATAGATATGAAAAGATTTTGCAAGTAGGGTTGCAAGGAAAGATCTCAAGATAGCAAATGGCGGTTTCAAGATTTGAGCAGATATATATCTTTGGAGAAGATAAACAGTTAATCAATGGATGGTTTAGTTTAAACGTGCTTTTTGAGATGGACGGTCAGGATTGAATGTTATATAATAGGTAATGATCAGTTTTGCCGCCTAAGTCAAAAGCCAGTTGTAACTACCCTAAAGAGTTACTATGATACAACATGCATTAAATGCGTGGCAGAGTTCAGTATGCTTATACATAGAAGGTCGTGCATTAAATGTAAACCGTTACTATTAAATGACATTTTATAAGGTATTAAATACGATGCTGAAACTGATGTGAATCTGAGTCATAGATGCATAGTACTGTTTCATTGGCTATTATTGAGTAGAGATACGCAAACCTGTCAGCTGAACATTGTAGTCAGCTGGTACCTCGTGTAGATGGTTGCTGAGTCTCTATGTATTGATTTTACTCAATACTGAGAGTGAACATTCCCCCTTATTAAATGCTCCTCTCCTGAATCCACTTACTGACTGGAGTCACTAGGGTCCAGCAGACCTAGCTCTACCGAAAGTTCTCTGAATCTGGCTTCAGCTAGAGGTTTGGTCAGTATATATGCCCTTTGACGGTCATTATGGATCTTTTCCATCCTGATATTCTTCTTTTCGACATGGTCACGAATGAAGTGGTGTCTGATATCCACGTGCTTGCATCTTGTGTGAAGTACAGGCTTCTGAGTGATTGCAATGGCACTAGTACTGTCACAGAAGATCGGCACTTCATTCTGAATGACGTCATAGTTGCGTAGCTGCTGTCTCAGCCAAAGGATTTGGACGCAGCAACTTCCGGCAGCCATGTATTCAGCTTCAGTAGTTGATGTGGCTACTGGATGCTGCTTCTTTGAGAAACATGAGATTAACTTACTGCCAAGGAACTGACACGTTCCTGAAGTTGATTTTCGGTCAATTCTACACCCTGCATAGTCAGCATCAGAGTAACTAGTTAGTTCTATATTATCATCAGCTGGATACCATAAACCCATGTCAAGTGTTCCTTTGAGATAGCGGAGAATCTTCTTTGCTGAGTCCATTTGACTCTGCTTTGGATTCGCCTGAAATCGAGCACAAACACCTACAACATAAGTTATGTCAGGACGAGTAGCTGTTAAGTATAATAAAGAACCAATTATAACACGAAATTCAATTTGGTCTACTGATACTCCCTCTTTATCAAGATCAATTTTCATGTTTGTGTTCATCGGGATCTTGATAGGTTTGGCGAATGTGCAACCGAATCTTTTGATGAGGTCTCAAGTGTTTGATTAATGAACATTCCCTTCTCAGATTGTTTGATTTGAAAGCCGAGGAAATAGTTCATTTCTCCCATCATTGACATCTCGAATTTATCCTTCATCATTCTCTCAAATTATTGACACATGATGACGTTCTTTGATCCGAAGATGATGTCATCTACGTAGATCTGCACGAGTAATAGGTCCTCTTCCAGTCGAATGCTGAATAGAGTGCGGTCTACTGTGCCTTTCTGAAAACCTTTCTGAAGAAGAAACTCAGATAGGGTATCATACCAGCCCTAGGCGCTTGTTTTAACCCATACAGAGCCTTTCTGGGTCTATAAACTTGATGTCCCTGTTGAAAGCCGGGCGGTTGTTCTACATAGAGTTCTTCTTTCAGTACGCCGTTCAGGAAAGCAGACTTCACATCCATTTGATAAACTCTGAACCTTTGATGTGTTGCGTAGGCCAGGAATAGTCTGATTGCCTCCAATCTTGCAACTGGCGCGAACGTTTCGTCAAAATCTATTCCTTTAGCTTGACAGTAGCCTTTTGCCATGAGTCTTGCTTTATTCCTTACTATGACGTTGTTTTCGTCCCGCTTGTTCTTGAAGACGCATTTTGTTCCAATCACATGTTGATGCTGGGGTCTATCAACAAGCTCCCAAACTTCGTTTCTCGTGAACTGATTCAGCTCCTCCTGCATGGCTATGATCCAGTCAGCATCTTTCAGTGCGTCCTCAATTGTTTGAGGTTCGTCAGCAGACAAGAAGCAGGAATATAAGGCGCTTTCTCCCTAACAGAACTGGATCTTATCTTTACTCTTGCTGAAGGATCTCCGATAATTAGATCATAAGTATGAGCATCCAGCCACGATCTACGATGTTTCTGCTCTTCATCCAAAATTTGTTCAACACAGATAGTAGGTGAGTTAGGAATTTCAGTTGTACTATTCTGTGATTGAAGCAATTCAGTAATAAGAGTGTGATCTACTGAGTCACCAGGTTTAGGGGCATTTAGCTCAGGAACAATAATAGTTGTTCCCCCTGAGTTGTTATTCTCAGTAGTGGTCTCAGTTACCTCTGGGGTTTCTTCATCGACCTGAGTTACCTGGGTTTGACTCTGTTCTGGAGAGTCAATCGGCTCAGCTACTTCTGCTGCTGGTTGAGATTCAGTAGATTTGTCTTCAGTTTCCTCATCTGAATCATCATCCCAACATAGCTGGATCTTCTCGACTTTGTCTTTTAAGCTTAGATCCTGTAGCTGCTTACTGATGTCCTCAGATTCAGAGTTAGAGTTATTGCTCCTGTCTTCGGTAGCAAACTCATTAAAAACAACATGAGGGCTTTCCTCCATGCAAAGGGTTCGATAGTTGAATACTCTGAAAGCTTTGCTGACCCGAGAGTATCCTAAGAACACTCCCTGATCTGACTTGCTATCAAAAGTTTTCAGTTGATCTTTCCTATTATTGTGGATAAAACAAGAGCACCTAAAAATATGGAAATAAGATAGAGAAGGTTTCCTGTCGTTCCATAGTTCATGTGGTGTCCTCTTATGCTGCTTTGTCAGTAAAGATCGGTTTTGAGTGTAACACGCATCATCAGTAGCTTCTGCCCAGAATTTGGTTGGGAGTCCTGAGTCTGCGAGTAGAGTTCTTGCTACTTCTTTGAGTGTTCTGTTCTTTCGTTCAGCAACTCCATTCTGCTGAGGTGTGCGAGCAGCAGATGTCTCGTGCTCTATACCTTCTGCTTTGCAGAACTCCTCCACCATAAAGTTAAGGAACTCAATTCCTCTGTCGGAACGTATCTTTACAATTTTGGTGTTCTTCTCGACACTGAGCCTTTTCAGAAGCGTTGGTAACTCTGTTTTGACGTCAGACTTGTTGGCAATGAATATGACCCAAGTATAGCGCGAGTAGTTATCAATGACTACTAAAGCATATTTCTTGCCTCTGATCGACACAGGAGAGAGACTGGACCGAACAAATCCATATGTAGCAGCTGAAGGATTCCATCTATGGAAGGAGATGGAACACGTGGATTTTGATTCCTTATTTGTTTTCCCTTCAGGCATGCTTCACACTGAGTGTCTTTGCTGAATACTTCATTCGGCAGTCCTCTTGCTAGAGTGTTTCTTGCTAATTTGTTGAGCGTTTTGAAGTTGAGATGGCTGAGTCTTCTATGCCACAACCACCCCGTTCAGTTATCGTTCCTCGCCAATAGAAAAGCTTCAGGTTCAGCTGGGTTCCAGTCAGCTACATATATATTCTTCTTTCGCGAACCTGATAACACTGTTTTCCCTGTGGATTTATCAATAACATCACAGAAACTAGGGTCAAATATCACTCTATTCGAGTTATCACAGAATTGACTAACAGAGAGAAGGTTATGCTGAAGTCCTTCAACAAATGATACTCTTGGAACTTTAGCAGTTCCAATGCTGAGTGTTCCATAGCCTCTGGTGTAGCCTTTAGCATTGTCTCCAAACTCGATCTGGGGTCATTCTTCAGTGATATAATTCTTCAGCAAGTTCTTTTGGTATGTCATGTGTCGTGAGCATCCACTGTCCGCATACCTAGGATCTTTGTGCACCTGCAAAACAGAATTATATTTAGGTACCCTTTATTTTTGATTTTGGGTCCTTAGATGTTAGTTTTGGTAACCCATATCTGTCTTACAACCCTAGTGGTCTTAGATAGTTTCTTTCCACTTGAGTCAACATATTGGACCACTGGATTGGTCACTGCTGACTTCTGAGGCTTTTCAGGTTCAGGAGTCCTGATCTTCTGAGTGGGTGGACTGCTGACCTTTGCCTTTTGCACGACTTTCTTATTTTTCTGACATTTGGGCCCTCTTCTGATTATGGGATCATAATAATACGACCCATACTGAGCTGGATGTGTCAGCTGAGGAGGTCCATACTGATCAACCCACTTTGATTTGTTGGTTCCCCCTTGACTGAACTTGGGTAATTTGGTGCTGATCTTTCTGTCAGTGTGCTGATATGTAGGATGAGGTGCCTTCATCTTCTATTTGTTCTTGGCTAGGGGGTTCAGAATATCTGCATTGATGGTTTCCCCTCGAACAAACCTATCAGCAAGCCGGTCTTCTGAGTGTACTGGGACAGATGAGGAAGTATCCTGGTTGAATCCAAGTCCTTCCTTACAATGCTTGGGCTTGTTGCTTGCTGGCATAGCCTCTAGCTTCTTTTCAGCGCCCATGCACCGCTCAGTCATCAGGTTCCTCCAGACTTCGTCACTTTTCTTCAGTGTATCATGCTCGGTCTGAAGTCCTGACAACACTTGCTTCAGTAGACTCAATTCAGTTTCTTTCTGAGTTAAGTCATTGGTCAAAACTGAGATCCGATCTTCTAGATGCTAAGACTTGGCCATCAAAGAGTTTATCTCCTCCCTGAGTCTCAAGATAAGTCCTTCTGACTCAGTAATAACCTGACTTTTCTGACAAAATCTTTGATTCTCCATTTTCAGGGTATCCAACTCCTGAAGAGTCTTACTGAGCTGCAGACTCATCTGGATCTGTTTGTCTAGAAGTTCTTCATATGCAGTAGCGACGTCCAGATTCTCGTCTGCTCCTGAAAGAGTGTCGTGTGTGCAGTGTGAAGGAGAGTTAAATAGTTCATGAGAGTTTACCTCATCCTCTTCTCCTGCCGTGAAATATTTTTCAGCAGTTTCTTCAGCTTCAAGCTCTAAGGCCATGAAAGCTGCTTCATCGTCAGATGAATCCATGAAGAAATCAATTTCTTCTGAGTCGTCTGAGAGTTCACCAGCCATGTATGCTTGTCTCTTCTTGATGAACTTCTCCCTTCTTGCTTTGCGTGCTGCTCGTTCAAGCGATCGAGCTCGGGACGATCATACTGATAATGTCCTGGCTTTTTGCAGTTATAGCAGGTGGTGACTCTTTCTTCGTTGCTTTCACTATCTTTCGATGGTGCTGAGTCATCCTTTTCCTTGCATTCATAAGTATGCGAGTCAGGAATGCGCTTTGGCGTGTATTCAGACTTACCTTTTGATTCTCTCTAGGTTTTAGACACTTTTCTACGCCTCTCCTTCTCCTTCTGATATTTTACGGCAAGCAGTGCGTACTTCTGGGCTAGACTTCCTTCTGGTATATCAGTAAGTGAAGGTTCAACATTGCTCGACGCTGGAGATGCTATACTGAGAGATGCTTTGAAGGCATGGTTGATTTTAGTGTCAGCTTCAGCTCGCTGCTTCCTTTGAGGTGTGTCAAACTCGGGCTCTGCTTGAAGTTCTGAAAAGATATGGTCAGGGGTAACAATATCTAAATCAGAATGTCGTAATAAAGTAGCAAAAAGGAGTCCAATGACCGTCTGGCAGTGCCCTCAAGATTTTGAGATTCATCTCTCGGTTGGAGAATGTATGTCCCAGCCCATTGATAGACTTCATCAGATTCGTAAATCTGACGCTGAGATCTTCAATAGTGTAACTAGGCATGAGAGACAGTCTCTCCAGTTTTTGGAGTTCCAGCGCAAGTTTACTAACTTTGATCTTCTGAGTCCCCCGACTCAGTAGCGCTAGAGCATCCCAGAGTTCCTTTGCGGTCTTGCATTCCTGAACTCTACCGAGATAGGAATCGCTTAAGGTGGTTAGTATGGCATTTCTGGCGACGCGGTCTAAGTTATGAAGTTTCTTCTCCTCTGGGGTGAAGAGACTTCTATCCTTGGGAATCTTCTTCCCGGTCACCATTCCTCCTTCGGCTGCTGGTTCCTGAGCTACAACACTATCGATCATAGGAACGATAGGTCCTTCCTCAAGAACTTCTGTCATGCTGTCATGGAGGGAGGTCAGATGAGCCTCCATAATTCTCCAATGAGAACATGGGCACCATCCTTATACCTGACATATCAGTCATGATAGATAATGATATGATTGAAGAATTATATGCAGTGAAAACATTTTTCGGATCCGTTCAAGTAGACCAGTTTCAGAATAACAAGAGTCTTATAGAACTCCTGCTCTGATACCAATTGTTGGTCCCGAGAGCACGTTCAGGTGTAGGGGGGGTGAATACACCTGAACCCAACTTTCTCAACTTAAACACGAACAGTCCTTTTCAGGATGATGTCGTACTGAACGAGTTCAGCAGACCAGATAGCTATTCTGAATCGTGTTGGCAGAGTGACTGACTCTACTGAGATCTGCTAGTTGTCCGACTGTCAGAATTCAGTATCTTGCAGATAGAGTTCAGTGATGCGGAATAGTGTAGGCCCAATTCAGTTGAGTTGAAAAATGTTTTTATTAAAACAGTTTCAGTTGATTAGTGCAATCTCTTAAGTATGATGAAACTCAGTTGAATGATTTAAGAATAGTTTTCAGAATGAACAGTAAATCAATGCAACAGTAAGGAGAACACACACATGAGACACAAAGATTTTTAAAGTGGTTCGGACACAAAAATCCTACGTCCACTGTCCCGAAAGATCAAGAAGCTATTTATTATACGGAGGTAGTCTCAGTCGGTTTGTACGCTGGACAAACATGAGTCTTGGAATTTATACTGAGCAAGTCTCAGTTTACACGGTTATCAAACTTAACTGTTTGAAAAACTCTCCAACTGTGAAGGAGTCCTTTTACAGTAAGGATTAGTTCAAATATGAACTCCTTCGTCTAAGCTATGGATATGTTCTATTGAGCTTAGGTTAGAGGGATAGGGAACGAGAAGGTGGCGTCTAGAATGACGAACAACTGAATATAGCTTTGGGTTCGTGTAACATCGTTTGGATACTAGAGGCTATATTGATCGGTTCAGCTTGGTTCCCTAAGAGCTAGAATGAAGTCTTACGCCGGAGATAGATTCTTCGAGCTTCTTGCGGTAGACTTATGTGATTTCGAGTTGCTCTCTTGAAATGCTCTGAGTTCTTGTGTGTTCTCGATTCGTTCTCGTTAGCTTCAAATTTCAATTTATCCCTCTATTTATGGAGAAGAGATTAGGATAGATCCGTTGGAGATAATGATCCTTTGTCTCTCTCTTTTGGGTAGCTAACGGCTCTTTTGAAGTAGAATGGCAGTGTTCTTTCCCTCCTTTTCTGGAAAGTTGTTGACTTGCAGCTTTAGTAGGTGTAAGACAGGTGTCTGCTTGTCATTTGCCGAGGTTCAGAAAGTGGTTGAGACGGAACAAACTTCAAGGCGATCTGAAGCTGACTTCTCTCTTCCTCATATTTGACTATATTGATTGTCCTTCAAAAGATTTGACAGTTCAAAAGACTGTCTGGCCGTTGCTGAGTCTGATCTCTGAGCAGTAGTGAACTGCTGCTGAGTTGGTTCTACTGGGGATCAGCTCTGAGTACAGTGAACTACTCCTGCTGAGTTCAGTTCCACTGACTCCTTTCAGTATACTGCTCATGCGTAGTTGTATTACTGAGTCTTCTACTTCTGGAGCTGAGACAAATAAGCTACTAGTACCGGAACCAGAGTAGAGGGTCTACTTAGTCTGAAACCTCAGAGACAAAAACAGATTACAAAGTAAAGGTTCACCAATCAATATAGGGTTTTGGGATCTTAAAATCTTTAGACTAGTTCAGAGCACAAGGCTACTGAGTATATGTCAGCACAGAAGATAGAATCATTTCCCACTATATGGAACACTGCTGAGGATAGAATCATCACCCAACAATTACTGACTCACACACTCACTGCTGTTATTTATTATCAGTTTTTGCTTAACTAGATTCTGATAGACTTTTTAATGTTCGGGGGAAAATGTTGTTAGACAGGGGGGAATGTTGATTAGATTCTGTATAGGTTCTGACTTTCTGCCCTGATCCCCTCAGTAGTCTAGGACTTGAAGAACAACTCAACTGATTCTACTTGTAAAATTTGTAAGGAACTCTATTTCTGATAAGTCATAGTGTTAGGTTGATTAGCTGATAAGTTTTGGCATCATCAAATAGGGGGAAAATGTTGGGTAATGATTCAGTCCCCAACAATAGCACTAAATAGTGGGAAATGATTCAGTCTTCACAGTTGACACTAACTCAGTAGCCCTGTGCCCTGAAAACTTACTGAAGATTTGAAGATCCAAAAACCCTATATTGATTGGTGAACCATTACGTTGTAATTTGTTTTTGTCTCTGAGGTTTCAGACTCAGCAGACACTCTGCTCTGGTTCAGGCAATCAGAAGTTTATTTGCCTCAGCAACAGAAGTAGAAGACTCAATTATACTGGACTCAGCAGGAGCTGTATACTGAAAAGATTCAGTGAAACTGAACTCAGTAGGAGTAGTTCACTGAACTCAGAGTTGATCTTCAGTAGAGCCGACTCAGCAGGAGCATGCTACTGAATCAGAGATCAGACTTAGCAACGGCCAGATAGTCTTCTGACTGTCAGATTCTGTAAAGTCATATCAGCAGAGTCAATACGAGGAAGAGAGAAGTCAGCTTCAGATCTCCTTGAAGTTTGTTCTGTCTCAACCATTTTCTGAACCTCGACCAATGACAAGCAGCTATGTATCATATATCTATTAAAGCTGCAAGTCAACAACTTTCCAGAAAATGGAGGGAAAGGACACTGCTACCATACTTCGAAAGAGCCGTTAGCTACCCAAAAGAGAGAGACAAAGGATCGTCATCTCCAACGGATCAATCCTAATCTCTTCTCTATAAATAGAGGGATAAATCAAATTTGTAGCTCACCTTCACGACACCTAGAACTCACGAGAAACCGGAACACACAGAGCATTCAACGAGCAAATTTGAAAAAGCATAAGTCTTCCGCAAGAAGTTAGAAGAAACAATCTCCAGCGAAAGACTATATTTATGCTCATAGGGAACCAAACTAAATTGAATTATATAGCCTCTAGTATCCAAGCTACGTTACACGACCCCAAAGCTTACGCTCAGCTGTTCGTCGCTCTAGAAGTCATCCTCTCGTTCCCTATCCCTCTAACCTAAGCTCAACCGTATAAATCCATAGCTTAGACGAAGGAGTTCACTTCTGAACTGATCCTTATTGTAAAGGACTCCTTCACTGTTGGAGAGTTTTTCAAAACACTTCAGTTTGATAACCTTGTAAACTAAGACTTGCTCAGTATAAATCTCAAGACCAGTGTTTGTGCAGCGTACGAACCGACTGAGACTACCTCAGTATAATACATAGCTTCCTGATCTTTCGGGACAGTGGACGTAGGATTGTTGTATCCGAACCACTTTAAATCTCTGTGTTCTGTGTTCTTTATTTTACTGTTGTATTGATTTACTGTTCATACTGAAAATATCTTTCAAAATCATTCAACTGAGTTTCAGCAAAGACTGCACTAATCTATTGAAACTGTTTTGATCAAAACGTTTTCCTAACTCAACTAAATTTGGGCGTACACATTTCCGCACTACTGAACTCTATCTAAAAGATACTGAATTCTGACTCTAAGTCAGCTAGCAGGCCTCAGTAGAGTCAATCACTCTGACACACGATTCAGAACAACTTATCTGGTGTGCTGAACTCGTTCAGTACGACACTCTCCTGAAAAGGACTATTCGTGTTTAAGTTGAGAAAATCGATTTTTAGGTGTATTCACCCCCCTACACCTGAACGTACTCTCGGGACCAACAATATACTTAAGTTTATTACTAAGAGAAATCGTTAAAAATGCATGTTAATAAGTAGATTGTGTATAACATAGATTAACATACATTTTGGTTTGATTATTTTGATCTATGTCTATTTGTGAATTATTGAAATTGTTGATGCATGCACGATATTCCATGTAGAGTTATTAAGATAAATCTCCATGTATAGGATCGGCGCGCAGGACTTAAACATTGATATCCATTATTTTCATCAAGTCAAGGTTAAGGTGGGTAATTCTTGATGTTTATCTTTATAATATCCTTTACTTGAGTTTTTCATGTGACTATAGTACATGATCTATGAAACTATGAACGAGGGATATAAGGTCGACCAGCCTGTATCAACGAGGGACCTTCGGGTCAAGCCTACGAGCTGCTATGTCTATGGATCTTCGGATCAACCATGCTATGTTACCATGTCTCTGTTATCATGTTTGAATTCGGTATCGTTTATAATTTAGATAAATGCATTTCCCCACTGAGTAGTTGTACTCATCCCTATCATTTTAACATTTTTCAGGAAATCGTTCGACCGATGCGTAGAGGTGTTGGTGGTGATGGTCATGAGGATAATTTATCTTATTTAAATTATTGCTTTTAGTTTATGAACTTTTGGTTATTTCTTTTTGAAATGTTAGACTTAATAAATTTTTATTTAAGACTTCCGATGAGTATGAAATTAACATGAGTTTTGCCATGATTTTTTTTCATTAAAATGTTTTGAAAGAATTGAAATATGAATGTTAAGTATGAAGTAGCGTCCCTAGTTAAGTTATGAAAATTGGGGCGTTAGAGTGCTATCAGAGCCAGGTTTACTTTCCGGTAGACTTGTTTCATTTTATGCAGGAAATTGACCATCATCATTACCACTGCATCGAGCCGATGAGGTAAGTAAAGTTTCAAACTCATACAAAGCTTTTTTAAAATTCATATATTGCACGTTTTTGAAAAAAGGCATGATTTTTCATTAAAGTACATGCATTCATGTTTTTAAGCTAAGCAATTTTCGAGGACGAAAATTCTTTAAGTGGGGTAGATTGTAACGCCCCGAAATTTTCAGTATAAAATGCATTTCATATTTGTTCATGCATGTTATCAAGTGTTTTAGTTCTGTAAGTCGCGCCTTAGAAATTTAAATGAAAAATTAAAGCATTTATCTTATTTGTCAATTAAATCATTTTTATTATAGTAAATTTATTTAGAACTTTGAATATATTTATTTATATCATATTATAGTTATATTATTTTGTTGAGTTTGAAATAATGTTAGAATTATTAGGCAAGAATAATATTTATTTATTTTGGATTTCCTAAACCAACTAGGATTCATAAAAGGATATAATATTTATTATTATATTAAATTATTAGGATATAATTTTATATTATCTTTTATGATTAAAATAGATATATTTTATGTGTGATATAAATGTTTTAGGATAAAATCTAGTTTTGGTTAACCATATCCTAATTTATCTAAGATTGAATCTCTTATATGGTAAGTGATAGAATAAATTCTATATCAAATATATATGGACGAAAATAATTATGGATAAAATATATTTGATATCTTATTTTATTAGGGATGTTTGGATACTGATTTTTAGGCTTATAAACACCCTTAGTCATTCATAATATAGCATCCCATAAAATTTTCGAAAGTTTGTCAGCATATCTGCGAACTGTTTCAAGAATTATTTACACATTTTTCCATCTTCATATCGTCGTGAAAATTTAGGATCGTCTTACTAGGTATGTATATTATACTCTATTATTTTTTCATAATTTTACAAGAATGATAAGTATTTGTTTAAAATTGTTCTTCGTAACCTGCAAGTTTTAGACTACATGTTCATGAGCTTGATAGAAAAATTGATTTTCGTGTTTTATTTACATTATTTTCGACCATGATGAATTTTAATGGGATATAATACATTTTAGGTCATCCATGTTAAAAATATAGAATTTTTAGGATACGTGTACTATTTGTTTGTTAATTTATTTCATGATGTGCCAAATTCTTTAGTTAACATGCATGTAGATTGAAAAACAAAAGGTTTCATGTTACAATTAAATGAATTCTTAATTATGATAAGTTTTATTGTGATGGAATATGTATTATGTTGTTCATGTTAGAGGTCTATGATTTTTAGGACAAAGCTTTAAGATTTCATTAATTGCTGAATTACTAGATGTACAAATGAATTTTCTATATAAATAAGATTGTGTATAATATACTTAAGCTTATTACTAAGAGAAATCGTTAAAAATGCATGTTAATAAGTAGATTATGTATAACATACATTTTGGTTTGATTATTTTGATCTATGTCTATTTGTGAAATATTGAAACTATTGATGCATGCATGACATTCCATGTAGAGTTATTTAGATAAATTTCCATGTATAGGATCGGCGCTTGGGACTGAAACATTGATATCCATTATTTTCATCAAGTCAAGGTTAAGGTGGGGAATTCTTGATGTTTATCTTTATTATATCCTTTACTTGAGTTTTTCATGTGACTATACAGGATCTATGAAACTATGAACGAGGGATATAAGGTCGATGGGCCTATATCAACGAAGGACCTTCGGGTCAAGCCTACGGGATGCTATGTCTATGGATCTTCGGATCAACCATGCTATGTTACCATGTCTATGTTATCATATTTGAATTCGGTATCATTTATAATCTGGATAAATGCATTTCCCCACAGAGTAGTTGTACTCATCCCTATCATTTTAACATTTTTCAGGAAATGGTTCTGCCGATGCGTAGAAGTGTTGGTGGTGATGGTCATGAGGATAATTTATCGTATTTAAATTATTGCTTTTAGTTTATGAACTTTTGGTCATTTCTTTTTGAAATGTTAGACTTAATAAATTTTTATTTAAGACTTCCGCTGAGTATGAAATTAACATGAGTTTTGCCATGATTCTTTTCCATAAAAATATTTTGAAAGAATTAAAATATGCATGTGAAGTATGAAGTAGCGTCCCTAGTTAAGTTATGAAAATTGGGGTGTTACACCCTAAGTTTGATCGTGGTATTTGGGGCTAGAACATTTGGTCAGTTGCTTCTTGTAGCTCGGCAGAGGTGCTTGGATCTTCTACTTATTCTTTGACTGAGGGGTGATTGGTTCAGCAACTTGAATTCCCTCTCGGACAAACCGGTCAGCTTGCTTTTCTGTGCCTTTTGAAGTTGAGGTAGATGTTTCATATGTGCAGCCATGTCCTTCCTTGATGGAGATTGGCCTGTGAGCTCTAAGAAATCCCTCTAACTTCTCTTTGGCTCCCAAGTATTGCTTTGTCATCAGTCCCCGCCATACTTCATCACTCCTTCTAAGTGACTCATAGTCCTTCTGAACTTCTATGAGTTTTTGACTAAGTCTAGCAATCTTAGTATCTTTCTCATAATTGTCCTTAGTCAAGACTGATATCTGAGTTTCTTGATGTTGAGACTTAGTCATGATAGATTTAATCCCTTCCTTTTGTCTCAAAGTACGAATTTGAATCAGTAAGAACCTGAAAATCAGAAGAAAGTCTCTGATTCTCAGTTTTTACCTGTTCCAACTCTTGAACTGTTCTACTGAACTACCTGCACAACTGAATTTGCTCCTCTAGCAAATCTTCATATGCTTGAACCACATCTAGAGTTTCTCGAGCTGAGAAAGTGTCGTGTGTGCTTTGTGAAGAGGAGGTTATATTTAGTTTAGAGTTTAACTGAGCCACTTCTCCAGCCATTAGGTAGTGTTCAGATGATATATCAGGATTTGATTCTCTGACCTCAACAACCACGAATGCAGCTTCATCTTCAGAAGAGTACATGAATGTATCTTCCTCTATTGAGTCGTTGGATAGCACTCCGGCAATAAAGGCCTGCCTCTTTGGGTAAATTTGTTTCTTCTGGCCTGCCGTTCAGCTCGTTAGGCAGCAGAGAGCTTCAGACAATCGTATTGATAATATCAATTTTTCTTGCAGTTGTAGCATACAGAGGTTCTGCCGCCCTTTTTAAATGTTTATTTGGATGAACTGACAGTAAGCTCTGTGTTCCTGCATTCAAGAGAAGATTTAGGTTCTTCTTTCGTCTTATGATAATCTTTCTTACCTGAAGAAGAATCTTTGTGATATTTCTTTAGCTTTCTGTTGGTCCGGAGACAATAGTCAGGTGTAGAGGGGGGGGGTGAATACACCTGATACCAATTCTTTCTCTCGAACCGAAGGACAACTGAGCTATTTCGTGCAACTGATGAACAGTGCCAAATAATAACCTTCGATCACGGGTCAGAGTGGATCAGCTACTGAGCTCTCCTACTAACTTTTGTCAGTCGTTCGAAACTCAGTCGGAGACTTTGTGTGCGGATAAGTGTGGGGCCCGAAAATCGTCTTAGTTGAAAACGTGTTTTCGCAAATTAAATTCTTTTGGTTGTGCACTTTTTAAAGTACGTTTTATGCAAACTTATGATTTTTAAAGGTTTGTATGCAATAAAATAGTAAACAACACAAGCGATTTAACGTGGTTCGGATACGCAAGATCCTACGTCCACGGTCCTGAAAAAGGCAGGAGAACTTGTTGATTAATCTGAGCAAGTCTCAGCAAGGTATCTGAGCACTGGACAGATCCTTCTAAGTTATAGTCCTTAGCGACTTTACAATTCAAACCGAGGTTCGAAAGGGAGCGAAACAATCTCCAACTAAGAAGGAGTTCTTACAATAAGAACAATTCACTAAATGTGAACTCCTTCGAAATCTAAGCTATGAATATGGCAATGAGCTTAGTCTAGAGAAGAAGGGATCTAAAATACTCTAGAGAGAAGAATTACATAAATATTCTAATAATGCAAATTCTTCGCTGGATGATCTGTTTGAGTCTGCTAGAGTGTTTGAGAGCTTTGAGCTTTTTCCCTTGTGATTTTTGTTGTTCCGTACGTGGAGCTTTGAATTTCTTCTCTATTTATAGTTGTGAGCTATGGCATATATCCGTTGGAGACGACGATGCCACGTGTCACAAGCTTCCAAAGAAAACGGCCATAAATTCGAACTTGTTGCAGCAGGTCATTTAATTACTGTACATGAGAGCAGCTTTACTGTAGAGATCAGATAAGGCGTTGTCGACTTCTCAGTGGTCGAGGTTTGTGGTTGGTAAGAATATGTCAGAGGTAGCGTTGACCATTCAAACAACCTCGTATGATCTGCTGCTGAACTTCGAAAAGACTTGTACGATTGGGTCGTTTTCTGTCGGACACAGTAGACTAGATCAGTCACTATCTTCTTCGACGGAGTCAGCTGACAAGGATTACATCGACTGAGTAGGTCAGCTGGTGACTGCGAAGGTACTGAGCATTGCATAGGTTCTTCTGCTGATGGCTTATCAGCTGTTGGACTGTCTTCTACTGAGGTGAAGACCAGCTTCTGGCTGAAGAACGCAAGCTTCTTACAAGGATGACGTGGGGTTCTGGAGAGTAACTTCGTCAGAAGATCAATCCAACAACTTACCCTGTACAGGACTTAGACAAAAGATAAACAAAATAAACAAGTCTAACCTATACATCATCTAATCCTAAAGACACACTGAACGACTGGTAACAGCTGGGTTTTGGGATCTTCAATTCCATAGTACTACTATGATTTCCCCCAATATTCTTTTAACCACTACTCAGCTGAGTATCATCTACTGACTGATAACCCAACAATTTCCCCCTAATTGATGATGCCAAAACCTCTATTCTACCATCTGCAGTGTGTGTCAAATCACTTAGTGATTAGTTGTGAAAAACACAGATAAAAGCCATGAGACAATGAGTAATTGTCTGGCAAGCAAATAGGAACCCATATATATATAATCATGAGAGTACAAGGGCCCTATCACTATTACAAAGAGAGATCAAGTCTGACGTTTGAATTTCTTCGTTCGGCTCTTGAAGTCAGCAGACTTGTCAGCTGGAGGATCCAGATAGTAGTACTTATAGATTCTGGCTCTCAGGATCTATATTTCCTCATAATCAGCTAGATTGTCGAGATTCAAATATAGATGATATGCTGCTTCTTCGACTTCTCTCTCAATCTCCTTTGTGCACAGCACGCCGTGAGCAGTCCTCGGAGGAGGGATTCTTCTGAAGGTTGGAGCTCTGAAGGGTATATTCTCTCTCTCCATGATCTGACGGATCTGATCTCTGAGCTCTATATCAAACCGAGAAATAAGTCTGTCAAAGTGTTCTTCATCCGGTATGTCAGATTCATAGATAACCCATACGTAGTATCCCTTAATAAAATCTTCTTTCATTTCCTCCCATTGCTCGTTGAGCTCGGCTGGCACCCATTTATCAACATGAGGTGTAGACTCCTTCTTGATATAAGGTGCCCTTCTGAATTTGATCCTCGTGGAATTTGTTTTCTAGGATCAGCTGCTGGCTTAGCGGATAGGCTAATCATCTTAGCCATGTTAGCTATCCTCTTCTTCTCTCTGAGAGCTACTGCCCTAGAATCTCCTCTCCTGAGATTTAACCCTTGCAGCGTAGCTTCCCAAGTAGCTCTGTCCTCTACCTCCTACTCAGGTGTAAGAACCCTGAGTCGGATAAGAACCCTGCGCAGTTGGCTGGACGTCAGTAACTAAAGCCTTGGCTAGCTCCTCCTGAGCTTTCTTCTCATCCTGAGCCTTCTGGGCTTTAGTCTTTCCCAACCCTTTCTTAGGCTTTTTCCCTTTCTTAGCCTCTTCCAGCTGATGCTCCTGATCGAGCTTATCCTGAAGCTCCTGCGCAATCTGGAGGTCGTAGGCTTCTTGCTCCACTTTAGATTTGAATTTCTGAGGCGGGGAAGAAGGAGAAATAGATTCAGTCATTATTTCCTTCCCCGGTCTCTGCGGTGGCAATGCCTGAGGCTCTTCTTCCTCTAAAAACTGAGCAATCTCATCTATGTGCTGGGCAGATGAAATGGGAACTGCCTCAGTCACAGATTGCCTCAGTGGGGTATACTCCAGTAGGAATACAGCTGAACTGGGTCCAGCCTCAGCGGCTGACCCTTCTCCTCGAGCTGAGCTGACTCCTTCCCCCTTACTCACACCCTCCACCAACTCAACTATAGCCGGATCCGCCACAGATTCTGACTTTACTTCCTCTTCCCCCTTTTTGGCATCATCTGCCTTAGAGAGGTGAGTGAAAATGGCTTTGACTTCTCGTTCGACATTGTGGACTGAATCTTTAATGAGATTGGCAATGGATTCGAAGTCTTTAACGAGGTCGCAGTACATCTCCCAATCTTTTTCTTGATCAGCTCTAGATTTTTTAAGTTGTGCGGCTGACTCCTGACGGAGTTTCAGCAGAGCCTGATCTTGGGAATCTGTCATCTCTTTCTGAATAGCCTTAAGGGCCTCTGCCTGTTGTTTAATGGTTGTCTGTAGGCTAGAGGTGGCCACTTTATTTCTCTTGTTAATCTCGGCCTTGACTGTAGCCAGAGCCTGAGTCAGTTGCTCAGAAAAGATCTTCTGCTGATTTTGGAGCAACTGCTGACTCTGTGCTTCTAAGTTGACTTTCTAAGCGGCTAAGTCATTTTCAATAATCTCCTGAATATTCAGCTGTGGAGTAGGAGCTTCTGAACCTTTCTCTTTGCCTTCAGCCAGTCGGTCTATACTAGCTGTCTGAGCCTTAGTGTATTGGGCCCATTTGATATGCACATCCTTAGCTAGTAGGCAATTTTTATCCCCTTGACGCCTAATCGCCTTATTTACCGACTTAGAGGTAACGGAACCAATTGGTTGGATCTGATAAGAACTTGTTCCTATCATCTGCTCAGAAATCGCAAGGAGTTGCTCTCGACTGCGCTTCGAGGCAACCGGGGCATCACCTGATGTGGATGGTGGTGGTGATTTGCCCTTCTCGCGGGGAGTTGAACCCTCACCAGAGCCTCCCAACTCTGCATCCTTGGGTGCGCCCTGACCCATCTCCTCATCCTTATCTCCTTGATTATCATCATCATCAGGAGGAGACGGTGACGACTGACTTTCGCCGGGCACTGAGGTGCGCAAGCTCAGTAGGTAGAGCATTGCCACCCTCAGGTCGTCAAATTTTGCCAGATCAGCTGGTTCCCCGAACCCTATCTCTGTCTGCAACTCTTGCTCTTCAGCAAGTAAGAAGAGTGCTGACTGAGTTCTGATAATTTCTTCAAGAATATCCCAGCTCAAGAACCTCAGCAGCATCTGGACCCGAGCTCTGATGGCTATATCCACCAGATCAGAATGTTCTAATATCTCCGGGATCTGTGTGTGGATTTCACTCGTTGCTTGAAGACGAGTAGAATGAATAGTGGTCCATTCGGAGGAAGTCTCCTCAGTCGGAATCCTCACATCCGACTGGGTCTCCTCTGAGCTAATCACCTGCACCTTGTCCTTCAATGTAGCTCCCTCCATCCCAGTATCAGAGTCTAGGATATTTTCTTCAGTAGGAGGAGGAGAGACTGGTTTAATCTGCTCTACTGGCACCTCAGAAGGTCCAGTTTCTGTCAGTCTCTTTCTCTTTGGAGGGTCGGCACGAGGGGCCAAAGTTGTAGCTGATTGTTCCCTCTTCTGATCAGGTGGCCCTCGCCCAATAGACTTTTCGGCAGTTGCTTTAGTTTTGAATTTTATCAGCTTGCTGTCGAAGAATTTGGCGTCAGCAAAAGCAGAGTTCCTCTCTACTGATTGCTCTATCAGTATGGACATCTTCGTCCCATACAGTAACTTCCCAGTGCTGACCATTTTCCTCTCACCAGTAGGAAGAGTGGTGAACTTCTGCGCCTGAGCCTTCAGCTCGGCCACTTAATAATCTGTCCAGTTCACCTGGACTCCATCGTCTATAGCCATCATCAACTGAATTCTTGGCTTAGACAGCTGATCATACGATCCTGCTGAGCTCGTCAGAATATGTGACACTATATAGGTGAGCCCCCTGTACTGAGGTAGCAGCAGGTTCTTGGGTAGAGCAGTCTTGAAACTGATGTCCTGCCTCCCACAGAACTTTTGAACGTAAGAGTTCATTTCCTTCTCCTTGTAGCCAACAGGAGAGACACCGGTATCTGGGAGATCAAATGCTAGTACCAAAGCGTCTCGGATGTTGAAGGCACGCTGACTCCCATCCCATGAGTTCGTGTCAACCTCTTTCATATAAGAGAAGGAAGATTCTTCTCCTCCAGACGCTAGAGTCCTCCAGTTGAGGTATACTTCTGCAACTTGCCTTGGGAGATACGCCCTAGGCTATTTGGATACGAGCCATTGAAGCCCTGATTGGTCGAGCGCATCGAAAACGGGCTCAAGGTAAGGAAGATCCACTTGGCGAAGCGCCATGGTGGGTTCGAACTGAATCCGAGAAAGAATGATCTCGTTCATATCAGCGGGTTCCTGAACATTCGCCATTAAAATCTGCAAAACAATTTGTTAGCACTTGAAAATAGAATTAGTCAGTAGAGTTTAAGCAGAAATTAATACATTACCAAGTAGTTTAGAGCGTGTGGATGCTAGAAATCAGTTTAGGTTGAAGATATGAGAGAGAATACTGATTTGCAGAAGAGCTATAAAGTTGGAAAAATGGCGGAAAGTGAATCAAGTAGAGAAGATGAAAGATTTTATAAAATCATGCTTGATAACCGTTTCGATCTGACGGTCAGGGTTTAATCTTTCAAGGTAATTTGCGGCTGAGATTTAATGTTATAAAATGAATGATTACAAAGCCGCCTCTACTATAGACTATCGTAGGATGATGCGTAATAAAGGTAAGTGAGAAGACATGCATTAAATGCGCTGCAGGCAGCATTAATTACCAAATCAATTTGAATGAGAACGGTATCTACTGACCTTTCCTTAAAGAAATTCATGGCGGGAAATAAATGCTTCTTAACTACTGAATGCGAGCGACTGATATAATAAATGCAAGCATGCCAACTAAAACATTAAGTAATCGATATTACGCAAACCTCTTCAGCTGAAATTTTACGATCAGCAGGTTACCGTTAAACTTCGGAGAATGGTTGACGTGCTGATAGCAATGTTCCCCCTTGCTGTGTACAGTATGATTCTCCCGACTGAATCACTGTACTGATCATCTAACCTGTCATACTGATCCTTCCGTCTGATACCAATTGTTGCCAATTGCAGTTATCAGTAGGTATCTTCTACTGATGAGCTTCAGTAGGATCCAGTAGACCTAGCTCAACTGATAATTCTCTGAATCTGTTCTCAGCTGGTGGCTTGGTCAGTATGTCTGCCCTTTGCTTGTCAGTATGGATTTTCTCCATTCTGATATCCTTCTTCTCGATATGGTCTCTGATGAAGTGGTGTCGAATATCCACGTGCTTGCATCTCGTATGTAGAACTGGGTTCTAAGTTACAGCAATAGCACTTGTGGAGTCACAGTAGATGGGCACTTCATCTTGGAATATACCATAATCTCTCAGTTGTTGTCGAAGCCAAAGGATCTGGGCACAGCAACTTCCAGCAGCCATATATTTAGCTTCAGTAGTGGACGTTGCTACTGAGTGTTGTTTCTTTGAAAACCATGATATCAGCTTGCTGCCTAGGAACTGACATGTTCCGGAAGTCGATTTTCGATCTATCCTACATCCTGCATAATCAGCATCAGAATAACCTGTCAGTATAAGATTATCATCAGCAGGATACCATAACTCAGCGTCAGGTGTTCCTCTTAGGTAGCACAGAATCTTCTTTGCTGAGTCTAGATGACTTCGCTTAGGATCCGCTTGAAATCTTGCGCATACAACTACAGCATAAGTTATGTCAGGTCGGCTAGCTGTTAAATATAATAAAGAACCAATAATAGCTCTATAATCAGTAGAGTTAACAAAAGCTCCCTCTTTGTCTAGATCGATTTTAAAATTTGTGTTCATGGGGATCTTGACTGGCTTGCTCGAATCGCAGCCGAATCTTTTGAGAAGATCTCGAGTGTATTTAGCTTGATTGATGAAGATTCCTTCAGGTGATTGCTTCACTTGAAATCCAAGGAAATAATTCATCTCTCCCATCATGGACATCTCAAACTTCTCTTTCATCATCTTCTCGAACTACTGACATATTATCTCGTTTCTGCAGCCGAAAATGATGTCGTCCACGTAGATTTGCACCAGTAAGATGTTATCTCCTGACTTTATGCTGAATAGGGTGCGATCTACTGTCCCCTTCTAAAAACCTTTCTGAAGTAGAAAGTCTGATAGGGTATCGTACCAAGCCCTAGGTGCTTGTTTTACCCATACTGAGCTTTCCGAAGTCCCGTACACACGATGTCGCGCCGAAAGCCGGGCGGTTGTTCCACGTAGACTTCTTCCTTCAGTACGCCATTTAGAAAAGCTGACTTCACATCCATCTGATATACTTTGAATCCTTGATGCGTTGCATAGGCTAGGAAAAGACGAATAGCCTCCAATCTTGCGACTGGTGCGAATGTTTCATCAAAGTCTATTCCTTCTGCTTGACAATAACCTTTGGCAACTAGTCGGGCTTTATTTCTGATGATGACGTTGTTTTCATCACGCTTGTTTTTAAAGACCCACTTAGTACCAATGACGTGCTGATGTCTAGGTCTATCTACAAGCTCCCAAACTTCGTTTCGGACGAACTGGTTTAGCTCTTCTTGCATGGCAATGATCCAGTCAGCATCATTAAGTGCGTCCTCTATCGACTGAGGTTCTTCTGTAGACAAGAAACAAGAATAGAGTGAGCTTTCGCCTTGATTTAATCTCGATCTTGTTCTTATCGTTGCTGATGGATCTCCTATTATGAGATCTGAAGAATGAGCGTCAAGCCATGATCGTTTGAGTCTGGCTTCTTCTTCTGATACAACTTCTGCAGAATCAGTAGGTGTGTTAGGCATTTCAGTAGTACTATTCTGAGATTGCAGTATTTCAGTAAGAATGTTAGGATCTACTGAGTTTCCAGGTTCAGGGGCATTTAGCTCAGGAACAGTAATCGTTCCCCCTGAGTTTATATTCTCAGTAGAGGTCTCAGTTACCACTGCGGGTTCCTCATCGACCGTTGTTACCTATTGTTGATTCTGTTGGTTGAGTCTGAGTTTGTTCATCGTCTGACTCATCATCCCAACAATGCTGGATCTTTTCAGTTTTATCAGTCAGTCCGAGATCCTGTAGCTTGTTGCTGACATCTTCAGTATTTGTCTTTATATCCTTCATGTTCTTAGTAACAAACTCATCAAAAACGACATGAGGGCTTTCTTCCACGCAAAGAGTCCAATAATTACAGACTCTGAAAGCTTTACTGACTCGAGAGTATCCTAAGAATACTCCTTGATCAGATTTGCTATCAAAGACCTTCAACTGATCTTTCCCATTATTGTGGATAAAGCAGGGACAACCGAAAATATAAAAATGAGAAATAGAAGGAATTCTCCCTTTCATAATTCATATGGTGTCTTCATGTGTTGCTGTGTCAGTAGTGAGCGATTCTGAGTATAGCAGGCTGTGTCAATAGCATCTACCTAGAACTTAGAGGGTAGTCCCAAATTTGCTAGGAGCGTTCTTGCTGCTTCTTTGAGTGTTCTGTTCTTTCGTTCAGCAAGTCCGTTCTGCTGAGGGGTGCGAGCAGCTGATGTCTCGTGCTGAATTCCCTCTTTATCGCAGTATTCTTTGACTACTGAGTTGAGAAATTCTATTCCTCTGTCTGAGCGAATTCTTTGAATCTTGATGTTCTTTTCCACACTGAGTTTCTTCAGCAGATTAGGTAGCTCAGTTTGAACATCAGACTTGAGTGCGATGAAGATGACCCAAGTGTATCTCGAGTAGTCGTCAATAACGACTAGGGCATACTTCTTGCCTCTTATAGTCACTGGACAGACTGGCCCGAATAAGTCCATGTCCAGCAGCTAAAGGATTCCATCAGTGGAAGGTGACGGAATAGGTGGATTGTTTTTCTTTGTTTGCTTTTCCTTCAGGCATGCTTCACAATTTCTATCTTTGACAAATGATTCGTTGGGAAGTCCTCTGACTTTGGAGTTCTTGGCAAGCTTGTTCATGGTCTTGAAGTTCAGGTGGCTGAGTCTTTTATGCCATAGCCATCCTGACTTGTCACCAGATTTAGTCTGTGCGAGTAAGCAAGCCTCAGGTTCTGCGGTTTTCCAATCTGCAACGTAGATATTCTTTTTCCGCGAGCCTGATAACACTGTTTTCCCTGTAGATTTATCAACAACATCACAGAAACCAGAGTCAAAGATAACTCTGTTAAGATTATCACAGAATTGACTGACAGAAAGGAGATTATGTTGAAGTCCTTCAACATATGTTACTCTTGGAACTGAAGCAGTCCCAATATTCAGTGTTCTATATCCCCTTGTGTAGCCTTTTGAGTTGTCACCGAACTCAATTCTAGGACCATCTTCTTGTACATAGTTGGTCAGCAGGCTCTTCTGATAAGTCATGTGTCTTGAGCAGCCGTTGTCCACTATCCATGGGTCCTTATGCACCTGCAAAACAGAAGCATCTTTAGGTACCCTTTGGTTCAGTTGGGTCCTTACTGGTTAGTGGGTGATTTCAGAACCCAAATCTGTCTCGGAACCTTAGAAGTCTGAGACTTCTTCTTCTGAACCTTGTCAGCTTTCTTCTCTACAGGACTTGGAGACACTGACTTTCTGCTGATGATTTTGGGTTCAGGCGCTTTCTTCTTCTGAGTCTTTACGCTTCTCCTGACCCTGGGCTCATAGTAGTACGAGCCGTATTGAGCCGGGTGCTCGTACAATGGCTCCTTGTACTGTTCCGCCCATCTAACCTTCTTGGTTCCCCCTGAGTTTGATCTCGATGTCCTGGGGCTGGAACCTTTGGTCAGCTGCTTGTTGCTGCTCGGCTAAGGTGCAATCACTTTCTGTTTGTTCTTCGCCTGAGGTGTGGTGTCAGCAGCTTGCACCTTCCCTCTGACAAACCTATCAGCCAGCGATTCTGAGCTTTTAGAGGTAGAAGCTTCGTGGGTATAGCCATGCCCTTCTTTCATGACAGTTGGTCGTTGTGCTCTGAGCATGCTTTCTAGCTTCTCCTTAGCTCCCAGGTACTGTTCAGTCATTAGTCCTCTCCAGACCTCGTCACTTCTCCTGAGTGAATCATAGTCCTTCTGTACGTCTGAGAGCTTCTGACTGAGTTGGGCTATTTCAGTCTCTTTCTCCGAATTGTCTTTGGTCAGGACTGAGATCTGAGTCTCTTGGAGCTGAGACTTAGTCATAAGAGATTCTATCTCTTCCTTGAGTCTCGCAACTAGCTTCTCTGACTCAGTAGAGACCTGACAATCAGAAGAAAGTCTCTGATTCTCAGCCTTTACCTGTTCAAGTTCCTGAATCGTTCTGTTGAGCTCTCTGCTCAGCTGAATCTGTTCCTATAGCAGGTCGTCATACGCTTGTACTACGTCCAGAGGATCATCCGTGACCGAGCAAGTGTCGTGTGTGCAGTGTGAAGAGGAGGTTATATTAGGTTTAGAATTTACCTCAGCCTCTTTTTCGGCCATCAGACAATGTTCAGTTGATTCCTCAGGAACCGTCTCTCCGACTTCTACTGCTACGAATGCAGCTTCGTCCTCAGAGGAATACATAAATGTATCCTCCTCAATTGAGTTGTTGGATATCTCTACGGCTATGTAGGCCTGTCTCTTCTGGGCAAATTTATCTCTTCTGGCCTGCCGTTCTGCTCTTTGAGCAGCTGAGAGTTCGGGACAGTCGTACTGATAATGTCCCTCCTTCTTACAATTATAACACGTGGATGTTCTGCTGCTTTTTCCAGCTGAAGCTTTTGAAGGACTAGCAGCAGGCTCCGTGTTCCTGCATTTAGTAGAAGGTTTAGATTCTTCCCTTTTTGAATATTCTTTCTTACCTGAGGGAGAATCTCGGTGGTATTTCCTCAGCTTTCTGACTCTCACCTTCTCTCTTTGATATTTGAGAGCCATCAGCGCAAGTTGGTCAGTGCCTGAAGTCGCGGAGGACTTTATTTCGTTTGTGGCCACTACCTTTTTGAATATTCTTTCTTACCAGGGGGAGAATCTCTGTGGTATTTCTTCAGCTTTCTGACTCTCTCCTTTTCTCCTTTGCGAGCTGGTCATTAGCAGATATTTTAGAGGTCTTTGTGTCTGCAGCAGCTACTGCCTTGCTGGAAGAAATCTTTTTGCCTCCAGTTTTGCTGACTGTTGCCTTGAAGGCATGATCGATTTGAGTGTCAGCTGGAGCACTAGAACACTTCTGCGGTAGACTATGCTCCAATTCCTCCATCTTTAATTCTGAAAATATAACATCAGGAGTTAGAGCATTAAGATCAGAGTGACGTAAATAAGTAGCAAACGGAAGCCACTTCTGTCGGGGTAGCGCTCTTATGATCTTTGTGTTCATCTCTTTGTTTGAGAACACTTTTCCCAGCCCGTTTATCACATTGACTTGATTCGTAAATCTGACGCTCAGCTCGTCAATGGTTTCACTGGGCTCCATCGCAAAGGCTTCGAACTTTTGAAGCTCTTATTCGAGCTTGTTCTCTTTGATCTGAGGAGTAGTACAGCCAGGGCGTCCCAAAGTTCCTTAGCTGTCTTGCAATCCTGCACCCTCCCGAGATGAGAGTCAATGAGCGTTGTTAGTATAGCGTTTCGTGCGACTCGGTCGAGGTTATGCAGCTTTTTCTCTTCAGGCGTGAAGGCTGATTTGTCCTTGGGAACCTTCGAACCGGTTTGAGCTCCTTCCACATCAGCGAACTGAATGCTGTCTATCATTGGAATGATGGGTCCGGTTTCCAGTACGTCAGTCATGCTATCGTGCAGCGACGTAAGGTATGCCTCCATTCTTACACGCCATACCATGAAGTTCTCTATCGAGAACATAGGCACCATCCTGATACCTGACATGTCAGACATTATGCGTACGAGTATAAGGATGAATGAAGAGATGCTTGTGCAGTGAAAACGTTTTCAGGATCTGTTCGAGAAGACCAGTAATACAGAACAGGTGGTCAGTAGAACACCGTTTCTCTGATACCAATTGTTGGTCCAGAGACGATGGTCAGGTGTAGAGGGGGGGGTGAATACACCTGATACCAATTCTTTTTCTCGAACCGAAGGACAGCTGAGCTATTTAGTGCAACTGATGAACAGTGCTAAATAATAACCTTCGATCATGGGTCAGAGTGGGTCAGCTACTGAGCTCTCCTACTGACTTTTGTCAATCGTTCGAAACTCAGTCAGAGACTTTGTGTGCGGATAAGTGTGGGGCCCGGAAATCGTCTCAGTTGAAAACATGTTTTCACAAATTAAATTATTTTGGCTGTGCGCTTTTTAAATTACGTTTTATGCAAACTTATGATATTCAAAGGTTTGTATGCAATAAAACAGTAAACAACACAAGCGATTTAACGTGGTTCGGATACGCAAGATCCTACGTCCACGGTCCTGAACAAGGTAGGATAACTTGTTGATTAATCTGAGCAAGTCTCAGCAAGGTATCTATGCACTGGACAGATCCTTCTAAGTTATAGTCCTTAGCGACTTTACAATTCAAACCGAGGTTCGAAAGGGAACGAAACAATCTCCAACTAAGAAGGAGTTCTTACAATAAGAATAATTCACTAAATGTGAACTCCTTCGAAATCTAAGCTATGAATATGGCAATGAGCTTAGTCTAGAGAAGAAGGGATCTAAAATACTCTAGAAGGAAGAATTACAGAAATATTCTAATAATGCAAATTCTTCGCTGGATGATCTGTTTGAGTCTGCTAGAGTGTTTGAGAGCTTTGAGCTTTTTCCCTTGTGATTTTCATTGTTCCGTACGTGGAGCTTCGAATTTCTTCTCTATTTATAGTTGTGAGCTATGGCATATGTTCGTTGGAGACGACGATACCACGTGTCACAAGCTTCCAAAGAAAACGGCCATAAATTCGAACTTGTTGCAGCAGGTCATTTAATTACTGTACATGAGAGCAGCTTTACTGTAGAGATCAGATAAGGCGTTGTCGGCTTCTCATTGGTCGAGGTTTGTGGTTGGTGAGAATGTGTCAGAGGTAGCATTGACCATTCAAACAACCTCGTATGATCTTCTGCTGAACTTCGAAAAGACTTGTACGACTGGGTCGTTTTCTATCGGACACAGTAGACTAGATCAGTCACTGTCTTCTTTGACTGAGTCGGCTGACAAGGATTACATCTACTAAGTAGGTCAGCTGGCAACTGCGAAGGTACTGAGCATTGCATAGGTTCTTCTGCTGATGGCTTATCAGCTGTTGGACTGTCTTCTACTGAGGTGAAGACCGGCTTCTGGCTGAAGAACGCAAGCTTCTTACAAGGATGATGTGGTGTTCTGGAGAGTAACTTCGTCAGAAGATCAATCCAACAACTTACCCCGTACAGGACTTAGACAAAGGATAAATAAAATAAACAAGTCTAACCTATACATCAACTAATCCTAACGACACACTGAACGACTGAGAACAGCTGGGTTTTAGGATCTTCAATTCCATAGTACTACTATGATTTCCCCCAATATTCTTTTAACCACTACTCAGCTGAGTATTATCTACTGACTCATAACCCAACACTTTCTGACTTTGTCCTTCTCCCTTTGATATTTCAGAGCCAGAAGCGCGCATCGTTCAGCAAGATCATCACTAGTGGATTTTGGTACTGTCGTTGTGACTGACTTGCTTGCTGAACTGGGGCTAGCTTTAGATGTGCTGACTTTTGCTTTAAAAGCATGATCGATTGGGGTGTTAGTTTGAGCGCTTACACCTCTTTGGGGTAGACTATGCTCGAATTCCTCTGCCTTTAATTTTGAAAAAGATAATATCAGGAGTTGAAGCATTTAGATCAAAGCGACGTAAATGCAAATGGAAGCCACTTCAGTCGGAGCAGCGCTCTTAGGATCTTTGTGTTCATCTCTTTGTTAGTGATCATCTTCCCTAGTCTGTTGATCACATTGATCTGATTTGTGAATCTGACGCTAAGCTCGTCAATGGATTCATTGGGCTGCATGGCAAATGTCTCGAACTTTTGAAGATCAAACTAGACCTTGTTTTCTTTGATCTGCGGGGTTCCTTGGCTCAGTACACCAAGGGCATCCAAAAGTTCTTTCGCTGTCTTGCAATCTGGCACTCTGTCAAGGTATGAATCATTGAGCATTGTCAGGATTGCATTCTGCGCTACACGATCTAGGTTGTGCAATTTCTTCTCTTCAGGCGTGAAGGCGACATTATCTTTTGGAATCTTTGCCCCAGTCTGTGCCCCTACACCTCCCACAGTAGCAAATTCGACGCTGTCAATCATGGAAATGATTGGTACTGTCTCGAGGACATCAATCATGCTGTCATGAAGCGATGTAATGTGCGCCTCCATTCTGACGCGTCATATCGTATAGTTCTCTACTGAGAACATAGGTATCATCTGAATACCTGACATATCAAACATATTAAGCAGATAGAATAAGGATGAATGAAGACATGCTCGTGCAGTGAAAATATTTTTCAGGATCTGTTCGAGTAGACCAATAAGTTTTCAAAACGATGATCAAAAGAACACCGCTCAGATACCAATTGTTGCTCCATAGATGAGTATCAGGTGTAGATGGGGGGGGGGGTGTTGAATACACCTGAGTCCAAGTTTTTGCTCAAACGCGAAGATCAGTGTACAGAGTTTGCTACTGAACGAGTTCAGTGCCAGTTAAGCCTTATGATCGCGGGGCAGAGTGATTCAACGAGTGAACTCTTTCTACTGAGTCAGTACTGAGAAATTCAATAGATGAATAGAGTGCGGAATAGTGTAGGCCCGATTTCAGTTTATCTCTTTGAAAAACGTTTTGTGCAAACCAAATCAATTTTGGCTAGTGCAGTTTCAAATTTGTTTTATTGAAAGTATGATTTTTCAAGCAGTCTAAACACAGATGCAATTAAACAGTAAATAACACAATAAATTTCTAACGTGTTTCAGATACGCAAGATCCTACATCCACGGTCCTACTGAACAGGAGGTCTTTTTGATTTATCTAAGCAAGCCTCAACAAGGTTTCTGTGCACTGGACCGAACCTTCTAAGTTAAAGTCCTTAGTGACTTTACAGAATCAAACCGGAGTTTGAACGTTTTCTCCAAAAATGAAGCAGTTCTTACAATAAGAATGTTTCACTAAAAGTGAAGTCCTTCACAAGTTCTAAGCTTAAGATCTAACAATGATGGCTTAGAAAAGAGATTGGGCAACAACTCTAAAGAGAAGAACTACTAGGATATTTCTAAAATTTCAAGTTATTCGCTGTATGTAGCAGTGAGCTTGGTAGAGTTCTTGAGAATGTGTTCTTGAATTTTAGCATTTGTTCTCGTTGGTTCTTGTTATGAACTTTGTGTGGTTAGCACACTTCTTCAATGAAGACGATCTCATTAAATAGTTGTGACCCAGACATAGATCCGTTGGACAGGACCATTCCACGTGTCACAAGACTCCAAGGAAAACGACAATATAATTTTAAATGTTGTCGTAGAGTGGTTGGCTTTTTGTACATGAGAGTAGCGTTTGTGTCAGAGTAGGTAAGCTTCGCTTGATTCTCGTTGGTTGTGGTGTGGCGGTAGGTGAGACTTGTTAGAATTCACTCTTCTAGCTGAGTTGACTTTGTCTGAACCTCAGGCACTAAGTATTCCTCTGTTGTCACCCAACAGATAAGGTCGGGCTGTCGATTTCCCTTGTACGGTCAGCAACTGAGTTGCAGCTCCTTTAGTAGATCAAGGCTGATCGTACTGAGTCTTCTATCTGAGTCGGCTGAAGAGCGAACTTCAACTGAGTGCTTTCAGCTTCTGACTCGAAGACAATCAACTGAGCTCTTCTCTCATTCAGTAGATCAAGGATGAGGGTTAGAATAGGAGTTTTGGGATCTTCAATTCCTCATAACAATACGACTTAGTATCCCTACAATTTCCCCCAAAGTACTGACTCATACTTACAATTTTCCTCTGTCAGTAGTCTCTAAATTTTTTACAATTTTCCCCTATTATATGAGCTATGCAGAAACATCTACTAAGTCATATCCTATGTATCCCCCTAATAATGGTCTCCTTGACCACTGACTCATATCTCTACAAACTCTGTGATCGCAGTTCCTGAATTTATGTCTTGAAACCAACAATAAAGATAAAAGCTATTATGAAATTATAGGATAAAATAGATTCATTTCATCAGATTAAATGTGAAAAATATTATAAGCGACCAGATTTATATCTACTTTATACTTGAATTAAAGTTGCGTAGAAAGTGTTCTTCATTTTTTTGCCTTTTGTTCAAGAAAGTGTTCTTTGAATTTTGCTTGAATATGCCATATTTATGTTCAAGAAATTATATTCTTTACTTCTATAATTCAACTTTAACTGTTACATTGTGAGAAAAAATGGACTTTGACAAGAGTGGTAGTTGGACTTCAATAAAAGCTACTCCCTCCGTCTCATAGATCTTGTCTCATTTTTCTAATTGATATGTCCTATAGAACTTGTACCGTTTCCTACAAGATCTCGTGGCTATAAGTTACACTTAATTTGAAGGACCCACTATTCTACATACAACTAAAAATTCTCATTAATAATGATGCAAAATGAAATAAAAATGAAACAAGATCTATGAGATAGAGAATACATTTTTTAATTATGAAATGACTAATAAGATAAGATCTATGAGACAGGGAGAATATATGCTTTAATTAAGAAAATAACTATAAATTTGCACCTAAATAATAAAGGGGTTCGCGTATTTAGCGATAACAATTCCGATTCTAATTTGAGTTATACGTTTAAGGATTTTGAAAAGGTGGGATAGGTGTGTAGGCCCAAGGATAAAACAAAAAAATGAAAATAATAGATGATTTAGGTCCACATCTTTGAAAATAGAAGAATTGTTAATGTCATGCATGCTATACTGTTGGCCCAGAGACGAGTATCAGGTGTAGGGGGGGGGTTTATGAATGCACTTGAGTCCAAGTTTTTGCTCAAACGCGAAGGCTAGTATTTTACTGAGTATGCTACTAAATGAGTTCAGTTACCAATTAAGTCTTCTGATCGCGGGGTAGAGTGATTCAACGATTAAATCCCTTCTACTGACTGATGTCAGTGCTAAGTAATTCAGTAGATGAATAAGTGTGGAATTGTGTATGCCTGGTTTAAGTTCGTCTCTTTTACAAACGTTTTATGCAAACCAATTCAGTTGGCTAGTGCAGTTTTAAATCAGTTTTACTGAAAATACAGTTGACACACAGATGCAATAAAACAGTAAATGACACGAGCCATTTTTAACGTAGTTCGAATACGCAAGATCCTAAATCCACGGTCCTTCCGAACAGGAGTTCTTGTGGATTAATGTGAGCAAGCCTTAGCAAGATTTCTGTACACTAGACATAACCTTCTAAGTTATAGTCCTTAGCGACTTTACACGATCAAACCGAAGTTTGAAGGGTTTTATCTCCAACAAGAAATGAGTTCTTACAATAAGAACGTATCACTAAATGTGAGCTCTTTCAAGTGTCTAAACTTAAGATCTAACAAGGTTAGCTTAGAAAAGAGATTGGAAATAATACTAGAGTGAAGAACTACTAGGATATCTCTAAGATCTCTTGTTCTTCGCTAGATGTAGTAATAAGGTTGCTAGACTGCTTGAGGTATGTGTTCTTGAGTTCTTAGCTTCTCTATTCTCGTTCCTCTGTTGTTCCTCTATTCAATTCTTGAACATGATCTCTTTATGTAGTTGTGACACATGCATAGATCCGTTGGAGGGGACCATGCCATGTGTAACAAGACTCCAAGGAAAACGGTTATATAATTTGAATTTTACCGCAGAATGCTTGGTTTTTTGTGCATTAGAGCATCTTTTGTGTCAGAGCAGGTATGCTCGCTTGCTTTTCATTGGTCGAGGTATAGCGGTAGGTGAGACTTGTTAGACATCAGTCTTCCAGCTGAGGTGACTTCCTCTGAACCTCGGACGCTAAGTGTTCCTCTCCTGACATCCGACTGATAAAGTCAGGCTGTCGATTTCCCTTGTACGGTCTACAACTGAGTTGTACTTTATTTAGTAGATCAAGGATGACCATACTAAGTCTTCTTTCTGAGTCGGCTGAAGAGTGATCTTCTACTTAGTGCTTTCAGCTACTGACTCTAAAGAGACACTACTGAGCTCTTATCTCATTCAGTAGATCAAGGATGATCATACTGAGTCTTCTTTCTCAGTTGGCTGAAGAGTGATCTTCTACTGAGTTCTTCCAGCAACTGACTCGAAGACAAACTACTGAGCTCTACTGAACCAATGACATGAGGTTCTGGAGCCTTAACTTCTCTGCTGAAGTTTAGTCTAACAATTTACCCCTTGCAGGACTTAGACATATTAATCTAGAAAGATCAAAGCATGTCTAGCCTATTAGATTATGTCGGTTCATCACACACTCAGGGTTTATGGGTCTTCAATTCCTCATAACTTTATACAACAGTTACTCAGTATCAGAGGTATTGAATCATCTACCAACAATTTCCCCAATTTACTTACTCATCCCTACATATCCCTAAAATTTCCTCCTAATTGATGATGCCCAAACCATTAACCCTAACAACTGAAAGAATTACAACACAGATTAACAGTTACACAAGGGCACGTCCGAAGAAATTAAGCTAAGTGAGTGTGTGTTGATCACTTTATTGATCAGTCGTGATAATGAACGACATAGCCATAAGAATTTGAGTGGTTGCCTGGCCATGTGAAATACTTATTTCATTGATAGTGAGATGGTTACATATACATCAGTACTATACTACCAAAAGAAGATATGAGAGAGAAAGGCAAAGACTGAAAGACGGTTGAGACTTCTGAAAGATCTGAACTTCTGAATCGTCGATTTGAAGTCAGTAGACTTGGCATTTTGAAGTTCTAACCCATAGGATTTGTAGATGGCTTCCTTGAGACATTTGATCTATGGAAGATCTCCTTTAATTTGGGAAGACAGCTCGTGCAGGTTCTTCTCTTCTGGCATAAAGGCGGCTTTATCTTTGGCAATATTTGCCCCAATTTGTGCTCCTACCCCTCCCACGGCAGCAAATTCGACGTTGTCGATCATGGGAATGATTGGTCCTATCTCGAGGACTTCAGTTATGCTGTCATGCAGCGATGTAAGATACGCCTCCATTCTGACGCGCCATACCGTGTAGTTCTCTACTGAGAACATCAGTACCATCCGAATACCTGACATATCAAACATGTTGAAGCAAATAGTATAACGATGAATGAAGAGATGCTCGTGCAGTGAAAAAGTTTTTTAGGATCTTGTTCGAGTAGACCTGTAAGTTTTTAAAAACGATGATCAAAAGAACACCGCTCTGATACCAATTGTTGGTCCAAAGACGAGTATCTGGTCGAGAGAGGGGGGGGGGGGGGAATACACCTGAGTCAAAGTTTTTGTTCCAACGCGAAGGTCAGTATTTCACTGAGAATGCTACTAAACGAGTTCAGTTGCCAGTTAAGCCTTCTGTTCGCAGGGCAGAGTGATTCAACAACCGAATCCCTTCTACGAATTGATGTTGGTAGTGCGTAATTTAGTAGATGAATAAGTACGGAATTGTGTAAGCCCAGTTTAAGCTCGTCTCTTTGAAAAACATTTTTATGCAAACCAATTTAGTTGGCTAGTGCAGTTTTAAATATGTATTACTGAAAATATGATTTTTCACACAGTTGAGATACATATGCAATAAAGCAGTAAATGACACGAGAATTTTTTAATGTGGTTCGGATACGTAAGATCCTAAATCTACAGTCCTGTCGAACATGAATTCTTGTTTATTAATCTGAGCAAGCCTCACTAAGGTTTCTGTACACTGGACATAACCTTCTAAGTTATAGTCATTAGCGACTTTACACTATCAAACCGAAGTTTGAAGAGTTTTATCTCCAACAAGGAAGGAGTTCTTACAATAAGAATGTATCACTAAAAGTAAACTTCTTCAAGTGTCTAAGCTTAAGATATAACAAGGTTAGCTTAGAAAAGAGATTGGGAACTATTGGGAACAACTCTAGAGTGAAGAACTACTAGGATATCTCTAAGATTTCTAGTTCCTGCTGGATGTAGCAATAAGGTTGCTAGAGTGCTTGAGTATGTGTTCTTGAGTTTCTTAGCTTCTCTGTTCTCGTTCGTCTGTTGTTCATCTCTTCAGTTCTTGAAGATGATCTCTTTATATAGTTGTGACTCATGCATAGATCCATTGGAGGGGACTATACCACGTGTCACAAGACTCCAAGGAAAACGACCATATAATTTGAATGTCGCAGCAGAGTGGTTGGGTTTCTGTGCATAAGAGCAGCTTTTGTGTCAGAGCAGGTAACCTTCGCTTGCTTCACATTGGTCGAGGTATGGCGGTAGGTGAGAGTTGTTAGACATCAGTCTTCCAGCTGAGTTGACTTCCTCTGAACCTCGAACACTAAGTATTCCTCTGCTGATATCCGACTGATAAAGTCAAGCTGTCTATTTCCCTTGTACGGTCTGCAACTGAGTTGTAGTTTATTCAGTAGATCAAGGATGATCCTACAGAGTCTTCTTTCTGAGTCGACTGAAGAGTGATCTTCTACTGAGTGCTTTAAACTACAGTATCTGAAGACAAACTACTGAGCTCTTATCTCATTCAGTAGATCAAGGTTGATCATACTGAGTCTTCTTTCTGAGTCGGTTGAAGAGTGACCTTCTACTGAGTGCTTCCAGCAACTGACTCGAAGACAAACTACTGAGCTCTACTGAACCGATGACATGGGGTTCTGGAACCTTAACTTATCTACTGAAGTTCAGTCCAACAATTTACCCCTTACAGGACTTAGACAAATTAATCTAGAAAGGTCAAAGCATGTCTAGCCTATTACATCATATCGGTTCATCACACACTTAGGGGTTTTGGGATCTTCAATCCCTCATAACTTTATACAACAGTTACTCAGTATCAGATGTACTGAATCATCTCCCAACAATTTCCCCCATTAACTACATATCCCTACATATACTTTTAAAAGTATGGCTAAAAAATATATGTTTTTTTTGAAAGTGACTATATCTATATATTTATCCAATTATATGTTCTGTTATTTGTAATTCACTTTCTCGATTATGATGTTTCAAGTTAAGTGTCTCATTTCAAAAAAATAAAAATTGTACAGATCAAATTTAATTATCAATAATCAAAAACCATCACCATATAAATCACATAAATGAGCACAATAGTGGAAAGAATGAAGTATTTCTTTTTTGAAAAATGACCATAAAATAACGCAGCAGTTGTACTTGCAATTTGATATGTCAAATCAAATATTATCTATATTCCGCACGGCCTTAATGCAAAATAATGATCCACATACCACATGTGATCCTTTTGAATATGTATTATTTCTGCTTCGAGAAGTAACCATCAAACAATGCACCGAAGTATTGGCATGTCAAAATTAATATTGTGTTCCTGGATCTCGAATTGTGTGTTTCAGGTAATAATGTAGATAAATTATATGTAACACTTGCAACTATATTTGTGACATATAAGATGATTTTACAATTTATGGGATATAAATAAATTTTTTACGGACCTCAAGCCCCTTAAAACATGCTTAGCAGCTTAGGTGCCATGAATTATTGTAACATAATAAACTAAGTCTTAAGAGTCGATATTTCTACGTGTAACTTTTAGTATAAATATTTTGTTAAAGTCTTTTAGACAAAACATATCAGTTCAAATTTATAATATATTTAAATGATTCAAAACACAAAAGTATGCATTTTCTAATGCTAAAATGTGTTGAGTGATGATTCTATCCTCAGCAGTGTCGGTAAATAGTGGGAAATGATTCAGTCTTCTGTGTTTTCATACACTCAGTAACCCTGTGCTTTGAAAGAGTCTATGAAGATTTGAGGATCCCAAAACCCTATATTGATTGGTGAACCATTATGTTGTAATATGTTTTGTCTCTGAGGTTTCAGACTCAGCAGACCCTCTGCTCTGGTTCAGGCACTCAGTAGATTATCCGCCTCAGCACCAGAAGTAGAAGACTCAGTGATAGTGGACTCAGCAGGAGCAGTATACTGAAAGGAGTCAGTAGAACTGAACTCAGCAGGAGTAGTTCACTGAACTAAGAGCTGATCTTCAGTAGAGCCGACTCAGCAAGAGCATGCTACTGAATCAGAGATCAGACTCAGCAACGGCCAGACAGTCTTCTGACTGTCAGAATCTTTGAAATCATTTCAGTAGAGTCAATACGAGGAAAAGAGAAATTAGCTTCAGATCTCCTTGAAGTCTGTTCTGCCTCAACCACTTTCTGAACCTCGGCCAATGACAAGCAGACACGTACCCTATATCAACTAAAGTTGCAAGTCAACAACTTTCCAGAAATGGAGGGAAAGGACACTACCACCATACTTCAAAAGAGCCGTTAGCTACCCAAAAGAGAGAGACAAATGATCGTCGTCTCCAACGGATCTATCCTAATCTCTTCTCTATAAATAGAGGGATAAATCAAATTTGAAGCTCACCGAACCTTCGCATACACGAGAGAACACACAGAGCATTCAAACGAGCAATTTCAAAAAGCCTAAGTCTTCTGCAAGAAGTTCGAAGAATTTATCTCCGGCAAAAGACTACATTCCAGCTCTTAGGGAACCAAGCTTAACTGATTAATACAGCCTCTAGTATCCAAACGACGTTACATGAACCCAAAGCTATATTCAGTTGTTCGTCGTTCTAGAAGCCACTTCCTTGTTCCCTATCCCTCTAACCTAAGCTCAATAGAATATATCCATAGCTTAGACGAAGGAGTTCACCTTCGAACTGATCCTTATTGTAAAGGACTCCTTCACAGTTGGAGAGTTTTTCAAACACTCAGTTTGATAACCTTGCACACTGATACTTGCTCAGTATAAATCTCAAGACCAGTGTTTGTCCAGCGTACAAACCGACTGAGACTATCTCAGTATAATAAATAGCTTTCTGATCTTTCGGAACAGTGGACGTAGGATTTTGTGTCCAAACCACTTTAAAAATCTCTGTGTCTTGTGTTCTATTTTTAACTGTTGCATTGATTTACTGTTCATACTGTTTGCCGTAAAGTATCAGAAGGAGAAGGAGAGACGCAGAAAAGTGATAAAGCCCTCAGAGAATCCAAGGGTAAGTCGGAATATACGCCTAAGCGCACTCCTGACTCGCATACTTCTGAATGCAGGAAAAATGATGACTTAGCACAGTCGAAAGACAGTGAAAGTAAGGAAGAAAGAGTCTCCACCTGCTATAACTGCAAGAAGCCAGGACACTATCGCATGATGGCTTGTCTTGAGCTCGATGCTTGCTGAACGAGCAGCACGAAAAGCAAGGAGGGAGAAGTTCATCAAGAAGAGACAAGCATACATTGCTGGTGAACTCTCAGAAGACTCAGATGAAGTCGATTCCTTCATGGATTCATCTAACGATGAAGCAGCTTTCATGGCCTTAGAGCTTGAAGCTGAAGAAGATGCTGAAAAAGTGTCTCATGGCAGGAGAATAAGATGAGGTAAACTCACATGAACCATTTAATTCCTCTTCACATTGCACACACGACACTCTTTTAGGAGCAAACGAGAATCTGGACGTCGCGATTGCATATGAAGAACTACTCGACGAGCAGATCCAGATGAGTTTGCAATTCAGTAAGACTCTTCAGGAATTGGATACCCTGAAAGTAGAGAATCGGAGACTTTCTCAGGAGAGTCAGGCTGCAACTGAGTCAGAAGGACTTGTGTTGAGATTCAGGGAGGAGATAAACTCTCTGATGGCCAATTCTCAGCATCAAGAAGATCAGATCTCAGTCTTGACCAAAGACTTGACTCAGAAAGATACTGAACTGAGTCTACTGAAGCGAGAATTTTCAGGACTTCAGATCGAGCATGAAACGCTGAAGAAAAGTGATGGTGTCTGGAGGAACCTGATGACAGAGCGATACATGGGCGCTGAAAAGAAGTTGGAGGCTATGCTAGCAAGCAATGAGCCCAAGCATTGCAAGGAGGGACTTGGATTCAGCCAGGGAGCCTCCTCATCTGCCCCCGTACGCTCAGGAAACCGGCTAGCTGATAGGTTTGTTCAAGGGGAGACCATCAATACAGACATACTAAACCCCCTAGCCAAGAACAAACAGAAGATGAAGGCACCTCATCCTAGTCATCAACAATCTGACAAGAAGATGAGCACCAGATCACCCCAGTTCAGTCAAGGGGGAACCAACCAAGCTAAATGGGTTGATCAGTATGGACCTCCTCAGCTGACACATCCAGCTCAGTATGGGTCATATTACTATGATCCTATAGTCAAGAGAGGATCCAAAAGTCAGAAAAAGAAGAAGAAAGTCGTGCAGAATGCAAAGGTCAGCAGTCCACCCACTAAGAAGATCAGGACTCCTGAACCTGAAAAGCTTCAGAAGTCAGCAGTGACCAGTCCAGTGGTAAAATATGTTGACACAGATGGAAAGAAACTGTCTGAGACCACCAGAGTCGTAAGACAGAAATGGGTTACCAAAACTAACATCTAAGGACCCAAAATCAAAAATAAAGGGTACTTAAATATAATTCTATTTTGCAGGTGCACAAGGACCCTTGGTACGTTGACAGCGGATGTTCAAGACACATGATGTACCAAAAGGACTTGCTGAAGAATTATACTACTGAAGAAGGACCCCGAATCGAGTTTGGAGACAATGCTAAAAGCTACACCAGAGGCTACGGAACACTCGGCATTGGAATTGCAATAGTTCCAAGAGTATCATATGTTGAAGGACTTTAGCATAATCTTCTCCCTATTAGTCAATTTTGTGATAACTCGAATAGAGTGATTTTTGACACTGGTTTCTATGATGTTATTGATAAATCTACAGGGAAAACAGTGTTATCAGGTTCGCGCAGAAAGAACATATATGTTGCTGACTGGAACTCAGCTGAACCTGAAGCTTGTTTGTTGGCGAAGAATGACAAGAGAACGGGGTGGCTTTGGCGCAGAATACTCAGCCATCTCAAATTCAAAATGCTCAACAAACTGGCTAGAAACACTATAGCAAGAAGACTGCCGAATGAAGTATTCAGCAAAGACACTCATTGTGAAGCATGCCTGAAGGGAACGCAAACAAGGAATCAAAATCCACATGTTCCATCTCCTTCCACTGATGGAATCCTTCAGCTGCTACATATGGATTTTTTCGGTCCAGTCTCTCCAGGAACGATCAGAACTGTTCTCTACTGACAAAGCAGCATAAGAAGACAACATATGAACTATGGAACGGCAGGAATCCTTCTTTATCTTATTTCCATATTTTTGGGTGTTCGTGCTTTATCCACAATAATGGGAAAGATTAGCTGAAGACTTTTGATAGCAAGTCAGATCAGGGAGTGTTCTTAGGATACTCCCGGGTCAGCAAAGCTTTCAGAGTCTTTAACTATCGGACTCTTTGCGTGGAAAAAAACCCTCATGTTGTTTTTAATGAGTTTGCTACTGAAGACAGGAGCAGAAACTCTGAACCTGAATCTGAGGACATTAGTAAACAGCTACAAGATCTGAGCTTAAAAGATTAAGTCGAAAAGATCCAGCGATGTGGGGATGATTATTCAGATAAGGAAATTGAAGACAAGTCTACTGAATCTCAGCTAGCAGCAGAAGTAGCTGAACAGATTGACTCTCCAGAACAGAGTCAATCCCAGGTAACTCAGGTCGATGAAGAAACCCCAGTGCTAACTGAGACCTCTACTAAGAATAATAATTCAGGGGGAACTAATGATGTTCCTAAGATAAATGCCCCTGAACTTGGTGACTCAGTAGATCACACTCTTGTAACTGAATTGCTTCAATCTCGGAATAGTACAACTGAAATGCCTAACTCACCAACTATCTGTGTTGAACAAATTTCAGATGAAGAGTTGAAACATCGTAGATCGTGGCTGGACGCTCACACTCCTGATTTAATTATTGGAGATCCTTCAGCAAGAGTAAAGACAAGATCCAGATTCTGTCAGGGAGAAAGCGTCTTATATTCCTGCTTCTTATCTACTGAAGAACCTCAGTCAGTTGAGGATGCAATGAAAGACGCTGATTGGATCATAGCTATGCAGGAGGAGCTGAATCAGTTCACGAGAAACGAAGTTTAGGAGCTTGTTGACAGACCCCGACATCAACATGTGATAAGAACAAAATGGGTCTTCAAGAACAAGCGAGATGAAAACAACGTCCACTACTACAAATTTGACATACGACAACACTAAAAAGACAACGTTTTTGACAAAAAACCGTTGTCGTAGCTCAAAAAACTGTTGTCATAGCCAAAACCGTTGTCTTTTATACCAAAAGTGCGCTAATAGACATCGGATTTTGACTAGCGTTGTCGTTGTTGCGTTGTCGTTTGGTGAAAATTGCACTGATAGACAACGGTTGACACTACCGTTGTCGTATGTGTGTTGTTGTAGTTGAATGATGCGCTAATAGACAACAGTTTCGCCAAACCGTTGTCGTAGGTTATGCAATGCGTGTATAGACAACGGTTTTTGTGACCGTTGTCGTTTAACCATTGTTGTAGTTTAAATTCTCACTCATCGACAACAGTTTCATCAACCGTTGTTGTTTATCATTTGTCTTTTATCGAAATTTGTATGTATTAATTGCAAATTGCATATATTTCTTTAAATGTAATAAAATAAAAATTAAATAAAAATCTAAATTAAAAAATCAATAATTTTATATTTTAATATATGATTTAAAATAAATTATAAAATTAAATAAGTTTTAGATATTTTTTTGATTAATACATTAATTCCATCTCTTAAATGATGATACTATTAGATCGTACTTAGATTATTTAAGTTTTGATACAAATATTATATTATCTTCACTCACTATTATTAGTAATAAAAAATTAACATTTAATATTTTTTATACAATAAAAACATATTATTTATTATGTTTTAAGATGAATCCAAACTATAAATCTAATTTAACCCGAAAAAAATAAATATAAACTAACCTTTTTTGTTTTATCTTCTTTTTGCGTAAATAATGATACATTTAATTTCATTCTAAATACTACTAGATAAAATGAAAACCCCAGATCCCTCCTTCAAGTACCGCCAGTTTTCGACTCGTTCTACCGCGCCGCTTCAAACACAGAGAGAATTGTAGTTCAAGTTCATCCATGAGAATCTGTGGCTGCTTCCGGACCTAAAAAATGAACTCACTTCCATTTTCAATCCAAACTCATAATCCCATCAACAATCTTACTCCTCGATTCAGATCTCTCATAGGGAAATTCAGCCTCGTCGAATCTTGTGCTCCCAAAATCAGTTCAAACACAAATTCAGTTGTCTTAAGCAGAAGAGAAGCTGTGGGCGCAGGCTTTCGCTTCGGCATTCTTCAATTTCTTCTGCGGAGGGCTGCCGCCGCCGCGTGAATTCACAGCAGATCCCTCAGGACTCGCCTACTGTGATAAGGTTATCGATAGTGGACCTAAACCCATTAAAGGCCAGCTCATTAATGTAATTCAAATCGCTCTCTTACCTTTGATTTTTGTCTAATTAGTGATTTATTTAAAATAATTTTACAGGCGCATTATAAAGGAAGGCCGGAAGATGGGAAGGTATTTGATAGCAGTTGCAATAGGGGAAAGCCTCTTACCTTTCGATTAAAGGATGGGATGATGGAATTCTAGGTGGAGAATGAATTCCACCCATGCTACCTGGTAATATAATACTCCTATTTGCTTCATCTCCTATTTCAATGGATGATATAATCCTTCGAGGAGGGCTCAATGGATGATAACTCTGTTGAGGATTTGGTTGAGAGGTACGATATTAGTTCCTCAATATAACTTTGCCTAAATGCACCATTTTCTTGGATGATCAATCATCATTGTATTGTTTTTCGACTTGTGTTGATGGTTCAAAATCGTGTAGAAGTGCCCATTGTTGGACAAAGACCTGAGAGAGATGACTCAGAGGTGCGAATTTGTGTAGGGGCTTCTGATGTCTACTTTTCTTGATAATCTATGAGCAATATATGTATGCGGGTGTACGAAAATGGAGATCAAAATTCGGAGAGGTTAAGGATAAGGGAACAACTTTAAATGAGGAAATGGACCTAAGTTGTTTCTACTTAGAATCTATCTGGGCTTATGTATGTGAGAACATATATTTATGTGCAGAATAAACTATGAATCTAGTAGTATGTACTATTTTATGCTGTTGTTTGGTAATGAACTTCTTTTGTTATAGTATGTACGTATTTATATTTCAATCGTAGAACAATGAATTATTATTACATTACGGAATTTCTTGATAAGTATTTTATGGAAATATTACAGGATTTTATTGGCTTTATTGATGGTGGTAAATTGTATATAACCTGTTGTAAAAAAGACATACCACAACAGTGGTAATGTTTACGACAACGGTTTTTAGCCATTGCCTAAAGTACCTTTCACAACGGTATAAATAATGGAAAGACAACAGTTACAAATCGTTGTCATAAATACATACTACAACAGCTGAAAAAGTGAAAGACAACGATAGGAAACTCTTGTTGAATATACATACGACAACGGGAAAAATTGATAAGACAACGGTTTTTTATTGTTTTCTAAAATTCATATGACAACGCTTAAAAAAGGATACGACAACAGTTTTATATCGTTGTCGAAAGATGAAATGACAACGGGTGGAACATTTAAAAGACAACGGTTTACAACCGTTGTCAAAAATCTTAAAGACAACGGTTTTTCACCGTTGTCTATCAGCGAAAACTACGACAACGGTACCTACGACAACGCGATGTTTCATGATAGACAACGGTTTTTAATCGTTGTCTATTAGCATTTTTGTTGTAGTGGTCATAGTAAGGAATAAAGCAAGACTCGTGGCAAAAGACTACTGTCAAGCTGAAGTGATAGATTTCGATGAAACGTTCGCTCCAGTTGCAAGATTGGAGGCAATCAGACTATTCCTAGCCTACACAGCACATCAAAGATTCAGAGTTTATCAAATGGATGTGAAGTCTGCTTTCCTGAACGGCGTGCTGAAAGAAGAAGTCTATGTGGAACAGCCTCCCGGCTTTCAGCAGGGACATCAAGTTTATAGACTCAGAAAGGCTCTGTATGGGTTAAAACAAGCACCCAGGGCTTGGTACGATACCCGTCTGAGTTTCTTCTTCAGAAAGGTTTTCAGAAGAGCACAGTAGACCACACATTATTCAGCATTCGACTGGAAGATGACCTATTACTTGTGCAGATCTACGTAGATGACATCATCTTCGGCTCGAAGAACGTCATCATGTGTCAGCAGTTTGAGAAAATGATGAAGGACAAGTTCGAGATGTCAATGACGGGAGATATGAACTATTTCCTCGGTTTTCAAGTCAAATAATCTGAGAAGGGAACGTTCATCAATCAAGGCAAGTATACTCGAGACCTCATCAAGAGATTCGGTTGCACATCCGGCAAACCAATCAAGATCCCGATGAACACGAATATGAAGATCGATCTTGATAAAGAGGGAGTATCAGTAGACCAAACTGAATTTCGTGCTATAATTGGTTCTTTATTATACTTAATAGCTACTCGTCCTGACATAACTTATGTTGTAGGTGTCTGCGCTCGATTTCAATCAAATTCGAAGCAGAGTCATATGAACTCAGCAAAGAAGATTCTTCGCTATCTTAGAGGAACACCTGACATGGGTTTATGGTATCCAGCTGATGATAATATTGAACTAACTGGGTATTCTGATGCTGACTGTGCAGGATGTAGAATTGACCGAAAGTCAACTTCTGGAACGTGTCAGTTCCTCGGCAGTAAGCTGATCTCATGGTTATCAAAGAAACAACATTCAGTAGCGACGTCAACTACTGAAGGTGAATACATGGCAGCCGGAAGTTGCTGCGCCCAAATCCTTTGGCTGAGACAGTAGCTACGCGACTATGACGTCATTCAGAATGAAGTGCCGATCTTTTGTGACAGTACCAGTGCCATTGCAATCACTTATAATCCTGTACTTCATACGAGATGCAAGCACGTGGACATTAGACATCACTTCATTCGTGACCATGTCGAAAGGAAGGATATCAGGATGGAAAAGATCTATACTGACCATCAAAGGGCTGATATACTGAACAAGCCTCTAGCTGAAGCCAGATTCAGAGAACTTTCAGTAGAGCTAGGTCTGTTGGACCCTACTGACTCCAGTCAGTAAGAGGATTCAGGAGAGGAGCATTCTGTAAGGGAGAATGTTCACTCTCAGTGCTGAGTAAAATCAGTACGTAGAGACTCAGCAACCATCTACATGAGGTATCAGCTGACTATGATGTTCAGCTAATAGGTTTGCTTATCTCTACTCTGTAGCCTATAGAACTACTATGTGCATTTATGAATCAGATTCAGCATCGTATTCAATGCCTTAGGAAATGTCATTTAATTTTTAACGGATCACATTTAATACACGACATTCTATGTACAAGCATGCTAAACTCTGCAACGCGTTAAATGCATGTCGTATCAAGTTACTACTTAGGCTATTTACAACTAGCTTTTGACTTAGGCAACTAATATGATCATTACCTATTATATAAAACTCAATCCTAGCCGTCGATCTCAAAAAGCGCGTTCAAACTGAACCATTGATCTTTTCACTGTTTTTCTTCTCTAAGATATATATATTCGTTCAAAATGTTTGAAACTGCCATTTCATATTTGCAAATATCTTAAGTACCCGAGATTTTCTGAGATCCTTATTACCTTCTATCTAAATTTTCTTCAAAATCTTCAGAAAATCTTTTGGTAATTCTTGAATGATCATTTAGTATCATATGCTCTTATCTCTTTTATACCTTTATCGATACTGACCTATACTGTGTATGCAGATTATCAGAATGACAGGAAATGTTGTTATGGCTCTGGAAAATATGCAAGAGATCCTTGAGAAGGATCGAGTCTGGTGCGAGCCAGTCATGGAGTTTGATGAATGTGACCTAGACTTCATGGAGGAGATCTTCTACGCTCTCCGAGAGACTGGTCTGGAAGGATTCCTGACGAGGAGGCCGACCTTCTTCCTCCCGCGACTAGTAGCAGAGATCTACTCGAATTCTGATTCAGTAGAAGGAGACATCAGAGGAAGATTCGTCATTCATATAGTAGGCGATCCCTCACGCAGCAATATAGAAGTGAAGCAGATGTTTATCCGAGAAGCTCTTCAGAAAAGCTTCAATCTCCCCAACACAGGACTCAGCACCGTCGCATATAAAGACCTTACAGAGTTCTGCGAAAAGCCAATAGTTTTTAGAGCCGCATTTCCCAAGAACACAATGCTCCCTCAGCACAGAGCATTGGCGTACATAGTGACTCAGTTGCTGATGAGTCAAGCTGGCTCTTTTGACCAAGTGTCAAGGCCCAAGCTGCAACTAATGATGGCTATATATGATCAAACCAAGATCAACTGCAGTCAGCCAAATTTGATAAGGCATCCAACAGGCTGAGCGTCAAAGGAAAACTCATATACGGACTGAAACTCTCAGTCATGATAGAGGATTTCTGCACATCTGACAAAGTCACCTTCACTGACAAGCAATACTTCAACGTGAAGAAAGTCAGATTCCAGAATAGGGCAGCAACCCTTCAACAGATTGGCTCAGGGCCAGCTGCACCTAAGGTCGGGACTCAGCAGACCTCAACACCGAAGAAGAAGAGGTCCCCACCTAAATCCACGCCTAAGGCACCAACCAAGAGGCTGAAGATGGTCAGCGAGGTTGTGCCTACTAAGGCTGAGGTGGAACCAGAGGCCGTCATTACTCAGCCACCTTTACAGCTGAGAGACGAGCCAGAGTCTTCTGAGAAGACTCAATCAGTGGAGAAGATCGTCTCCACTGAACATGGAAAAACAGTGGACCAAGGGGTCCCAGTTGAAGAAGTTCAGACTCTGGAGAGCTCCTTGGACATCCCTCCACTCAGCAGCATCCCATCTGCTGAGAAACAGGCGTCTCCGATCGAAGTTGATGACTCAGAGATAGCCTCGGAGTCAGAATCTGTCGGGATGGAGGCTTCAGTTCTCAAATCTAGAGCCTCCCGGGAGATTGCCGAAGTGATTCCGAAGATTGCCAGCCACTCAGATCTTGTCCTAGTGGCTAGGCAGGCGATACTCCACATGTTGATCAGGTTCGACAAATGGCACAACCTGAAGCGACTAGTCATTCACCATTCCTGTGAATCAGCACCACGAGGAAGAGCTGCTGATCAGGGAAGATTGGCTACTCAGAGCTATCTGACCTCGGCACGCTCGAGGATCTGAGGGCGGCTATGCTTGCACTGCTGAACAACAGACAACCTGTCTCAGCACCTGGGCCCTCAGATGGGTCTGACCCCGATGGTCAGGACCCACCCTGTGATTCAGGCCCTCAGAAGCCTGATGAGGGAACTCAATAGGACAAGGATGCACTGCATCTACTGTTGACCCTCCACTCAGCATCCTTGGTCCTGGGCAGACGGTGGCTGATACTTCGAAGGCAGTTGATCCTGCTCAGCTTCTTCTCGAATCTGCTTTCGAAGTAGCGCTCAGCCTAAACAGCCATCGTTCGAAGACAGTGGCCAGGGCACTAAAGAATCAAGGCAGTCAGAATTGCCTACTTGCCCGTACCGTCCACAAAACTTGGCGGCAAACTACTGAGGCATAGAGTGCAGAGCTGCAGGGACTCAGAACAGCCATCTCAACATCTCAAGTCCCTGAATTCTCCAGCATTCTGACGAATGCCTTAGATGCGTAGAGAGCTGACTTCGAGGCTTAGCTCAAGACGATTCAGGAAGGTCAGGATAAACTGATGAATGATTACAAGGTCGCTCTAACCGCTCACACTGAATCAGTCACTGCCATCTCTCAAGCCAATGAACTCAGAATAGAGAATATTCAGAAGGCCGTTGAAGAGAAGGTAGAGCAGCAGCTGAAAGAATTCAAGGCTGCGGTTGATCTCTAACACAAGAAATACAGTGATCAACTGACTAATGAGAGGAACGAGCTGCATGAGGCACTGACAAAGATGCATACTAGATTGGACGATCAGTCAGCCTCACAAAGATGCATACAGAAAGGTATCTGCTCCGCCCCCAACCCTAATTGCTGATGCCAAAAAGGGGGAAGGTGTATTAGAGAAAATAAAAAAGGGGGAAGGTGTTAAGGAGTCGATACTGAAAGCTCTGAAGAAAGCAAGGTCAGTAGCAGGGGCAACTACAACTCAGTTATCTGCCCCTACTGGACCTACTGAAACTGACGAGGCCCAGAGTGTCTCAGCTGCAGCTGCAGCATCAACTGAGACTGACCCAAGTGGCTCAGGAGCCAAAGAAGTCGCTACTCAGGCAACACAAACTCCCTCGGATAATAAAAAGGAAGTTGTTGAGTATGCTGACGAGGAGTCAGAAGAGGAAGAAGCTCCTCTCCCTCCTCCAGTTGCCGGTAAAGGCAAGAAACCTCTGAAACTCCCAACCCCTCCCTCCAAGAAGAAAGGACCCAGTAGGTTCATAACCCCGGAGGAGGAGGCTCAGATAGCCGCAGATGAGAAGCTGTCTAGGGAGATAGCCGAAGCTGAAGCAGCCAACAAACCTAAGCAGAATCCTGTCAAAGGCAAAACTAAGGCTCCGGCTGGAGGCAAGAAAACAGGTGTTAGGCTGCCTCCTAAACACTTAAACTCAGCGACAAGGCTGATAAAGAAAAGGAGAAGGAGCAGCAGAAACATCAATCTACTAGGCAACATGGGACTTACAAAGAAAAATCATCCACGCCTACTGACTCAGAAGACGAGCCACCTCATAAGCCCTCCTACACTGCCTCGAAGGCACAGGAACAAGAAATGGAAGAAATCTGGGCTCAGTTAGACAGATACTTATACAGAGGTGAAGAGACCAGGAAAATAGAAGCAGCCAGAGAGAGAATAAGGATGGCAGATCTTGAAGCTCTCAGGCTGAGAACTGAAAAGGAAGCGAGTCAAAGGATTCCAGAAAAGGCGGACATTCCCTATAGATACAGGAGATTCAGGAAGCCGACTGATCTGAAGACTCACATATGGCCTAGAACAAATGAATGGATACCAGTGGAATTCACTCAGAGGTGGGAAGCACTGAAGATCTAGTTTATTAAGAGGAACTACTTCTGGAGATTCTTGTCTGAGAAGCGCAAGTCAGTGGCATATACTAAATGGATCATGAGAGCCGACTTAGATAAGTAAGCCAGACTACAAAAAGTTGTCAAAGAAAATGTTGAAGTCAGAGTTCCAGACCCCAGAATCCTGCCACCCCCACAGAGACTTGATGGATCCATTCACTATGGAGTTATAAAGAAAGAAGTGAAGGACGCTACTGAAGCCAAATTCCTTGATGAAGAAGACCCAATGGACTTTGCTGAGATACTGAAGCTGAGAAATGTCACTTATCGCATGTATGGAGTGCCTCTTCCTGAAACTCAATCTCAAGATTTCAAAGACAGGATTAGGCAGTTCAAATGACTTCTTGCTTCTGTGTTCTCCTTGTATCTTTCTTTCTTGTTTTTAGTCTAGCGGAGATGTAACTGTACTGATATTCTTATATATATATTATCTCTGTTTGGCTTTGACAATATCTTATTGTCTGATAGCCGTGTTTATTTATGCTTAACACTCAGAATTACAGAAGTGATTACTGACTCACACACTCACTGTCAGTTATTTATTGTCAGTTGTTGCTTAGCTAGATTCTAATAGACTTGATAGTATTTGGGGAAAATGTTGTTAAGACAGGGGGAAATTATTATTCAGACTCTATATATGTTCTGACCTTCTACCCTGATCCCCTCAGTAGTCTAGGACTTAAAGAACAACTCCACTGATCCTACTTGTAATACTTTGTAAGCAGCTCTGTTTCTGATAAGTCATAGTGTTAGGTTGTTTAGTTGATAGTTGTTAGGTTTTGGCATCATCAAATAGGAGGAAAATATTGGGTGATGATTCTATCCTCAGCAGTGTCGGTATATAGTGGAAAATAATTCAATCTTCTGTGTTGTCATACACTCAGTAGCCCTGTACTCTGAAAGAGCCTATGAAGATTTGAGAATCCCAAAACCCTATATTGATTGGTGAACCATTATGTTGTAATATGTTTTGTCTCTGAGGTTTCAGACTCAGCAGACCCTCTGCTCTGGTTCAGGCACTCAGTAGATTATCCGCCTCACCACCAGAAGTAGAAGACTCAGTGATACTAGACTCGGCGGGAGCAAAGATATGCGAAAGGAGTCGTTAGAACCGAACTCGTAGCCGATCTTCGGAGAGCCGACTCAGCTGGAGCATGCTACTGAATCAGAGATCAGACTCAGCAACGACCAAACAGTCTTCTGACTGTCAGAATCTTTGAAGTCATTTCAGTAGAGTCAATACAAGAAAAAGAGAAGTCAGCTTCAAATCTTCTTGAAGTTTGTTCTGTCTCAACCACTTTTTGAACCTTGGCCAATGACAAGCAGACACGTACGCTATATCTACTAAAGCTGCAAGTCAAGAACTTTGCAGAAATGGAGGGAAAGGACACTGCCACCATACTTCGAAAGAGCCGTTAGTTACCCAAAAGAGAGAGATAAAGGATTGTCATCTCCAACGGATCTATCCTAATCTCTTCTCTATAAATAGAGGGATAAATCAAATTTGAAGCTCACCGAACCTTCGCATGCACGAGAGAACACACATAGCATTCTGTTGGATATGAGTCAGTAGATGATACTCAGTTGTTCGTGGTTAAAAGAAAATTGGGGGAAATCATAGTAGTACTATGGAATTGAAGATCCCAAAACCGAGCTGATATCAGTAGTTTAGTGTGTCGTTAGGATTAGCTGATGTATAGGTTAGACTTGTTGTAATCGTTTTTATATTTTGTCTAAGTCTTGTACGGGGTCATTGTTGAACTGATCTTCTGCCGAAGATACTTTTCAGAACCCCACGTCATCAGTGTAATCGCTTGCATTCTTCAGTCATCAGCTGAGTAGACCTCAGTAGAAGCCAACCCAAGAGCCGATAAGTCATCGCAGAAGAACTCATGCAAGCCCAAGACCTTCGCGCCGCCACCGACTTACTCAGAAGTTACATTCCTTGTCAGCCGACTCAGTCGAAGAAGACAAAGACTTAGCAGTCTACTGTATCCGACAGAAAGCAACCCAGCTACTTAAGTCTTTTCGAAAGTTCAGCAGAAGATCATACGAGGTTGTTTGAACGGTCAACTCTGACATTCTCACCAACCACAAACCTCGACCAATGAGAAGCCGACAACGCCTTACCTGCTCCAAACAGTAAAGCTGCTCTCATTTACAGTAATTAACTGCCCTGCTGCAACAAGTTTGAATTAATGGCCGTTTTCTTTGGAAGCTTGTGATACGTGGCATCGTCGTCTCCAACGGACATATGCCATAGCTCACAGCTATAAATAGAGAAGATTTCGAAGCTCCACCAACGCGAAGCACGAAATTCAAAAGGGAAATTGCTCAAGCTCTCAAACACTCTAGCAACCCAATAAGAACATTTAGCGAAGAATCTGCATTTACTAGAATATTTTGTGATTCTTCTCTCTAGAGTCTTTAGATCCCTTTCTTCTCTACCTAAGCTCATTGTCAGATTTATAGCTTAGATTCGAAGGAGTTCATTTTTAGTGAACTGTTCTTATTGTAAGAACTCCTTCATTAGTTGGAGAACTGTTTCGCTCCCTTTCGAACTTAGGTTTGAATTGTAAATTCGCTAAGGACTATAACTTAGAAGGATCCGTCCCCGTGCACGGTTCCTTGCCGAGACTTGCTCGACTAATCAACAAGTTATCTCCGCTCGTTCGGGACCGTGCGGTAGGATCTTGCGTATCCGAACCACGTTAAACTGCTTGTGTTCTTTACTGTTTTATTGCATACAAACCTTTGAAAATCATAAGTTTGCATAAAACGTATTTCTAAAGTCGCACAGCCAAAAGAATTTAATCTGCGAAAACACGTTTTCAAAAAGAGACAAACTCCGGGCCCCACACTTATCCGCACACTTAAGTCTCCGACTGAGTTTCGAAGACCGACAAAAGTCGGTAGGAGAGCTCGAAGGCCGACCCACTCGTCCCGTGATCGAAGGTTTATTTGGCACTCGTTCATCGGCTTGCGACCAACGACCATCACGACCTTCACCGAGAAAAAGAAACGATACTCAGGTGTATTCACCCCCCCTCGCCTCTACACCTGATATTTGTCTCCGGACCAACAATTGGTATCAGAGCGCACGGTGTTCAATTGACCACCTGTTCTGAAATACTGGTCTTCTCGAACTGATCCTTGAAAACGTTTCTCTGCACAAGCATCTCTTCTTTCATCCTTATACTCGTACACATAATGACTGACATGTCAGGTATCAGGATGGTGCCAATGTTCTCAATAGAGAACTTCACGGTATGGCGTGTAAGAATGGAGGCACACCTTACGTCGCGCATGACAGCATGACTGACGTACTGGAGACCGGACCCATCATTCCAATGATAGATAGTATTCAGTTTGCTGAAGTGGAAGGTGAAGGTGCTCGTATCGGTCCGAAGATTCCCAAGGACAAATCAGCCTTCACGCCTGAAGAGAAAAAGCTGCATAACCTCGACCGAGTCGCACGAAATGCTATACTGACAACGCTCAGTGACTCACACCTCGGGAGGGTGCAGGACTGCAAAACGGCGAAGGAACCTTGGGACGCCCTGGCTGTACTGAGCCAAGGAACTCCTCAGATCAAAGAGAACAAGCTCGAATTAGAGCTTCAAAAGTTCGAAGCCTTTGCGATGGAGCCCAATGAAACCATTGACGAGCTGAGCGTCAGATTTACGAATCAAGTCAATGTGATAAACGAGCTGGGAAAAGTGTTCTCAAACAAAGAGATGAACACAAAGATCATAAGAGCGCTACCCCGACAGACGTGGCTTCCGTTTGCTACTTATTTACGTCACTCTGATCTTAATGCTCTAACTCCTAATGTTATATTTTCAGAATTAAAGACGGAGGAATTGGAGCATAGTCTACCGCAGAAGTGTTCCAGTGCTCCAGTTGACACTCAAATCGATCATGCCTTCAAGGCAACAGTCAGCAAAACTGGAGGCAAAAAGATTTCTTCCAGCAAGGCAGTAGCTGCTGCAGACACAAAGACCTCTGAAATGTCTACTAATGACCAGCTCGCAAAGGAGAAAAGGAGAGAGTCAGAAAGCTGAAGAAATACCACAGAGATTCTCCCCTGGTAAGAAAGAATATTCAAAAAGGGAAGAATCTAACACTTCTACTGAATGCAGGAACACGGAGCCTGCTGCTAGTCCACCAAAAGCTTCAGTTGGAAAAAGCAGCAGAACATCCATGTGTTACAACTGCAAGAAGGAGGGACACTATCAGTACGACTATCCCGAACTCTCAGCTGCTCAAAGAGCAGAACGGCAGGCCAGAAGAGACAAATTTGCCCAGAAGAGGCAGGCCTACATAGTCGGAGAGATATCCGACAACTCAATTGAAGAGGATACATTCATGTACTCTTCTGAGGATGAAGCTGCATTCGTAGCTGTTGAAATCGGAGAGACGGTTCCTGGGGAATCAGCTGAACAATGTCTGATGGCCGGAGAAGAGGCTGAGGTAAATTCTAAACTTAATATAACCTCCTCTTCACACAACACACACGATACTTACTCGGTCTCGGATGATCCTCTGGACGTAGTACAAGCATATGACGACCTGCTAGAGGAACAAATTCAGCTGAGCAGAGAATTCAACAGAACCATCCAGGAACTAGAACAGGTAAAGGCTGAGAATCAGAGACTTTCTTCTGATTGTCAGGTCTCTACTGAGTCAGTGGATCTAGTTGCGAGACTCAAGGAAGAGATCGAATCTCTTATGACTAAGTCTCAGCTTCAAGAGACTCAGATCTCAGTCCTGACCAAGGACAATTCGGAGAAAGAGACTGAAATAGCCCAACTCAATCAGAAACTCTTAGACGTACAGAAGGACAATGATTCTCTCAGGAGAAGTGATGAGGACTGGAGAGGACTGTTGACTGAACAATACCTGGGAGCAAATGAGAAGCTAGAAAGCATGCTTAGAGCACAACGGCCAACTGCTGTGAAAGAAGGCCTATGCCCTCGTCGTTATTGACGACTACTCGAGATATACTTGGGTCATCTTCATCGCCAATAAATCTAATGTTCAAACTGAGTTGCCCAATCTGCTGAAGAAGCTCAGTGTGGAGAAGGACATCAAGATTCAAAGAATTCGCTCGGACAGAGGAACAGAGTTTCTAAACTCAGTAGTTAAGACATATTGCGATAAAGAGGGAATTAAGCACGAGACATCAGCTGCACGCACCCCTCAGCAGAACGGACTTGCTGAACGAAAGAACAGAACACTCAAAGAAGCAGCAAGAACGCTCCTCGCAGATTTTGGACTACCCTCGAAGTTCTGGGCTGATGCTACTGACACCGCCTGCTACACTCAGAATCGCTCACTACTCACTCAGCAACACATGAAGACACCATATGAATTATGGAAAGGGAGAATTCCTTCTATTTCTCATTTTCATATTTTCGATTGTCCTTGCTTTATCCACAATAACGGGAAAGATCAGCTGAAGGTCTTTGATAGCAAATCTGATCAAGGAGTTTTCTTAGGATACTCTCGAGTCAGTAAAGCCTTCAGAGTCTTTAACTATCGGACTCTTTGTGTGGAGGAAAGCCCTCATGTTGTTTTTGATGAATTTGTTACTGAGAACAGGAAAGAAACAGAGTCAAATACTGATGATGTCAGCAGCAAGCTACAGGATCTCAGACTTACTGATAAAGCTGAAAAGATCCAGCATTGTTGGGATGATGAGTCAGACGAAGAACAAACTCAGACTCAACCAACAGTCGACGTAGCTGACCTAGTTGATTCTCCCGAACAGAATCAACAACAGGTAACATCGGTCGATGAGGAAGCCCCAAGTGTAATCGAGACCTCTACTGAGAATATAAACTCAGGGGGAACGATTAATGTTCCTGAGCTAAATGCCCCTGAACCTAGAAACTCAGTGG